>OY759272.1:17122570-17457570 GCA_963662155.1 Lamellibrachia columna | reverse complement strand
GAAATGATTAGCGTCAGAGGAAATGATTAGCGTGGCTAATGGCTGAAGTGTATTGGTGAATTCTTTACCCGCTACAATGGAACGACACCACGTGTAGCTGTGCCGTTGGTGGTCATTGTAGGGTTCTTTGAATTGGTCCCTGTGTAAATGTGCACCTTCTGAGCCCACTTCCTTCACATTCAGCAAGTTCTGCAGAGACTGCCATGTCAGAGTGGGGCGCTAGAGCCACACCAGGCGATGCACGACACAAAGTTGATCATGCACGGTTCTGGTTGTTTCTCGAACCATTGTCTTGAGAAACAACAGGATGCCGATATATATGTGTCCTACGATTTTCTTTCACAGCACATTACTCTTCTTTCGTTTTCCGAAAAAAAACATTATCAAACTAGATATCCCTAAACGTTTACCCGGCCCGGGGACTGATTAAGAAATGTAAGCTTGCGGGTTCGCCTGATAGCCACTGGGCCGTTTAGCCAGCGATTAGCGACTGTCCATTGTCGTCATTGAGAGCTGTAATGCCACAGTACAGAACAAAGCATTACATCTACAGTTTACCAGGGACACATAACCAGTGTAATAGTGAATTAATTGTATACATTTGTCATTCTCCCGAAACCTGAGCCAGTGTCTAAACATTTTTCATGTAACATAAAACCGCCAAATGAATTCAAATGCTTATTGATGAACTGAAATGTTATTAATCTAAGTATCAATGGATTCCTAAAAAAATAATACATTAAGATATCATTGTTAAAATTGACTAAAACATGACATTTAGTACACCTAATTATAAGAAAAATGCATTCTCCATAACATATTTTTTCACTAACCAATAATGGATATTTTATACACAAACTAACGTTTGTTTTTCCATTGTATACCAAATCTTAGAAACAATTAAAACCAACAATACATGGAGCTACGTGCTTATTTAAAAGTAGGTTAGTGAAAGCAGAATGGCTGATATGTAGCATATAAATGCATGTTTGTGACAATAAGCATTTAGTGTATGTTGCATGTTCTGAAATCAAGAAACGATTATCAATTATTATGGAGTGTACCTGAAGCTGAAACAACCAGAACCACGGTTTTCAAAGGTTTGAATAAAGTACTTATTTCTCAAGGTTGGTTAGCTAATTTATTTAGATAGAACATGTTATTTTTTGATATAATTATACATGGTTCCACGTAACTAACCAATATTCTGAGGTTATTATTCTCATCATCCGTAACTAACCAATGTTCTGATATGTTATTATTCTCATCACATTTACGAATAAACATTGATTATTCAGTGATATTCAAACATTCAATTTGTTATTTTAATACTTCCATTCGATCAATTATATGGATAGACAAGTGTTGTACCCTACAGTTACATCAGAACAACATTAGACAATATGGAACGACCAAAACCAAAAATGAAACGACCAGAACCATTATATATATATATCGGGATATCACAGTAGCCATTGTTTTGGAGTTGTTATAAATTTGCAGGCAAGAGGATGTTGGAGTTTCATTTGTTAAATGGAGATTATGTATTTATTTAACGTTATCTGATCGAGGTGCATGCCATAGTGCCGGTGAGAGATGCCGTTACGATGAGAGGTACTACTTTGAATAAAAAATGTTGCTACGAGGAGGAGGGCATTTTTCACCCAAGTTGTGAGGGGTGAAAAGAAACGTCCGCCACTAGCCAGCCCGACACTGATCAGTATGAAGCAGATTCCATCGCCGACGACAACGATGAGTTCTCAACATTACTATCTTTTTGAAAAAGTCAAAATTCATAACAGATATTCTAAACTGTATAATATCATTATTATGTTAAAAAGAAAAAAATCATGGTTTTGTGGTTATGCACCTAAAATAGATAATAACAACTAACCGTGGCGTGATATTCTTGTCAAGAATATCACGCCAGTGGTTTACTCAGCGCGACCGGTATGCGCATGCGCAGTTCTATGAAATGGGGTAGCCTAGACTACATTGTGACGTATTAAGCTCTGCCAGTAAACACAGAACTAAAGTTTCCATCAAACGGGTTGTTATGTCACAAAGCTTGTTAGTGTCGGTGATCGGTCTTTCCAAGTTACTGGCCCTTGACTGCGGAATTCGCTGCCGATTACCATTATGTGCAACAGAACCGAATCAGTTTTTCAAAAAAACACTTAAACACAAATATTTAAATCTGCATACTGCTGCCATTTTATCGACATTCCATTGTGGACACTTTACTGCACAACTCATATTTTTATACGTAAGGAGACCGGGGCTAGTTGTATACAGGGGCAAGTTGTTAGAGGGTCATTTTACGAAAACATAGCACATATATAGATATACCATTGACAGTAGTTGGTTGGAAGTCCACCAGCAGATACACTGTCCAAAAATCGGGAGTTAAGAAGACGAAATAAACGAGGTGTGGAAAAAAATTACTTTTTAACATGTTTGGGTATATCCACATAATATCATCTCACCCAACCACTTTTTATGTTTTTTTTTAGGATTTGTTATCATCCACGTACGTTCAACTGCAAAACTAACGGTAACAACGTTCGGGCGGCTCGTACCGATGGCTCAGCCAGCGAGTTGTGTGCTGACAATGACTGAAATAACTCAATTTATTTAACCACAACGTGTGAACGTTTTATTTCACTTGTGAAGCCTAGCTTACTGATTTATAGCCATTAATTTAAATGCTAGCACCGTGAATGTGTTTAAAAACAAAATTGACAAATATTTCAGAAGTTAACATAGATGAAACATTTTTGGACTCTCGATAAGCCAATGGCTTCCTTGTCCACTTGCCATCTGGGTGTTTTGTGTGTAATTCAATTAATGTAATAGCAGTAATTTATACGAGTGACACTTGCTTTGCGATCCACACTTTCTTTACTGTAACAACGTGCCCCGTATGATGTAACAACTTGCCCCGCTTACGGGGCTAGTCGATACAGTCGACCGCTCCTGGGAAACTTCACACATCTACCTAACTACAATACGGCATATCAATGGTATGGTGTATTTTATTAACACGAATATTAAATTTAATGCATACGTTGATCGAAATAATGCATCTAACATACTTTTCACACAAAAAATATTCTAACTGAAAATTGTAACAACTACCCCATTCTCCCCTATGTATATATGTATGTATCATAACTTTATTTGATTTGTATTCTATTTAATTATTACTATTATTATATAAAGAGGACTAGTTTAGCAAACAAATTCCAATATATATATATATATATATATATATATATATATATATATATATATATATATATATATATATATATATATATATATATATATATATATATATATATATATATATATATACATATATGTTGCAGTCGTTTGGTTTGGACGCAAACAGCACGGCCATGTGTCATTGACAAGCATATGAATACGTGTATACAAATATATGTACAAGGATGTTAAGAGGAGATCAGATTGAAGTTTTTAAGATATTGAATGGGTATGAAAATGTTGTTAGTATATCTCCCTCCAACGCTCCAACCGTCCGTCCGTCCGTCCGTCCGTCCGTCCGTCCGTCCGTCCGTCCGTCCCTCCCTCCCTCCCTCCCTCCCTCCCTCCCTCCCTCCGTCCCACCCTCCCTCCCTCCCTCCCTCCCTCCCCCATCCTCCCTCCCATCCTCCCTCCTTCTCACCGTCCCTCCCTACCTCCCTCCCTCCCTCCCACCCTCCCTCCCTCCCTCCCTCCCTCCCTCCCACCCTCCCTCCCACGCACCCCCCCCCTTATATGGCATCCCAACAGAGCAACCAAATGTTACACATTTGGCTGCCACCTCACGCTCTTATGCAGCTATTTGTACTCTCACGCACATTGGCCGTTTTAATGAATAATTAATACAGACAAGCTTATTATAGCATGCTCGTGTTGATATGTATATATATTTTTTCCATGTACACGCTAACAGCACACAGCGTCCAGGGGATCCTGACGACACACACACACACACACACACACACACACACACACACACACACACACACACACACACACACACACACACACACACACACACACACACACACACACACACACACACACACACACACACACACACACACACACACACACACACACACACACACACACACACACACACACACACACACACACACACACACACACACACACACACACACACACACACACACACACACACACACACACACACACACACACACACACACACACACACACACACACACACACACCTAAGGGCGGGCTATGCAATATGTATATATATATATATATATATATATATATATATATATATATATATATACATGATTGGAAGACTTCAAAAGAACGCAGTACATTTTATTGAAAGCATCTATGAATACACACTCGGAACGGTAATCAATCTCAAATCAGAACTCAACTGGTTGTCACTTTGGACGGACACTGAATTGCCACACTAATATCAAAATAATAAATGGCATAGTAGACGTCTAACATTTTAACTCATCCCGCACATGCCGGGCTTAAATGCTCAGAAAAAGCAGACATTCAGCACGCTCAAGGTCTACAAAGTTTGACTCCCAGAAGGCCAACGTAGCGCTGGACCGGCACCTGTAACTCGCCCCAACCATACCCATATTACGATCACTCTGGCAGGGAGACATGGGGGCGGTCACGTGGGCTGTCCGTCGATCATCATGAGTGAGTCCATCAGTGGTGTTTACGCGCGACGTAACCGACGATGATAAGAACAGCCGCTATTAGCGTGAACATGGAAAAATATATATACATGGAAAAAATATATTATATACATATCAACAGGCGCATTTTTTTTAATAGCATATTGATCTCTCGTAAGACCCAATGTGTAATGTGTATCAGTCTTCTGGAACCCCATACAAAATTGCACACACATAATATTATTCCCACAAAACTTATACATATTATACATTGGGTCTTACGAGAGATCAATATGCTATTACCATAAATGCTTTGAATACTGCCACCTGGTGTCCTGTTTGGAAACTGAACACCCTTTTTCAGTGTTCGGATCCGCCCATGATCTCACGCATGTTTCTCACCACCTGGTCTGCGACTAGCTCGATCCTTATCAGTTAATCAATACAAATCGCAAGACATTCCCTTTAGCGCATACATTGACGGTACGCTGGTCTGTGTCAGTTTGCCCGTCGTTTCAGCTGCGTTTGTGTCAACGTGCATTTGCTATTTTGGAGCTCGACTACGCTGCGACGTAATTGGCTAAAGGGGAGGAGGTTGGTCGCAAGAACTCCACTCCGCCATGCGCGCGTGCTTACCGGCGGTATAAAAGTCATCTAGTGAGGAGGTGGTACGACAGTCTGCGCACGGATCGCCTCAAGAAGCGGTCGACACACGTGTTGAATACAAGGGAGGCGATAGAGACAAGACACGCTCAGCATCCAAGGTAAGCCGGAGCACCAGCAGTCATAACTGTAACACAATATTAATGCGTTTTCTGTGTTAATAATAATAATTATTATTATTATTATAATTATTATTACTATTATTATTATTATTAGTAGTAGTAGTCTTACATAGCGGTAATATCCGCCAACATGCACTTGTCGAACTTGGAAAACATATGAAAAGATAAGGTTGTAAAGATAGCAACAAAGACGTGGATGCTGGTCTTGGACTATGAAGTAGAGTGAAAGGAAACGAATCGACATCTTTAGAATAAAGTGCTGGATTGGGATGCCACAAATCCTGTGGACGGCCAGAATAATAAATTAACAAGTCCGTTCTTGAAGAATTCAGTCAGATCCTCCCACTACAAGCAGTAATCTTGACACAAAAGCTGTAGTACTTCGGGTACACCAGGCAAGAGGAAGAGAGGAAGACCACACATGAGATGAATGAAAGAAATCAGGAATACAATAAAGCTAACTATGGACGAGTTGACAGAAGCAGGACAAGACAGGATTGGTTGGAGACAGCACATCGTGGACTTCACCACAAATCGTACGACTTAATGAGTCATCACATCAAAACTTAACAAGATTTAGCAAGATTGCCAACCAAACCTACAAGTTCGAGATGGCAAGTGAACTAGGAAACCATTGGCTTATCGAGAGGCCAACAATGTTATTATCTTTGCATAGCCCGCCCTTTTTAGATATATGGCAAATATGTTTAAAGCATATTCACACTACTAGCATTATAGCAATCATTTGACAGTTTGTTCCATTCAGTTATCACTCTCTGTGAGAATGAGTACTTTCTCATGTCCAACCTACACTGTTCTTTAACTAATGCTGATTTGTGTCCGCATCACATCACAACCACAATCCTTTTATTATACCGACTGCTTACTGCTTACTTACTTACTTACTTACTTACTTATACTTACTTACTTAATGTTCCTCTTCACACCCCAGTTGGTGCATAAGGCCATTTAGTAACTTCCGCCATTTCGTACGATCTATAGCTTCATTCCCTGCTATCTTCCAAGACTACTTCCATAGTCCTTCTACATGTTGCTTTTAGCTTTTCTCTTTTCCTTTCACCTTCAGGGCCCGGGTTATTGCTATTTTTGTGTTGTTATTCCCACCTCTCCAAACTATGTGGCCGATCCATCTCCATCGTTTGATCTTGATGTCTTCTGAAATTGGTGACATGCATACGAATGCACGTGTTGCATAAGGTTCCTCTTAAACTATTCACGCATTACAAGTTTGAAAGTAAAAAAATCTGTGCACGATGGGATGAATGAATTGAGAATGAATCTCTAAATAAATATTATAAATTTATATACAAATAAATGTGCCAACTTTGTGGCTAGGCCTACTTAACAAATGTGACGTTCATGAGCTAAGAAACCTATACGCAGTGTTGTATTTAGGGGGAGGGCTTTGGGCAAAGGGTCCCGAGTAGCTTCATTTTATTTTGTATATAACATATTGCGCCACAACATGATATCATTGTAAACTAATGGGTGACTAAGGTTTACCCCTATTTACCTCCCTCTTCACTAGATACGCCACTGCCTACATGGCATTACACGGTCAGGCTGAATTAACATACACAAAATCGCGGCTCCTGTAAACTTGGAAATTTTTTTTAACATAAACTAGCAAGTTTCCAACCCAGATGATTGCGCAGTCTTCTAAACATCAAATGTAACGAATTCGTCTCCAACGAGGATGTCCTTAAAAGAGCAAATGTAGAGCCAATCAAGTCAACAATATTGGGAGATGTCCTTAGAATGCCGCCAACAAGAACACAAAAGCAGGCGAGGTGCTGTACACCACCTGGAAAAGAGGATGCCCAAAAGAAACGTGCCAATGAACCATAGCAGAGACGCACAAACCACAAAATAAAGACACAGGACCTGGCTGTAGATAGAAATGGCACCGACTTCTGTCTGCCGTGTGTTTCTGACGGCACAGGGAGTAAGCGAGTAAGTAAGTAACCAGATTATGCTGTTGAATGTGCTTGATACTTCGTTCTCCAGAACCGCAACAGAATGGCAGGAGCGATGCGATGTCCGACCCTATTCTGTGGCGTTTTCCTCCTCGCAGCGACGGCCCTGGCCTCGTCAGCGACCCGCCAGAGACAGCCGTGCAGGTGTCTGCCGACCCAGTGGGAAGGCGTGCTGCAGAGCCGGCGAAGAATTCTAAACCTTAGTACGGGCAAGTGGCAAGTCTTGGAGAAACTCTGGACCGTCCACTACGATTACCAGCAGAATAAGCTGGCGGCCATGTTGAGCACGGACGGCGAGGGAAAAATCATGGCTGACTCGAAGGTAATGTTGTGAATATCACCATCAATGTGGCGGATAAAGCTGCTTGATTTGGGGACGTTGCGCGTCTTTCTGTATTAAAAGCACAACGTCTGTTCGTTTTTATGTTACAATCATATTATACACTATAAACTACAACCATTCTAACATATGTGCTCTAGATGTGTGCTTTCATAGACTACATTTTGACACATTACGTTCCTTTCGCGTGCAAGGTAAACATTATATTTGTCCAGAAGCTTTCAAATTGCTGGATAATGGTTAAAGTTGTGTTTTAAATGTAGTTAAATAAAAACACTTTTTGGCGGTCATTATGTTAGAATAAATATATATATATTATATTAGATAACATGATTTTACGCATCACTACTGTGCATCTGTAATTAAAAATACGCACAAAAACAGATGCATCTGATGATTGATTAAAATCCCTCGATGGAAGTGGGCTGTAAAAACCTTGCGCAAACCATGCGAATGAAGCTGTTTTCTTACACTGAATGCATTGTTGCGAAAATAGTGCACTGTTCTTGAAAACACATGACATAGCTGGTTGTTAGTGTCTGCTGGTTCATCTCGCACGTACAGTGATTTCAATGGCACTGACAATAGTATACATGTCCACAAATCGTGTGTACTGTGTACAGTGGAACTTCATTAATCCGGACGTCGATAATCTGGAATCCTCATAATTTTGTGGAACGGATTTTTTATTCTTATCCAGAAATCCAAGTTCCGGACCCAGACGTCCAAAACGGGCACCAAACCTTAATTACATTCAACAACTTAACTCCACAATTTTGATTCGATCAACAATGTGTTGCTCCTTAAAATATATAATGATCGATGTATATCCATATTAAATACGTATTAATGTTCATGTTGGAAAACATGTGCGTGATTCACCTATCCGGAAAACTCATTAATACGGACATAATCCCTGGGGATCAAGTTTTCTGGATGAACGAGGTTCCTATGTAAAGTGTTTCTTTAAGATGCATTTTTTGCGCGTTGCAACCGCTGTTTTTATTTCCAGGGTTTTACGTACATGTTGAACGAAGCGGGTTGCCACGCCATTCGTACAGGCGTCAAGCTCGAACGAAAGTGTGAACCAGGTAGGAGTCTACAGTGGTCTCTCGTTATATGGACTCCCGATGCAAGGAACAGCGTCTTAAGGTGTACAACTTTGAAATCCCTGTTTTGCTCTGTATTGTTGGTCACCCTCCGTCGCACCCATGGGTCTAAGATACACCGAATACCGTACAATTTGGCCAAGTCTTGTTCCATATACCGTACAATTTGGCCAAGTCTTGTTCCATATAACGAGGGTTTACTACATTAGTCGCACTTTTCGATTATCCGTCGCTGTCTAAAATAACCTTTAAACTAATTATTCTCTTTATGTCCAAGTGGACCGCCTACAGAATCAATCGATTTTATGTAATCACTACACCTTTTTTAAATCGAATGTGCGAAACTAAGTGTGTTGCAGTTACTTTGCCGGACACAGTTTCGTGTGTCCTCTTTCTAAAATACGTCACGACGCATATTAAAGTAACTTAAATCTGTCTATGGCAGAGTGTAAGAAATTCACACTTTAATACTCAAAAATCAGGGTCACAATCATAAGCCACATAAGCCACTGTTAATAGAAGTTGATGAAGAAATTGCAAGCATTACCAAATTTACACACTTTATGCCGCACAGACCCATCAAGTGCAGCACGACACTGTCAACTCAAGAAAACTTTGGCGGAATATTGCTGATATTTTATCGCTCGAACTTTATATCTGGTTTGTAAATTACATAGTATTTTATCATCCATTTTAATAATGCTCTAATTACGACATCAACATTTTATGTTGTTTTTATTCTAATTTAAATATTTTTATAATTTTTTTTACCCCACACATAAAATGTAAAACGGCCAGAGTCATACATTTCCCTTTTTGAGCTACAGAAATGTTAAAAAGAGGTGTGACTGTGATCGTTTTACTCATAATATATAGTCGTATAATATATAAAGTGCATTATTATGTAGTATTATGTAGTGAAAATAACTTAAGCTAAATAACTACAAGTTGCATTCTTTGTGCGCTATGTTTTATAAAGTATATCTGGCGAGGGAATATATACTTCGGCTTCGACCCTGATTGTTCTGGCTTTGTTCGCCAGGTCGTTTTACCGTTGAGTACCGTACCTATTACTACTGATTTGATAGTTGTTGTTCCACCATATATTTTAACAGAACCTGTTTACCAACATGGCTACCTGATGGCAGCACCATCTATTTTTTATGAAGACTGTTATCGCTTTACCTTTGTGGTCATCATATCTTGTATTATAGTTTTATTCATGTACATTTATTTTGTACATTGCTTACAATTTTATCATTAGTTAAATATGTAAAGCGTCAATATTATTATTATTATTGCTATTATTATTATTACCACTACTATTATTCAGATTAATTAATGCAGATGACGTCTCTTCCAGCCTCCCCCGATGCGGTGAAGTACTTCAACCTGACCAACGGCCGGGCGGTGGTGCGTTGGCAGCACACGGGGCCCGTCAACACGACCACCAGGACGACCGTGGCACTGGACAACTGTATGCCCGTCGGCCAAGACGTCTACTCCACACAAAAAGGTATGTGTCCACTTGATTCTGTTCTACGTGCAGCTGAACATCTTAAGGCCTGTTTACATGAGCGACGTGTGCCCAATTGGTCGAGCAATGCCGTGTCGCATGATAATGCGCAGCTGTGTGCGTTTAGACGAGCGACACGTCTAGACACTGCGACCAAGATCTTGACTCGCGCCACTCTCGAATTGAGCTTTGATGATAGGTCATTATGGTCGCACCTTCTGTCGGTCATTGATTGGTCACTACATCAAAATCACCGCCGACTTTCGAACAAATTGGGACCAGCCCCAATTCCACCGAAACAATCGTACCACAAGTTGACCTCGTTAATCGTTCTCGCGATGGTGTTTACACGACCGATTCTTGCACCGCGATACCGCGCAATACCATGCTGGCCGACCAACTGGGCAATGAATATTGGTAGAAATCATCTAAAAGCCGGTTGACCGGTTTTCTAGTTTCCTATTAGTAGGCCTCTTCGAATTAGTCATCCCTTTTCAGAACATTATCACGAACCTAGGGTGCACGTCGTCTATGGTGGTTCTTTTATGTCTCTATTTAACAAGACGGGATTGACATTAACTTGACCAGCCGTCATAAGCCCCCAATATTGAGAGCCAATATTTTACACTAAACGTACCGTGCCTCGACTGGGTGTCAGCATATATTATGCTTGTTCTACAATCGAGTGCGTTTTTTTCTGATGCCGTTATGATGCCAATTTAATCATACCCTACATGTAAGAATATCTAGTCTGCCATTCTTCATCCGACAATGCGTCATTTTTACTTCTCCTTCCAGTTTCAATCATACATCGTTAGTATCTAACTGTATGGCGTAGACATGGGTACAAACGCTACCGTTGGTGCGAACCCTGAGTCGTGCACACCTGTAAGACGAGTAGCAGAAATCTGTAAGACCCGCAAACAACCCTGGTTGAAATTTGCACGCGGTATGAATATATACGTCCTTGGTTTACCTCGCATGCTCAAAAGGAACTCGCCGTACAAACTGGGATGATGTTCGATCTCGCGAGACTTTGGCGCAGCTGATTCTCTGATCTGTTATGTAAATAACTTGTTTTTAGGTCAGTGATTTGGCGCAGCTAAAATATTCGCGAGAGTCGTTATTCGAAAGCCATTTGACAAACTCGGGCCGTATCCCGTAGAATAATAAAGCCTTGTTGAACACGTATACAACCGTAAAGAATGTCTCCTACGCCTGTAAAGAATGTCTCCCACGCTCGTAAGACCGTCAAATGACCGTCAAGTGACGAAAGAGATGGCCACTATCCCTTTACTAAAACACAGCCTTCCGTTGACAGGCTACGTCATGATCGTTTCGTCCGTGTTCTCGCAAGTCAGACGTGGCATTGAAGACTGGCACGTGTTTGACATGCCCCCGGACTGCAGAGTATTGGATATCGGCGACCTTGGTGTAAACAAGGTAACAATCTGTTGTATGGTCTTTCCGTTATAGGGAATATACGTCGATTTTCATTGGTTAACTTCGGTACATATACATCTAAAATTACAGGTCCCTCCTCAATTACAGGTCCCTCCTCAATTCGCATTTTTTTCGCGAATCTCATTTCAAGTTCATTTTGCGAAAAAATCAAACCTACCTAGTATCCACTGCAATATGCTAGTTCGTTTGTGCAACTTTTATACGTAGTTTTTGTCAAATCATCAGACAAACTATTACATTACTTACTGTTTGGTCAAACATTAAATTAAGTGAAAATGGAAACGCTGAAAACCTTCGAATTTCACCCTTGTTGAAATTTCGTAATTTTGTCATGTGATCGGCCAGAGGATGGAAGTCACGTCCGTGGTCGGCAGTGACCCGCACAGTGTTTACTATTTTGGATATCCACTATTTTGTTCTTTACCACATATAACGACGAAAGTTATTTTTTTCGCTGATTTGAAAAAAAATATACATTTTTAATTAAATCTTCTGTAGTTGTTACATAGACTATTCACACACCACATGTTTGGACATCAACGAACCGCATTTGCGGCGATAGGCTAAATGAATAGAGGATCGATGGGGTTTTAACAATGTCATACTTTATGTTATACTAATTTGACATCCGTTGTATTTCACCTTCAAAATGTACAGTTATTGGTCGTTTTTTATGCAGTAAACCGGTATATTTAGCCTGTGTATGTCGTAAAAGTAACATATTCTAATTCATTGCCAAATCGTATATTTTGAAACTATTAAGAGGTGAAAGGTCACGATAGCAACAGGTTTTGTATGGGTATTATTTTTAACCAACCGAGATGTAATAAATTCTGGTAAATTCAGTAGTGCAATGAAAATCTCCCTACATCCTCTTAGTGACAAACCCGCTTCCGGTAGGAGGTCTTGGTGATTGCTTATGGATGATGCAACATAGGCTTACATATAATTTCGGCGTTGTGAGAACATATCGTATGATATATATATATATGTCCTGTTCCAATAAGATCATGTAGAATCGAACGACCATACATATTTACCAATGCTATTATTACCTTCAGAAAAATTAACTAACAATATGTAGCTAACAAAGAACAATATAACTAATTAACTAGCTAAATAACTACCCCTAGCTAACCACCAACAACACTTAGTTATGAAATATGAAATGTGTGTCTCAACAATTAAAACGCATCTCCCATGACATATGCATTGCTCGCCCATGTTGAGCATAGGGGGTGCGTGGTTCAACTAACCCAGGTGAAACTGTTTCAACTAACCCCGTCACGATGGCGGCGATTCAAGATGGCACTGTACAAAATTGCGTTTTGCTGTTTTATTTCTTTTATCGTGGACATATGCATGAATACCATTACATCACATTACTAATCCAGTTTAAATATGACCTGCGAGGAATGTCTTCTTATTCATTACTATGACTGCGAGGAAGTCTTCTTATTCATAGTAATGTCTTCTTTTTCACAATTATGACCAAAAAGATTGCGAGGATTGTCTTCTTATTTAACAATATTTAACAAGAGTTAGCAAGATCTGTATCCAAGGAAAATGTCCAGATGGCAAGTGGACAACGAAGCCATTGGCTTATCGAGAGTCCAACATTTTTTCATCTATGTGTAAACCGTCCTCCTGATATGTTTTTTAATATATTCACGCTGCTAGCAGTTACACAATCTATAGAGAATTTGTTCCACTCATTTATTATCCTCTGTGAGAACGAGTACTTCCTGATATCCAATCTACACTGATCATTTACTAATGTTACCTCATGTCCTCTAGTTCTACTATCTTTTTTGAGTGAGAAAAAAAATCTATCAATATTTTTTATACCCACTCAATATCTTTAAAATCTTCAATTTGGTTTCCTCTTAGCCTCTTGTCTCTAGGTTTCTCATACCACAATCTTTTAGACGTTCTTCATAACTTAGGTTTCTCAGTTCTGGGGTCATTTTAGTTGTTCTCCAAGCTTGTATACAATATTCTAAAAGAGGCCTAACCATTGCTTTATACAGACGTATGATTAACTTTTTCCCATGTATGTTATATTTCTCCTAATAAACCCAATAATTTGATGTCCCATTTTATAGTTTACATCCAAGTTCCCTTGTCCTGTGTATAGGCATTTACACTTCCCAAAATTGAATAACATATGTCATTTTTCAGACCATTTAACTAATTTGTCTAGATCGTATTGTAAATGTTGTTTATCTCCATCATTGTTAACCTTTCTAAAAAAAATTGTGCCGCAAATTTCAGTAAGTTGCTTGTTATGTTATCGTCCAAGTCACTGATAATTATATATTAAGAATAATAAAGGTCCTGATACTGTACCCCACTCAAAACTGATTTCCAGTTTGAAACCTCCCCATCTGCTACAACACGCTGTCTTCTGTCAGTCATCCATTTGTCTATCCAGTTGATTATGCCATCCCGATAACATGAGCTTTTAATTTAAGCAGTAATCTTTTATGTGGCACTTTGTCGAAAGCTTTCTGAAAATGTAAGTAGATAATATCTGCTGGTGATCCCTCGTCTATCCACTTAGTTATTTCTTCCAAAAAAACATAACATATTTATTAAGCATGACCTCGCTTTTAGGAATCTATGTTGAGATGGATTTAATAATTTGTGCCTAACAAGGAAGTCCACCATATGGTTTTTAATTGACCTGTCTTCTAGTGTCTCGTTCGTTTTGTTTACTCTTGACATATGCATACAAACTCTTGCTGTCATATTTTATGTTACATTCTGATTTTTTTCATAGCTTCTGTTAGCTTTTTTAATTTCAGTCGTAGCTGCATTATGTGCCTCTTTGTTACTTATTCATAGTAATGTTTTCATGTTCATTACAATGAATAAGAAGACCGCGACGAATGTCTTCTTATTCATAGGAATGTCTTCTTGTTCATTACAATGAACAAGAAGAATGCGAGGAAAGTCTTCATATTCATAGTAATGTCTTCTTGTTCATTACTATGAACAATAACACTGCGAGGAAAGTCTTCTTATTGATAACAATGTCTTCTTGTTCATTACTATGAACAAGAAGACTGAGAGGAATGTCTTCTTATTGATAACAATGTCTTCTTGTTCATTACTATTAATAAGAACACTGCGAGTACCGTTTTCTTATTCATAGTAGTGTCTTCTTTTTCATTACTATGAACAAAAAGACTGCGAGGAACGTCTTCTTATTCATGGTAGTGTCTTCTTGTTCACTATTATGAACACGAAGACTGCGAGGAATGTCTTCTTATTGATAAAAATGTCTTCTTGTTCATTACTATGAACAAGAAGACTGAGAGGAATGTCTTCTTATTCATAACAATGCCTTCTTATTCATTACCATGAACAAGAAAACTGCGAGGAATGTCTTCTTTTGCATAGTAATGTTTTCTTATTCATTACAATGAATAATAAGATTGCGAGAAATGTCTTCTTATTTATAGTAATGTCTTCTTATTCATTACTATGACCAAGATCCCATTCCGTGCAGGCTAGTTTTTCAGTCCTCACAAAGAGTAACACGATTTGTATGGACTATTTTTCTAGTTTTCCATATTTTCTTTTTGCACGAGCCATAAAAACACGGCTGGTACAAGATGTAACTAGCATTCACTAGAGGGAGGAACTAAAATGTTCTATTAATTTGTTTCTCAGTATCCAATGTTTAAACAAACCACGTGTTTCCACTAACACCGGTCTCGTGTATGTCATGATTTGTCGTTTTATATATGCACTGTTTTTCGCGTGATAAAACACTGATTCAAACAGCCTTGGCGTTTTCCTGAACAAATCTTTTATTTCTCGCTGCACTGAATCGTTTTTCGTGTATCTGATTCTACTATGCAGTGTCTTTTACGCCGCACATTTTAGCGGGAATAGCGAATGATTTGGTTCCCGTTATTTTGATTTAAACGGCTTTTTCTGTTATCCGTGATTCCACTAAACGTAGTCCTAAGTATTCATAAGCTCAGTTGTCGTACGCTACATGCACCGTCACAAATATTCACGCTGCGTTTTTCAGAGATCGTACCGTGCTCCGGCTTTCCCTGCCGCCTATGGAGGCACTCCGAAGGACGCACCCGCATTCCTCTGAATACACGAAAGTCGCCTGCGCTTCGAGCATCAAACGGCGCTAAGAAATGCAGAATGCTTCAAAGGCTACTGCGAAAATGGACGTTGTGAGTCAATGTGTCGTATGCGAAGAACGCGTATATTCCCCGAAATACCTGTCGGAGTGGAACCACGTTTTGTACATTTGACGTTATCTATTCACGGTGTTTGCATTATGTGTGCGCAGCTATTTACTATCGAGTGTCGACAAGTGTGTTATCGTGGGTTAACTATGTCATGGAAATAGCCGGCTACATATCATAGTGTTCTGCCGGAAGTCACAGCCGGTGGAATTCCGGCGGAACTTCAGTATACAGCTATGTAAGAGGTCCGCGCATTCCACACAGTGGTAATATAAAACTATCGTGGATTGTTTCGTCTGAGTTTTAAATACGTACGACTACAGTTATTGTTATTACGTCTACACTTAAACGACGACGATTATTAGTCCAGTGTTGTTGTTGTTGTTATTATAATGGTTATTATTATCATCATTGTTGTTAACCTAGTAACAGCATAACCGTCAGCAGTCCATTTTGATTTGTACCACGTGGTTGGGTGGACAGGTGTCTATTCACTATAACTTCTAACAAACGAAAATGGATTTTCATTGTTTTGATTCGTCAACAACATATCGCAGATTAAAATTAACTTCCATTGTTTTGACTCTTTAACAACGATATTATACATATGACTACCAACCCCAGTGTGCTGTGTTGCACGAAGATCACTACCAGACTTGTATGGGTGTTGAAAATCATTAAAACATGAACTACAATACTATGACTTTATGGTACCTTTCTATTGTCTCGAATACACGCACGCATGCACACGTTCACGCATGCACCACACGCACTAGAGAGCGCGCAGGCGTGCACACACACACACACGCACGCGCGTGCGCGCGCGAGCGCGCATACACACATATACACACAATCCTACAAAAGAAATCACAACACCTACGATACCTATCGGCAAATAATAAAACTACGGTTGCGGGTCGTCATAAAAACCACACCCCATATAACGGCGTCACTCAACACATCACCACTGCCACAACTTCATTATTAATTCAAAATGAACGTCTGATGCACTGGTATAAACCACTGGTTGGTTGGGCAGTGCCATTGTTGTTCATGTTTGTGACGTCATTGCGATATAAAAAAGTTAAAGGTACGTTTTTATACAGCGTGACGTCTAGTCTTTGGGACTGTTCCAAGAGCTTTACACTTCACGATCTGGCACATCTGTTCATTCCAACGCCTTTTCGACTTCTCTGGGAAGCATTCAGCCACGCTGCTATTACTGCGCGAAGATTATTCATTCAGATATTCATCTCTGTCTGTAGCTAGGTACTAATGTATACAGTTGAGTGAACTGTGGCAACGTGGGATGATAGAAATTGCCAAAGTTTCGAAACGGCAGCAAGAGGATTCGAAACCAGATTCACTCGATTAAGATCCTGACGTTCTAATCGTTACGCTACCGCGCTCCATATGTTTGTGATATCGTTGAAACATGCCTATTTCGAAATTGGTCATTGCTTTTGCTAGTACAATATAATTTAAAAAACGGATCGCTTTTCTTAGATAAATGCGTTTTATTATCTGCTGTCACACAGTAGACGATATTCACAACACGTACGACACCTATCGACTAAGAATAAAACCACGACAGCGAGATTAACAAAGAACAACAACAGGTGGGACAGAAGTGTCACTGAGATGATGAAAGATTTTAATTGGGAATCCCTGGAGCGCCGGAAAGAGATAAAGATAGACACATACATAATATATAGTTGTAATGCGCATGTATGTATATATTGTCTATTGTTTGATTTCAAGTTGTATTTTAAACCGTATTTCAATTTCGCGCATTTTATCGAGCCCGGTGTACTCAACCATATTACTTATTACCAACTAAGCATAATTCATACGTTAGCAGCTAATTATTACACACTACGACAACGTATTGTTTAAAATATACGTTTGTTGCAGGGCAATACACAGTAATCGCGAAATATAAAAATGTAACTTGAACAGCGGTAGTATGTTGTCTAGTAGCAACTACGAGATGCAAATAATAAAGTTATTTAATGACTGAAAACAACCAAATCGCATTACTGAGCTCGACTTCCGGAAGCGTTGCGCATGCCCATAAACTGAATAAGTATACAAATAGAGCATATATAAGACTGATCCTTCGCTCATATGTAATAGGTGTGGATTACATTTCATTTGTATCATGATAATATACTGGATAATGAGACTGTATCTGTAGATCAACGCCAAAATGGAATCCGGTGGACATTCACTAAACAATTTTATGATCTAGATTTTGCAGATGACATCTGCCTACTATCACATGCACGCACGCACGCACGCACGCACGCACGCACGCACGCACGCACGCACGCACGCACGCACGCACGCACGCACGCACGCACGCACGCACGCACGCACGCACGCACGCACGCACGCACGCACGCACGCACGCACGCACGCACGCACGCACGCATACACATTTGCAGAAGAAGACTAACCGATTGATGCAGAAAGCAGTTAAGACAGGCCTGAGAATAAATACAAAGAAGACAAAACTCCTGAAAGTGAATAATACCCAACAATGTAAAGTACAGATCAAAGAAAAAGATGCAAAGAAGGACAACAAATTTACATATATTGGCACAGAGTAGTGACATACAAAGGATGGATGAAGACGTCAAAAGCAGGATTGGAAAAGCCAGACATGCATTCATCACCTTAAGGACTGTGTGGAACACACCATCCTTCTCAACATGAAACAAAATCCGAATCTTCAACACCAACGTGAAAGCGTGTTGTTCGGTGCTGCCCTGCAAAAGGCAGTAACTGTAGAATTGATGAAAATCGAATTATTGAGCCGTCGACTTGTACCGTATCTACTCTATTCTTTGTCAAAATATGGTGGTTCTAGGGCTTCATATTTCCGATTTAAAGCAGTTTGAAATTCGCCGTAACTGCAACGTGCTGTTGGCCTTTATAGCAAAAATTATAAAGGCCAATTGTTCATTTTGACTTTTTTGTAGATACAGCGTATTGTCTTTGCAGGGCAGCATGGCCCTGTGACATGACTCTACGGCTCTGTGACATGGAGAGTAACCAAGACAACAACCAGAAAACTCCAAACATTCAAAAACAAACATTTCAATATATTCCCACAATTAAATGTCAAGACAAAATCACAAGCAAAAAGCTTATGAGGAGGACAGATCAAGATTGCATCAGATAAGAGTTGGAAAAAAGAACGTATACCTGGATATGGCACACTCTCCGAAAACCAACCACAAATGTCAGGCCCTTGACTGGAAACCCCAAGAAAGAAAACCAGGCAGACCAAAAACAGTTGGATGAGGTGTAAGTAGCCGACAAGACAAAGAAGCATATAACAACCTGGAAAGAGATGAAGAAAGCTGCAAATAATAGAGTACGTTGGAGAAGTTTCGTTTCGGCCCTGTGCTCTACCTGTGCTCTACCTGTGCTCTACCTGTGCTCTACCTGTGCTCTACCTGTGCTCTACCTGTGCTCTACCTGTGCTCTACCTGTGCTCTACCTGTGCTCTACCTGTGCTCTACCTGTGCTCTACCTGTGCTCTACCTGTGCTCTACCTGTGCTCTACCTGTGCTCTACCTGTGCTCTACCTGTGCTCTACCTGTGCTCTACCTGTGCTCTACCTGTGCTCTACCTTGAGCGAAGAGAAATACGTACGTTTTATTGGCGCTTTCAAAACAGAATTTGTAAAATGAAGAAAATGACGGAATCAACATCAGCTTTAAGTAATTTCTTGAATCAATATTTTTCAATCGTTAAATTTTTGCAGCATGTCAACTGTAGAACCAATGGTACAGCAAATATATTATTGGCGTGAAGGGTAACTAAAAAAACGGTGGGGTGGGAGATAGACCCCCAAAGCAGGTGGGAGGGGGCGGTTGAGACCCGTACCAAACCCCCTCATGATTATCACAATCAAAGACGGCACCACTAAGTCACCATAATAAAATTAATTACTTTTCTTAATATGCCGTCGTTATGGTTACGAGTAGATATATTTTTAACATGTGTCTTAGACAGTGTTTATAAAGTTATAAATATTATATATCTTGCCAAATGCACTGCTTTGTAAAGTACGTCACATGTGGAACTTCAACACGAGTCCCAGCTGTTTCGCCTTTCGACGCGTTTCCGGTCATTAGTAAAGCCGCTTTGTAGATTGACACCTGTTGGTAAGCATAGGATGTCGCAGTGCACTTGAAATAAAGTTCGCACACCCGGTTCGCCGCTATATGGACTGCAAAGACGGAGTGCAAATAGCACAATGAGTGTTGATTTTGTAGAAGCGCAACTGAACATCGTCACTATAAGTCTATATAGACTAGAATGATAAAATCAAAACGGCAGAAATGTTCGACAGTTTTCGCAGCTTATTAACAGTAGAACGGTAGGCCCTAATTCAGCCGAAGTTATATAATGTCCGTATTAGAATCATTCAGTGGTGTCATGTAACGAAGTAAAAGTATTTCGTTACAATACTTGAGTAGTTATTTAAAGTAATTGGCATGTAACGAATTAGAATTTTGACTAAATACTTTTCCTTGTAACGCGATATATTTTTGTAAATTTTTTTGCGAAACCTGCTACTGGTGGCGCTCCACATTTCATAAACTGTGCCAAGTCGCCAGGGGGAGCCCGTCAAAAAGCGTATAAGATAAGAGGCCCGGTCCAATGGTTAAGCTTATGTAGCAGCGCCCCCTAGGTTTTTTGATGTTGAGGTGTTCGCCACATGTCTGATGTCTGCCACATGCAGCCCATGGTGCTCCATCTCATGGTGAACATCAGGTTGCACTACACTCTACACTCCAACATTTGCGTGACAATAGAAACCGCAAAAATCAGAAGACGGTCAAGTGTACCTGTGTTGCTTCTTTCCTCTGATGGGGATGTTCCAGTATTTTGTTTATGTTTGGGGTTATGAACGTTTAATTAACTCATGAACCTCATGAAGGTAGTCATGTATGAGGTGCAACAAAATGAAGTAACATTTAATTTTGATTTATTTAAAATTTTGATTAGGCTTGTCTAGCAGATCAAATGCTTACTTTCGGTTGCAATTTAAACTAACTTTTTTTGTAAAGGCTTTTTTATTTAACCTATTATGTTCTCCAATTGGTTTCTTGTACAGCATAACTTAGCACTGAATGATATTCTGTTTTGTACTAAAATGTGTTGTGTATACAAAAAGTTAACGGCCACATACCAGCTGTACATTATTTATGGGGTGCACAAATTCTTTTTTTTTTTTGTGGCATTTGATGTACAAAAGTAAGGTCGTAAATACCCTCTTTATTCTAAGTTGTACATGTTTTTTTATTAATCATAGTTATTGTAAATTAAAATAGTTGGGAAATTGTAACTATATATTGTACGAATTGTATTCCTTTATAACATACAGTTGATTCAACATATATTGTTAATTAAATAGAATTCCACACGTTAAATCAAACAGCCAAACAACAAGCCGTACAGATAATAAATATTATTGTATTGGATGATGTCAGTGACACTTAGTATATATAGTTGATTATCCTAATGTTAGGCATCACCCAATTCCGTGGTAACCTGGTGTCATTGTTCAACTTCGTCCCAATCCGTGAGTCAGAGTTTCTGCTGAATTAGCAACTACAATTGTTCATTTAGTGTAAACGCCTTAGATTTATACATTTTATAATATGCACTATATCATCGTCAATGACAAGGTGAACGAAGTTAGTCTTTACTTTAGACAGCTCAACTATACTATATAATACAGTATAGTCTATAAACAATGTCAATGAAGTTTCTTCGTGGATTTCGTAATTAATGCTGATATCCAGATTTCAACAAGCTATGTGTAGTATAACACTTATTAACTTTATAATATGTGCTAAATAATCGATGCATACGCAATTAAATATGTTTTCTTCAGAATAAATAGTCGTAGGTCCCATAACAGGCAATGCGCGTAAATGCGCAATACGAATGTTTACGCGAAAGAACATCGAAAAACTAGGCGGCGCTTCTGTCGCGCAATAACAGAAATTGTATTGGACCGGGCGAAATAAAGCCTCTTATCTTATTCGCTCTTTGATCCTGTCGCCAGGCCAACAGCTAAAGGTATCATCCAATCGCAGGCCAGTTCGCGATCATACTTGCATACAAACCTCTCTTTGGGAAATCGACGCAACCTCTGTTTTATATATAGGTCAGTGAATGAAGTCTGCCAGATATTGGCATAGGTCAGGTCAAGGCCATTAACATAAAATGTCGCTTGAAGCATACAACGCTTGAACGCTATCTCAAACCATGGTGCAAATGTCTGCGTTGCACCATTGAAACGTATTAATCAATACGTTTCCGATACGTAGTATGAATACAAAAATTGCGATTTTGACATTGTATCGATAATCCCCATACACTGATACAATTCTGATATTCGTGAGCGAACGTGCACATTAAATCGAGAACTGCACCTATTTTCGCCCATTGTCAACAATGGCCTTACTGGCTTACGTCAGCATCTATCTTGTTCTACAATCTAGTTCCTCCCATACCCAAGTGGAACAGGTCAATAAAAAGAAAGGTTGTGCCTCATCAATAATTTAATTATGTAGTTAACTGACATTATTTGATGTTGTAAGCTCTCATTAATGAGTATGTAATTTTGCAAGCATCCCAGTGAGCACCATATTCAAGGGTGGCAGACCAACTGATCAGCTAAGGCCGTGTGTGAACAGGCCTTGTGTGAGTGGTGACAAAACAGTTGCCAGATGCAAAATTTATATAGTATTACTCATGATTTTGTTATTTCTAAGCGTTGTACTTTTACTTTTACCTAAAGTACTTTTGAAAAGTAGCTTTAATTTTACTCAAGTACCTTTTACAAAGTACTTTTACCTTTACTCAAGTAGTTTTGAGGTGAATTACTTTTACTCAAGTGCCACATTAAACATTGTGTCACCACTGGAAACATTGCAATTCACTGCACAATTCACACGAAATCAACATTAAAGTAATTCAGTCACCACTGGAAACATTGCAGTTCACTGCACAATTCACACGAAATCAACATTAATGTAATTCAGTCACCACTGGAAACATTGCAGTTCATTACACAATTCACACGAAATCAACATTAAAGTAATTCAGTCACCACTGGAAACATTGCGATTCATTGCACAATTCACAAGAAATCAACATTAAAGTAATTCAGTCACCACTGGAAACATTGCGGTTCATTGCACAATTCACACGAAATCAACATTAAAGTAAATCAGTCACCATTGGAAATATTGCGATTCATTGCACAATTCACAAGAAATCACTCGTTTCGAATCACAAATGCACTTTATATTTATCATTTACTAACATCATATTTCATACCAATGCTATTACTACTTCAAAATGGGAAATACTCTTCTAGGTACATCCACAAAAGATTTAACAAGATTTAACAAGATTTGCCATCCAAGCCAAAGGCCCAGATGGCAAGTGGACAAGGAAGCCATTGGCTTATCGAGAGTCCAACACTGTTCATTTACTTATAACCCGCCCTCCTGAGATATGTGTCAACCTTGTTTTTAAACATATTCACGCTGCTAGCAGTTACACAATCTGTAGACAATTTGTTCCATTCATTTATTGTCCTCTGTGAGAACGAGTGCTTCCTGATGTCCAATCTACATTGATCCTCTACTAATTTTACCTTATGTCCTCTAGTTCTGCTATCCTTCTTGAGTGAGAAAACCATATTTCTATCAATATTTTCATACCCATTCAATATCTTAAAAACTTCAATCTGATCTCCTCTTAACCTCCTTGTCTCTAGAGTTGTTAAACCACATTCTTTCAGGCGTTCTTCATAACTAAGGTCTCTCAGTTCTGGAATAATTTTAGTTGCTCTCCTTTGTATGCGTTCAAGCGTATCTATATCCTTCTTACGATATGGTCTCCATGCTTGTATACAGTATTCTAAATGAGGTCTAACTATTGCTTTATAAAGAGGTATAATTAACTTTTTTCACTTGTATGTTATGTTTCTTCTAATCAATCCAAGAATTGGATTACCCTTTGAAGCTGCAATACCACACTGCTCTGAAACTTTCATATCAGCGCTTATTGTAACTCCTAAGTCCTTTTCTTTTACAGTAGTACCCAGAACAGTATCTCCCATTTTATAGTTTACATTCAAGTTCCTATGTCCTGTATGTAGGCATTTACATTTCCCAAAATTGAACAACATCTGCCATTTCTCAGACCATTTCACTAATCTGTCTAGATCGTTTTGTAAATGTTGTTTATCACCATCAGTATTAACCTTTCTAAACAGTTTTGTGTCATCCGCAAATTTCAGTACGTTACTTGTTATACTGTCGTCCAAGTCATTGATATAAATTAAGAATAATATAGGTCCTAATACTGATCCTTGAGGTACCCCACTCAAAACCGATTTCCAATTTGAAACTTCTCCATCTACTACAACTCGTTGTCTTCTGTCAGTCAGCCATTGTTCTATCCAGTCAGTTATGCTATCCCCGATACCATGGGCTTTTAATTTAAGTAGTAATCTTTGATGTGGCACTTTGTCAAAAGCTTTCTGAAAATCTAAGTAGATAATATCTACTGGCGATCCCACGTCTATCCACTTAGTGATTTCTTCCAAAAAACATAACATATTTGTTAAGCATGACCTCGCTTTAAGGAATCCATGTTGAGATGAATTTAATAATTTATGCTTAACGAGGAAGTCCACAATATGGTCTTTAATTAACTAATAATTTACAAATCACTGACGTTAAACTCACTGGTCTGTAATTCTCTGACTTATTTCTCGAACCCTTTTTAAATAATGGTATGATGTTTGCTTCTTTCCATTCAAACGGAACAACTCCCTCTTTTAATGACAAGTTGAATACCCTTGCAAGTGGTATACTGATTTGTTCTACAAAAGAAAAGGACTCATGAGTAACAATTAGTGCTGACATGAATATTTTAAAGCAGTGTGGTATTCTTGGGTTGATTACGAGAACACATAAGGAAAAATAGCTAATTATACATTCATATGTTAGGCCTCATTTTGAATAATGTGCACAATCTTGGAGAGTAAGGAGGATATAGATACGCTAGAACGAATACAGAGCAGGGCAACTAAAATGATTCAAGAGCATAAATACCTTAGTTTCCAAGAACGCCTAAAAAGACAGGGATATTAAGAAGAGATCAAGGTAAAGTTTTAAAAATTATGGTTATGAAAATATTGATAGAAGTATTTTTCTCGAACTCGCTTTCCTGTGTGAATCCTATTTCTGTTCCTAACCGCCATGACATTTTCCCCTCAACTCTCACCACCAATGTTGGCTCCTTAATGTCTCCAGCATTATCTCAATAAATTTAAATATTATAAAACTTGGTTAACATCTTCGACAAATACGGACCTATTTCAATCAACATGGCTAAGATCCTGTTAACGGGCAAAGCCTAGTTGTTTGATGTAAAGCTAAATTCTAGTTATATGGTTAAACATTTCGTTCTCATTTTGGTACTGGGTGCATTCACACAATTGGTGGACCGATATAGTAAGTTCATGACAGATTACAAATTTACCCTTTATGTGGGAACGTTTACTTCCCCTGACATAGACGCTAGGTATAAGTAAATTACTTTGTCCTACGTGTCATCCGAAAGCTTATTGGAAGATATGTTGCAACAAGTCCACGAAATTGTGTATAGGGAAATACAGGACTTTACATTAAAACCAGTACCTGGTAAAAGTATTAGGCACCAAAATGGAAGAAAAGGTGTGTAAGGTATTAGGTACGGTGCGTGGGTTACACACAACCAAACACTAATATATTACTGTTATTGTTAGATCCCCATGCCAAACGGCGGGATTATCAACACAATATTAGTGAACATGCAACGTGATATCCTCCGCCATAAATTGCATAGGCGTAATATAAACCCCACGCACCGGCTTTGCCAGTTTTCACTAATGACTGGTATAACCTTTAGGAGCGGGTAGTGTTACATATTCATGTTGCCCACGCGGACAGTTTTGTGACGCAGCGACCACTTCTCAAGTATCTATACTCCAAACAGCCCTTGGGCTACCGCTACAGTTTGGACCAACGGCTTTTAGTGTCTCTTCCGAAAGACTGTAACCATTAGACCACTGCTCCCCACAACTTAATGTGTGGACGAGACGTTGTCGCATCGCTGGGTCCATTCTGATTGTGTCTCCGCCGTGAACTTGACGTGGAGAATCCGGAGGGTTAGAAGACAAAGAGAGCAGAACCAGAGAGGTGTTTACATGTCTTTAGGCCGTTATGGGGCACGCAAGCTATTTATGACATAAACATCTGTAATCAGAAGCGTAGCCTGAGGGGAGTCACGGCATGCCCCCAATCCCGAATGAGAAATATGAAGAAAACACGCATAGGTCTACCTTTAACACTTGCCACCAGACCACTGCTATACATCTGAATCAGTTTTTCGTGAATGAAACATTTGTTGTTTTCGTCCACGTGCGTTCAACTGCAAAAATTGTGTTTGGGGCAAGTTGTTACAGCTGTAACAACGTTCTGGCGGCTCGCACCGAGGGCTCAGCCAGCGAGTTGTGTGCGGACAATGACTAGTGCTATTAATGCTAGCAGCGTCAAACAAATTAACAAGTATCTCAGAAGGGTGGGTTACACGTAGATGGAAAATGGTTGGACTCTCGATAAGCCAATGACTTCCTTGTCCATTTGTACTGGGCGTTTTTTCTTGGATAACAATCTTGTCCAATTTTTATGGCATAGCCCTTTTTGAGCAATTAATAAATATTGCACGATTAATTGAAATGTGAGTGTTGGTGCGCGTGTGCGTTAGTGCATGTATCATTCAATCAAGTAGAAGTCGCATTACATATATATTTCCATTCACTTTTTCATATTCTATTCAATAATTCATATTCCATTCACGGTTGTTTGTTATGTAAGAATCCGGGGAATTAGTCCCCTTTGGTGTTTTTGAACACCTACATTGTTATGCACACTATTTATAAGATATATAAGTATGTACAATCTAATTATTATAACAACAGTAACATACACGAGTGGCACTTGCTTTGCGAACCACACGTTCCTTGCTGTAACAACGTGCCCCGAATGATATAACAATTTGCCCCGTTTACGGGGCTAGTTGTTACAGTAGACCGCGCCTAGGAAACTTCACACATCTACCTAACTACAATATGGAATATCAATGGTATGGTACAATTTATTAACACGAATGATAAACTTAATGTATACGCTGAAAGAAATAATGCATCTAACATACTTATCACAAAAAGCGACTTTAACTGAAAATTGTAACAACTAGCCCCGGTCTCCCCTACGACAGATACTCTGCTTTGGTTGCGTATTTCAAATATTGTGCTGTCATCCACATATTTGTAGATAGGGCAAGGTGTTGGTAAATCATTAATACGGACCAACAAGTGTTTTTGTCCGTCCAGAAAAAGTTCCACGGGGAACGCCTCCATTAGGGTAGCCTGGTCTTGATACAGCGTCCCCGATCTTAACTCTCTGCTCACGGTCTATGAGAAACGCTGCCATCCCTCGGACTAGATGTACTGGTAATTCCATTGTTATCATTTTATCAATTAATATATCATGATTAATTAGATTACAAGCTTTCCTGTAGCCCAGAAATAACATTCTCACAAAATTTCCCGTTACATCAGTGGCTTCATACCACTTATGGAGCATTTCAACCAGAACATCTGTAGTACACGCCCCGCCGAACTGCCTATCATCAATCTGGGGTTTAACACAAATATCGACCCACTACAGCACAAATGACTCAAACACCTTTGTCAGAATTGGAGTCAGCAATATAGGTCTAATGTCATTTTCCAATGTGTCTGTTCTCCCCTGTCTCCCCCAGATCAACTCAAAAGAATACCACGCAGAACAACTAAGCCGATTACATTACATTAGCTAAGAAAGACGCCTAGAATGTGTGTCGTTTCACAACACTAGCCACGAGGCAACTGAAAGGGAAACAAATTTTGTATACATGTAAACTCTTATGTCATTTTTATATAGCTAATAAATCTTCGTCCCGGTGATTGAAATCTCCGTCATTTTGCTCAACGGATAACAAATTTGCTAAGAAATAATTGTCCCTTTATTATTCGCGAATTGTGCATATCCGTGAAATTGTTCGATGACACGATTGTCCATGTACCAGGAAAAGGTAGTTAGAGTAATTCGGTAGTTAGTTTATTCAAATTCCGATGATTAGTTGCTTAATCGATCGCCTGATCCAGGAAACTCAGCAAGGAAAAACGATCGTAAGTCCAGTCGCATGATAGTTGGACGAAAAGATAGTTGGAGGAAATACTGGCTTGGGAAATCGAAAGCCTGGCCAGGGAAGTTTGTCAGATGTCATAAATACGATACGTATCAGCTGAGTCAAGATCAGCGTGTAATTTTTGGTTTAGTAGTGTTATGCACAAGATACATATATACAAGTTGTGCAAAACCTGTCTCGTTTGTGATTTTTTAACAAATATTATGTTATTTTACAGTGTCCATGAAAACATAATTCCATCTTTATATGTATAAGTTCAGGGAAGGCAGAAAGTACCCAAACGCTATGCGTTTGCAAATAAAAAAAGACTAATTTTCATTACTTTATTACATTTATGGTTAGTGTTTTCGTGTGGCTAATTAATATATGTGATGGAATATATATATATATATATATATATATATATATATATATATATATATATATATATATATATATATATATATATATATATATATATATATATATATATATATATTCCATGACCGCACTGATAGCGCACAGCGTCCAGGGAATCCAGGAGGTCATTCTTATCTTCGTCGGTGATCATCGACAGGCGGCCCTCCTGACAGCCCCTTGTCGCCCTGTCAGATGTCAGAGTGATCATGTGGTATGGTTGGGGCGTGTTGGCTTACTGAGTGTCAAACTTTGCAAACCTTGAGCGTGCTGAAAGTCTGCTTCTTCTGAGCAGCTGGATGGGTTAAAATGTTATACGTCATACTTCCTACGGATGCGAAAACATTACGTAAACATACAGTACTCTCATAATGTTTACGAGGTAGCATAACACTCGCTGTTAATGCTGAGCGTCATCGGGGGCGGATGTTGCATTAATGAGACCAGATCTGACAGAGATTCGTTATTCATTCGGACACCTCCCATTGTGTTCTGATAAGGGCGTCGCTCATTAACAACGTGTCGAGTCTTTGTAAGAACACGCTCACATCTCACCGGACTGCGTCACAGGAAATTATTACCGTGGTTATTTTAACAACATTTAGCAAGATTGCTATCCAAGGCAGATAGCAAGTGGACAAGGAAGCCATTGGCATATCGAGAGTCCAAATTTGTTTTCATCTATGTGTAACCAGCCCTCCTGAGATATGTGTCAACCTTGGTTTTAAACATATTCGCACTGCTACCATTTACACAATATGTAGATAATTTGTTCCAATCATTTAATGTCCTCTGTGAGAACGAGTACTTCCTGATATCCAATATATACTGCTCCTTTACTAAAGTTCTAATTCTATTAATATTTTCATACCCATTCAATACCTTAGAGACTTCAATTTGATCTCCTCTTAACCTCCTTATCTCTAGGGTTCTTAACCTCCTTGTATGTAGGGGTTGTAAACCACATTCTCTTAGGCGTTCTTCATAACTAAGGTCTCTCAGTTCTGGAATTACTTTACTTGCTTTGCTCTGTGTTCGTTCTAGCGTATCTATATCCTTCTTACGGTCTCCACACTTGTATGCAGTATTCTAAATGAGGCATATATATTGTTATTTACAATATATAGGAGCTGTAATGCCACACTGCTTTGAAACATTCATGTTAATACAAATTGCTACTCCTAAGTTGTTTTCTTTTATGGTTATACCTAGAACAGTATCTCCCATTTTGAAGTGGTAGTAGCACTGGTATGGTGTTAGTAAATGAAGTATACTTAAATCTTGTTCATCATATATGCTATATTTCTCCTAATCAACCCAAGAATGTAATTACCCTTTGAAGCTGAAGTGTATTGGTGAATTCTCTACCCGCTACAATAGAACGACGCCACATTTCGCTGTGCCACTGGCGGCCATTGTAGGGTTCCTTGAAATGGCCCCTGCGTAAATGTGTACCTTCTCAGCCCACTTCCTTCACCTGCAAGTTCGGCTGAGACTGCCATGTCAGAGTGATCCATACCAGGCAATGCACAACACAAAGTTGATCATGCACGGTTCTGGTTGTTTCTCGAACCATTGTCTTGAGAAACAAAAGGATGCTGATGTAAACATGTCCTACGATTTTCTTTCAGCGACTGTTAATTGTCATTCTCCCGAAACGTGAGTCAGCTAGTGTTCCAACATTTTCCATATAATTAAAATCGCCAAATGAACTCAAAATCTATTAATATAAGAACCAAGGGATTCTTCACGAAAATACCTTTTAAAAATGTTTATATCATGTGTATGATGCTTTTCATGTATATTTGGTTCACAATGATTGTTTGGGAACATATTATCCCAAAAGAAGAACACAAACGTGTGTTTTTCCATTGTAGCCCAAATCTTAGAAACGATTAGAACCAATAATAGAGGAAGCTACTTGCTTATTTAAACATATCTTAGTAAAAGCAGAATGGTTGTGATGTGTAGCATTTAGGTGCATGTATGTGTGACAATAAACATTTAGAGTGTGTTGTCTGTTCTGAAATCAGGAAACGTCAAAGATTTTCAATTACTGTGGACTGTACCTTATCACGCAAATTGTTTACTCAGAATGTGTTCTGACAGTGGGAGATTCCGGTCATTTCTCCGGTTGGCTGAGGGCTGACATGTTAACCAGCGCGACCGATAAGCGCATGCGCAGTTCTATGAAATGGAGTAACCTATACTACTTTGTGACGTATTAAGCTCTGCTGACTGTTGTTTCCTTTTAATAATGTGTTTTATGACACGGGTATGCTCGGTATCATGAATGAATACGAACTCATAAGTTCACAGGGTTGTCGAGGATGTGAATTTTCAGAATGACTTTACCCATTTTCCCCCACAATTATGTCAACTTGTTATACTTCCGTGAAGGATAACAATATAATGACTGCTTTTCACCCCAGCAAATTATACTTATCAAGCCGTCATAAAGACCTATCGTTCTTTACATGGTCTCGCGTCTCGCGTTGGACGCTGAGGTTATCGACGGCAGCCACAGTCTCGGCTCGTCGCTTCGCTCTAAGAACGGCACGGAACGAAAGCCGCGTCCAATCATTGTCCCGCTGAAGACGTATGATGTGCGCCATAAGATCTTTGTGGCAAAAAGGAAACTTCAAAAACTGAGATCGTGATAGCAGAGAACCCGACGAAGTGGCGCAGTCAGCTACTCACCCTCGGCTACTCACCCTCGGCTACTCACCCTCGCTACCCACGTACAAATCCGAACTTTAAATCGGTATGGTAATTCGATGGTAGAGTCTACTTTCAAATGGAAAGGTGACTGTCACCAAAGATCTTCAGCTGTTTGATATTTCTGTGTGCTTGTGGATCGTAATAGACGAAATGCGATATACCAAACGGTCTGCGAACATTGATTACATGTATTCCAATGTATAGGGGAAGGCAGTGTTAGTTGAGCCACTTGGTTAGTTGAGCCACCCATGTTTCCCAGGAAACTGCAGCAGCGACAGATACAGGGTACAACCCAGTGATTGAACATGATATTAGACCACGGTTGACGTACCATAAGTGTCATTTATCATAACGGTGAGTTAAAAGTATGTTTTTTGATGTTTTTCGAAATTGTTGGTGATTGTGATTAATGTATCCTGGTGTGTAAACTATTAGATGATGTGACTTGACGTTATTTTCTGTGTACTTACAACTGGTTTACACAGGGAAGAAGATTATTTACATCACTTCGCGCATTAATGAGAAATTAATTAAAATAGCTTAATTGTCGAAACGGGGATAGTGGAACCACCCAATGCCCAAGGGAGGGTTAGTTGAGCTGCGGATAAAGAACGAAGACCAGTGTTCTTTACCCCAAAACGCATCAAGGAATTCATTATTCTGAGCAAACTGGGACATCTGTTAGCTATAAGGCAACATATTAACAGTTAGGTACACTGATTGTGATTGGCCTATATTAATTACGTGTGCCGACTTATTAATTAAGCGTGTAGACTTGTCATCAGAGACGTGTTGCACCCATTGGGTTGATGTGTTTTGCTGAGTTGTTATGAAAAGTTAGTACAAGTGCTACAAAAGTAATTAGCCAGCATACCAACCCTATTTGAATTAGTTACATACACTTATCTATGCATACTAAATATATTATATTGACATAAAACGATATATTAATAATCACAGTTTTTGTGAGTAAAAACAATTGACTTATGAATAAGATTATAAACATTGAGGGTGCTGAAAGTTTACATCTTCTGAGCATTTAAACCCGGCATGTGCGGGAAGGTTTAAAATGATAAACGTCTACCATGTCATTTTACATTTTGAAATTAGTAAAGGCAATTTGACAAGTCAGCGTCCGTCCGTGAGTGATGACCAGTTGAGTTGAGTATATATATATATATATATATATATATATATATATATATATATATATATATATATATATATATATATATATATATATATATATATATAATATATATACTATTCATAATTTGTGTGGGTCCCAGAAGACTGATGCGTATTACACACTGGGTTTACGAGAGATAAATATACTGTTACCTTAAGTGCATCTAAACAATTGAACATATTTCGTCCCGTATTTAACCAAATCGCTACAGCATACATAATGAAAGATGTGTCCATTTCCACCGTATAAAGAGCCGTCTCTGGTAGAATGACTTGAAGTGCTGCCACCTGGTGTCCTGTTGGGAAACTGAACACCCTTGTTCAGTGTTTAGATCCGCCCATGATCTCATGCATGTTTCTCGACACCACCTGGCAACTCTGCAACTAGCTAGATCCGTATCAGTTAACCAATGCAAATCGCAAGACATTCCCTTTAGCGCGTACATTGACGGTACGCTGGTCTGTGTCAGTTTGCCCGTCGTTTCACCTGCGTTTGTGTCAACGTGCATTTGCTATTTTGGAGCTCGACTACGCTGCGACGTAATTGGCTAATGGGGAGGAGGTTGGTCGCAAGAACTCCACTCCGCCATGTGCGCATGCCTACCGGCGGTATAAAAGTCATCTAGTGAGGCGGTGGTACGACAGTCTGCGCAAGGGTCGCCTCAAGAAGCGGTCGACACACGTGTTGAATACAAGGGAGGCGATAGAGACAAGACACGCTCAGCATCCAAGGTAAGCCGGAGCACCAGCAGTCATAACTGTAGCACAATATTAATGCGTCTTCTGCGTTAATAATAATAATAATCAATAATAATAATTATTATTATTAATACGTCTCATATAGCGCCGATATCCGCCAACACGAACTTATCGAACTTGAAAAACATCTAAAAGGATAAGGATAGCAACAAAGAAAAGACTGGATGCTGGTCTTGGACTATGAAGTAGAGTGACAGGAAACGAATTGACAGCTTTAGAATGAGGTGCTGGATTGGGATGCCACAAATCCCGTGGACGGCCAGAAGAATAAATTGACAAGTCCGTTCTTGAAGAAGTCAACCAGATCCTCCCACTACAAGCACTAATCTTGACACAAACCTGTAGTACTTCGGGTACACCAGGCAAGAGGAAGAGAGGAAGACCACACATGAGATGGATGAAAGAAAATCAGGAATACAATAAAACCGACTATGGACGAGTTGACAGAAGCAGGACAAGACAGGATTGGTTGGAGACAGCTCATCGTGGACTTCACCACAAGTCGTAAGACTTAATGGGACATCACATCATAACCACAATCCGCCAACACTCTATTATTATACCGACTGCTTACGGCTTACTTACTTACTTACTTACTTACTTACTTACTTACTTACTTACTTACTTAATGTTCCTCTTCACACACTAGTTGGTGCATAAGGCCATTCATTTTAGTAACTTCCGCCATTTCGTCCTATCTCTAGCTGCGTTCTCTGCCACCTTCCAAGAACTCCATCCCAGTTGGTTTCTGTCTACTTCCATAGTCCTTTTACATGATGATTTTGGCTTTCCTCTTTTCCTTTTACCTTTGGGGGCCCAGGTTAGTGCTATTTCTGAGGCGTTATTCCCAGAGAGTGTGAGACCGACCCATCTCCATCGTTTGATCTTGATGTCTTCTGAAATTGGTGACATGCATACAACTGCACGTATTGCTTATGCACAAACAAGAAGAACACCAAAGCTGACATGGAAACCACATGGAAAAGAGGATTCCCAAAGGAAACGTGCCAACCAACCATCGCAGAAAGGCACAAACCTAGAAAATAAAGACACAGGACCTAGAAAGAAAGACTGCAGATAGAAATGGATGGCATCAATTGCTGTCTGCCGTGTGTGTATGACGGCACAGGGAGTAAGTGAGTAAGTAAGTAACCATATCATGCTTTTGAATGTGCTTGGTGCTTCGTTCTCCAGAACCGCAACAGAATGGCAGGAGCGATGCGATATCCGACCCTATTCTGTGGCGTTTTCCTCCTCGCGGCGACGGCCCTGGCCTCGTCAGCGACCCGCCAGAGACAGCCGTGCAGGTGTCTGCCGACCCAGTGGGAAGGCGTGCTAAAGAGCCGGCGAAGAATTATAAACCTTAGTACGGGCAAGTGGCGAATCTCGGATCAAGTCTGGACCATGCACTACGATTACAGGCAGAATAAGCTGGTGGCCATGTTGAGCACGGACGGCAAGAAAAGAATCATCGCAGACTCTTCGAAGGTAATGTCTTGAATGTCACCATCGATGTGGCGGATAAAGCTGCTTGATTTGACAAACATGTTATACACTATAAACTATATCCATTCTAACATATGTGTTATATATTTGTGTTTTAATAAACTACAATTTGACACATTACGTTCCTTCCGCGTGTAAAGTAAACATGATATTTGTCCAGAAACTTTCAAATTGCTGGATAATGATTAAAGTTATGTTTTAAATGTAGTTAAATAAACACATTTTGGCGGTCATTACGTTAGAATAAATATATACTATAATATATAGCATGATTTTACGCATCACGGCTTTACATCATCGATGGAAATGGGCTGTAAAAACCACGCACAAACCATGCGAATGAAGGTGTTTTCTTACACTGAATGTATTGTTGCGAAACTAAAAAATAGTGCACTGTTCTTGAAAAAACCATGGCACAGCTGGTTGCTACTGTCTGCTGGTTCACCTCGCACGTACAATGATATCAGTGGTAATGACCTTAGTTTACATGTCTACAAATCGTGTGTACGGTGTACAGAGGAACTTCATTAATCCGGACGCCGATAATCCGGAATCCTCATAATTTTGCGGAACGGAATTTTTTACTCTTATCCAGAAATCCAAGTTCCGGACCCGGACGTCCAAAACGAGCACCAAACCTTAATTTATTCGACAACTTAACTCAACAATCCAGAAATTTCGATTCGATCAACAATTATTTGCTCCTTAATGGATGTAATGATCGATGTATATCGATATTAAATACGTATTAATGTTCTTGTTGGAAACAAATTGCATGATTCATCTATCCGGAAACTCATTAGTCCCGAGGGAATCGCTGGGGACCAATTTTTCCGGATTAACGAGGCTAAAGTGTTTCTTAAAGCGAAACAAAGGTCATGGTTTTCGGCCTATGCACCTATAAGAGTTACTAAGACATAACCATTTGTAACAACAATTATGAATATTACGCCAGTGGTTTACTAGGAATACCTTGTTGAACACAAACATCTTAATTTCATGGGCTGCACCATACTGTTTGATAACCCTATGTTACGAGTTTCAAAGTCTAGCAAAATTCGCTCGCCAAATGAAATTATATTCCCAGCTTTGCTGTATACGTCCAAACTCAACTTATGTAACATACGTTTGCCTTTGTTTACTAAACTAGTCCTCTTTCTGACAAAATAACACGTTTGTTTGAGACTTTGCGTTGGTTCTGTGTGTGCGCCAGCCTCCCTTAATATGTCACTTTTAGTATGTTACCTCCATTTAATAGAACTGCGCAGGCGCTTATTAGTTGATCTGGTTAACATGTTAGCCCTCGGTCATTCGGAGAAATGACCGGAAACTCCCACTTTTAGAACACATTCTGAGTAAACAACTGGCGTGGTATACATGATTTTAGCTGCACGTAATTAGTTTTATTATCTCTTTTAGGTACATAGCCCCAAAACCATGACTTTTGTTTCGCTTTAAAGATGCATTTCGTTGCGCTTTGCAACCACTGTCTTATTTCCAGGGTTTTACGTACATGTTGAGCGAAGCGGGTTGCCACGCCATTCCTACAGGCGTCAAGCCCGAACGAAAGTGTGAACCAGGTAGGAGTCTACAGTGTCTCTCGTTATATGGATTCCCCGATGCAAGGAACAGCGTTTTAAGGTGTACAACTTTGAAATCCCTGTTTTGCCCTGCATTGTTGGTCACCCTCCATCGCACCCATGGGTCTAAGAAACACCGAATACCGTACAATTTGGCCAAGTCTTGTTCCATATAACGAGAGCTTACTGCATTTATCACACATTTCGATGACCCGTCGCTGTCAAAACTAATATTTAAGCTAATTGTTCTGTTTATTTCCAAGTGTAAATTACGATTCGACCTCTTTAGAGCTGGACCGCCTACAGAATCACTCGATTTTAAGTAATCCCGACACCTTTTTAAATCGATTTAGCCGGACACAGTTTCGTGTGTTCTCTTTCTAAAATATGTCGCGACGCATACTAAAGTAACTGTATCAAGACCAGGCTACCCTAATGGAGACGTTCCCCAGGGAACTTTGTCTGGACCAAAACACTTTTTGGTCCATATCACTGATTTACGAACATCTTGCCCTAACTACAAATATGTGGATGATAGCACAATATTTGAAATATGCAACCAAAGCAGAGTATCTGTCATATCATATTCAGCTAACATTATTGCGCAGTGGTCTATCGCTAATGATATGCGCATTAATACAGTAAGACAAAATAAATGGTTTTATGTTTCTGTAAAGATAGAACGTATGTTGAATCTCTGCCGTATATTGATATAAACGGGACTGATATTGAAAGAGTTACTCAAGCAAAAGTTCTCGGTCTAACTATATCATCTGATTTAAGTTGGAATGCACATGTAGATGAAATAGTTGCAAAGGCAGGGAAAAGGGTGTATATGATTTATCATTTGAAACGTGCTGGAATCAATCAAATTGATTTGGTTAGAATTTATGTATCTGCATTTATTTTGCAGATAGTAAATATACCAACTGTGCACGACAGGCGCAATGCGATATGTAAAGCGTATTTCGGTAGAATGAGGCGTTGTGACCACAAACTGTTAATTATGTTGAATAGAACGAACTGAACCAATATGGCTACCAGACGGCAGCACTATCTAACTTTTTGTTATGAGCACTATGATCTTTTACCTTTGTGGTCTTCATATCTTGTATTTCAGTTTGATTCACAGACAATTATTTTATAGATTGCTCACAATTTTATAATTAATTAGTTATGTAGAGTTATATTATTATTATTATTAAACACAAATGACGCTTCTTGCAGCCTCCCCCGATGCGGTGAAGTACTTCAACCTAGCCAACGGCCGGGCGGTGGTGCGTTGGCAGCACACGGGGCCCGTCAACACGACCATCAGGACAACCGTGGCACTGGACAACTGTATGCCCGTCGCCCAAGACGTCTACTCCACATACAGAGGTACATTTCTGCTTTATTCTGTTCTACGTGCAGCTGAACAACTTATGGCCGGTTTACACGCGGCTCCGCGTTTGCCGACCAATTGGTCAATGAATTGCTCGTGTAAACCGGCCTTTACATTGCACTTGTGTAGGCCTATGTAGTACGCGTATGCACATGTACTTCGGCTATTCAATTTGCTACAGATTTGTTCACTACATGCAACATTATTCCCGTCCAAGGCTTCTTATATACATGACGCTTCACGGCAACAGCGGATAGATAAATACTTCTTTGCTGACCCGCTTTAGAAAATCAATCTTTACGTCAAACAGGTATAGCATCCCTTCATAAAGTTGTTACAAAGCTCTAATCTAAATAAGTGATGTAAGACTTGATTAACTCTAGACAAGACAACAAAAGCGTTCCAAAACATTGTAATACGCTGTCCCGCTTGGTGACATGCTAACAGTGCTGGTTATCGGCTGGTTATCGTCTTGTTATCGTCTTGCCGGGCGGCAAGGTTGTATATAGGACGCCGCCGACACGATGTGGCCAATCCGCGAAATGTTCCCAATAGGGGACTTCGTCTCTTCGGTTGTCTACCGATTACTACTTAAATTAAAAGTCCATGGTATCGGGGATGACATAATTGACAGTATAGAAAAATGGCTGACTGACAGAAGACAGCGTGTTGTAGTAGATGGGGAGGTTTCAAATTGGAAATCAGTTTTGAGTGAGGTACCGCAAGGATCAGCATTAGAACCTTCAATATTCTTAACATATATATATGAATGCCTTAGACGATGATATAATACAAACAATGTACTGAACTTTGCGGATGACACAAAAGTGTTTAGAAAGGTTAACAATGATGGTAATAAACATTTACAAAACGATCTAGGCGAATGATCAATGTAGGTTGGATATGAGGACGTACTTGTTCTCACAAAGGACAATAAATGAATGGAACAAATTATCTACAAATTGTGTAACTGCTAGCAGCGTGAATATGTTTAAAAACAAGGTAGACACATATCTCAAGATGGCGGGTTACACATAGATGAAAAAATTTGACTCTTCATAAGCCAATGGCTTCTTTGTCCACTCGCCATCTAGGCCTTTGCCTTGAATGGCAATCTTCTTAGATTTTGTTCAATCTACTGGGAACCGGTAAACTTGGTACGTCTGCCAGAGAACGAGGCATAAAGCTGTTCTTAATGCCGTTGTGATTCCAATTTGATCATACCTTACATGCAACAGTATCTGGTCTGCCTCTCTTCTTTCGACTAAGCGCCATTATTATGTCTTCTCCCTGTTCCAATCATGCATTGTTAGTATCTAATTGTATGGCATGCAAACAAGTACAAACGCTATCATAGGTGCGAACAATGCGTGGTGCACACCTGTAAAACCGGTAGCAGAAATCCATAAGACCCGCAAACGATCCTGAACGAAATTTGTAGATGGTATGATGATCTACGTCCTTTTTACTGCCCATGCTCAAAAGGAAACTGGGATGGTGCTCGATCTTGCGAGACTTTGGCGCAGCTGATTCTCTCATCTATTACATAAATCAATGATTTTAGAGATCAGTGAGTGGGCACAGCTAAAATATTAATTTATCTATTACATTAATAAATTATTTTAGAGATCAATGAGTGGGCGCAGCTAAATATTTATTCATTTATTATATAAATCAATTATTTTACAGATCAGTGAGTGGACACTGCGAAAATATTCGCGAGAGTCGCTCTTCGGGTGTATATTGACCTGACGATCTGTTATTCGCAAGTCATTTGACCGTAGCCGTAATATAAAAAACCCTTGTTGATAACGTAAAAAACCGTAAAAAAAATTATCCTACGCCCGTAAGACCGTCACATGTCAGAGAGTCCATAAGACTTGCGGGTAAAACCGTTGAGTTGGCAACTATCCCTTTACTGAGACACAACCTTCCGTTGACAGGGTTCGTCATGATCGTTACGTCCGTGTTCTCGCAAGTCAGACGTGGCATTGAAGAGCGGCTCGTGTTTGACATGCCCCCGGAATGCAAGATACTGGACGTGGACGTCCTTGGCATCGACAAGGTGACATTCGGTTATGTGTTGTTTCCGTTATGGGGAATGTATGGGGAATTGGTTACCTGATACAGTTGGGAGTTTCGTATAATTAAAATGCCCAATTTTTCTGATTTTATGGTTCTCAAAGTACCTCTAAAATTAACAGTGTTACACTTCATGTTTTCATCATGATTGCTGTAGCATATTTACCGTCAGAAATCGCATAAAACGGGAATTTAACGGACTAATGAGGCATTCGTTATGTTCCGCCTTCAAAATTGAAGAGTTATGAGTCGGTCTTGTTATGCTAGAAAGCGGTAACATATAACCTATGTATGTCGTAAAACTAACACATTTTAATTCATCGCTAAATCATGTATTTTGAGGTGAAAGATCACGATGATAACATGTTTTGTGTAACAAATTGTAATAAATCCAGTATCAAAATACCCGGTATAACAGTCGTTCGGTTAGTCAATGAAAACTGCCGTGCACTCCCTCTAGTGACACAACCCGCTTCCGAATAAAATTGTGTGATGCTATGTCATTGCTTTTATCGTGAACATGTGCCTGAATGACATTACATCACATTACTAATCCAGTTTAAATATGACCGCGGATCACTATGTGTCACGAATTGCCGGGGTTTCCGCTCACTAGTTTGGCTCAGGCCCCGGTCTAGTTGGAAAGCCCCATTTCTATAATTCAACACTCGTGAATGGTGACTGCACAAATGAACAGGACAACAAAGACAGGTGAAAAAAATATAAACATTTAATATACGATAGTTACTCAGTAATTTACAAGAAAACAAACAGACTCCTGGGTCTATGTAATTATTATAAACAAATAACTCTGATTCTGTAGTAATCGGCCAGGGAATTATTCACCCTGAGAAATAACTACTAATAGCGTCAATCATGACCCATCGCTATCCAAACATCATCCCAAAGTAAACTATATCGTTAAACTCATCATAATCATAACTAAAGATAAAACACAGCTGTGTTTGTTTACGTACATCGACATGCCTTACACAACCCTGTTCTAAGAACTACAAAGTCAGTTCCGATGCATCTGTGCCTGGGTAACAGTTCAGTCTCTTCTCTACTTTATAACGAAACGTTCATTCCGCCCCAGGCGCACGGTGGCGGGTCGCGGAATTCACCCGTTTCTTCCTCTGACGTGGCCGTGTACGGTCGTCGTGCCGCGAACGACGCGCTGAGACGATTCTGTTGTCTGCCGTCGTTCTAGCATACGGCTCCGGTCGTCGTGCCGCGAACGTGCTGCAGAGACGATTCTGCGCTCTGCCGTCGTTCTGGCGTACCGAATCTACCGTACGGTTGTCGCGACCGTCTTTCTTCGCGACAGGGTGGCGTCTCGCTAGGTGGCGTGTTGGCATCGCCTCGCCGATTCGATTTTTGCTGCGCATCTCTGCTATGTCTTCAGTCATATATCACGTTTCACACGCTACTTCTTGACTTTAAGGGAGCGTAGACATTTCTACCCCATCGCTCAAAGTTATACCTTACACGTGGTTGACTTGCACGTGTCCTTCGTCTGACATCTGGGCGCCCAAGCTGGGCTATACTTCCCTTCTGTGTCCACTCTACTTTCACACTGATCAGCTAAGATGCATCAAATATGTATCCAGTCTCTTTTTATAATAATTGTTTCTGAGATAACACATGACACTAATTCACCAATCACCGTCTCCTAGTTCACTAAGAAACCACTCCTTAAATAGGGGTGTAAATAACATAAAACATCCCTAAATCGGGTAATATTCCGGTTCTTGCCTACTTAATGTGAACCATTCTTAAAGATAAATAAACCCACGCCGTTCACGCCGCAGATACGGACACTGGCTGCTTGAGCGAACAAATGACACAACATTGGTCGGCTCCAACAAAGGCCGATGCATTCATTCATAATTGAAAGCTTTAACTAATTAATAAAGAAACCGGAAATAGTATTCTGATAACAAAGATAGCAGAAATACTACACTATGAATAAGAAGACATTCCTCACAGGCCCAATTAGTTTTTTCAGTCCTCACAAAAAGTAATAAACCTGTCTAGTTGTCCAAGTTATCTTTGTGCACGTGTCATGCAGACACGTGCACGTGCCATGCAGACACGTGCACGTGCCATGCAAACACGTAGCGTAACAAGCATTGTGTCAAGGAGCAAGTAAACTTTCCACTAGCCCCGTCTTCCCGTGTATCTGATTCTGCTTAGCGGTAGGTTTTTAAGGAGGGCATTTCCACGTTGCAATAGTCACGTTGCATTTTTCAGAGATCGTACCGTGCCCAGGCTTTCCCGGCCGCCTACGAAGGCACTCCGAAGGACGCACCCGCATTCCTCTGAATACACGAAAGTCGCATGCGCTTCGAGCTTCAAACGGCGCTAAGAAATGCAGAATGCTTCAAAGGCTACTGCGTAAATAGACGTTGTGAGTCAATGTGTTAGGATGTACCGCGTCGTATGCGAAGAACGCGTATGTTCCCCGAAATACCTGTAGGTGTGGAACCACGTTCTGTACATTTGACGTTAACTATTTGTAGTGTTTGCATTATGTGTGCGCGGCTATTTACTATCGAAAGTCAACAAGTGTGTTATCGTGAGTTAACTATGTCACAGGAATTGTCGGCTGTGGAATTCCGGCGGAGGTCCGCGAATTCCACACACGGAATCCTTAGCAGTAGTAATATAAAACGATCGTGGTTCGTTTCGTCTGAGTTTTAAATACTTACGACTAGAGGTATGTTATTACGATTACACACAAACGACGAAACGACGACGATTATCACCAGCGTTGTTGTTGTTGTCATTATTATAATGGTTATAATTATCATCATTATTGTTAACCTAGCAACAGCATAAGCGTCAGCAGCATATCAAAACAATGGAAGTCCATTTTGATTTGTATCACGTGGTTCGTTGGACATGTGTCTATTACACTATAACGTCTGACAAAAGAAAATGGATTTTCACTGTTTTGATTCTTCAACAACATATCTCTCGAGGAATTAAACGAATAAAAGTCAATTTTTGTGTGTTAGAAGTTAGTCTAATAGACTCATATCCAACCAACCACATGGTGTACATCAACATTAACTTCCTTTATTTTGACTCTTCAACAGCGATATTATACTACCAACTCCAGTGTACGTGTGTTGCACGAAGATCACTACAAGAATACAAGACTTGTATAGGTGTTGAATTAGAAAATCATTAAAACATGCGCTACACTACTATGGCTTTATGGTACCTTTCTGTTGTCACGAAAAAACGCGCGCGCACGCACACGGCCGGTTTACACCAACATGCAGGCACGTACACCTCACGCGCGGGCTGAAGACATTAAAATAAACCAAAATGGCTATTAACATTAGAAAACAAGTATCGAAGCTGCCAAGTTTCACTTATCTGCCTTTGTCTTGGCCATCGATCCAAACATGCTACCGATGAACCAGGGCCTAGATATTTTCCAGGCCGCCATGGCAAAGCGGACTTCGCCTGCAGGCCAATCATTATGTGAACGGACGTTGTTAAAACTAATGGATTGCCTCACAGCAATGCCGAATCTGAGCAGGCCTTTCACTGATAAACAATATTAACACTGAACACCACTCAGAGTTGGACAATGAGCTGTGCTGGTGGGATATCAGAGAACAATACATTGACGGATCAAATTAGCCACCGATTCATGCGCGCGCGTGCGTTCGTGCGTGTGTGTGTGCGTGTGTTCGTATGTGCGCGTGCGCGTGCGCGTGCTTACATACGTGGCGCAGAGGATTCAAATCACGCATCGACGACTGTGTGCCTCGGGAGAAACGAGCCTCATTCGTAGTCTGCCAACTTACTTAAATCCTCTTCGTACCCTAATCGGTGCACATGGCCATTTGGTAACTTTAACCATTTCGTACGATCTCTAGCTGAGTTCCCCGCCATCCTCCAAGAACTCCATCGCAGTTGGTTTCTCTCTACTTCCTCAGTCCTTTTCCCTGTTGATATTGGTCTTCCTCTTTTCCTTTTACCTTCAGGACCCAGGTTAATGCTATTTTGTATTGCGATTCCTATATCTCCTAAGTGTGTGGCCATACCATCTAAATTGTCTGATTTTAATGTCTTCTGATACTGGTAACATACAAACGCGGTTGATATCTCTTCGTTTGAAACTTTCATTGACCATTGTATATTTAATGCTAACTGTGCACTGAAAACTATGCACTGCCAACTGTGCAATATTAACTCACCGCCGTGAGATCGTGATATTCCAGTAGGCCCCTATATTTTGTTGAATTCTCGCTTTAAAAGTTTACGATCAATTGGATCGAGGGCACAGACTACAAACAATGTACGTGTGTATATTCATTACATTTTCGAAGGCATTGTACGCAGTACCCAGCTCTAAATGTGTAGACATACTGGCGGTCAAAGCATCAAAACAGCTGCCTAGATAACCCTTGCTCGTCCGCTTTTGGAACACTCTTCATCAGCATGGAATATGACGTGCACAACTTCAGTTTTGTTGATATCTTTCATTTATATGTTTAAGGCATCCATCTCATTTATCATACTAATTTTTATATTATCTTGTGGAGTCAACGTATCATTTCTTGGAAGTGTTCGACCCATCTTTTACCTTTTCCTGTTTACATGTTAGCCGAAGCAAGCTCCCCCTACGTCGCAACAGCCTGTGTGCCCGGTTGGTAGTGTGACATTGGTAGTTGGCTGTGCAAATGCTAATGTTTTGGTCATGGAACTATGATGATGGTCTAGAAAACATCATTGTTAATTCGTTTTACACGATAGTCTTGCGATGTGGTAATCAAAATGTTTAATATATATATATATATATATATATATATATATATATATATATATATATATATATATATATATATATATATATATATATATATATATATATATATATATATATATATATATATACAATATATATATACAATATATATTATATATAATTATTATGTGTGTGTGTGTGCGTGCGTGCGTGCGTGCGTGCGTGCGTGCGTGCGTGTGGTGTGTGTGTGTGGAGCAACATTGAAGTGCGATAAAATATTGTCAAGATTAATCCGACGCGTGGTCTTCGTGATAGTTCTGTCACAAACTTCACCTGCGTATTTTCTCACGTTCACTTCTCCCCGTTCGACCTACATTACTTTGAGGCGGTGTCACATTCACGACTACAGCACCGAAGTTGAATTTTGCCTTTTGAGGCTGTTGGGATATTGATTAAAAGTTGAATTAAGGAGGGTCCTTTAAAAGTGTATTTCATGACCATTTTTACTTTAGCATAAAGTTTAGTCTGGACCACGGTTCTCGCTTGTGCTACAAATAGTGGCGCCACATAACGGAGTATGAATAATCGAGGCTAGGCGTGGGCGACCTCTTGTGTTTATGTCACTATGTCGTGCTGTCGTTTCGTTCACGTCGAAATAGAAAGTTTGCTGGAAGACTGCTAATTTATAAAAAATTAAGAAATGTCAGCTAATTCAGACCATTATGGAAACTCATGCGGCAGCATAAAATTGTCTAGTTTTGCAAGAAAATGCCCACCATTTACGAATCTGAAGGATCATTAGTGGACGGATTGCTGTGACGAAAATGGGCGATAATATACCTCTGACTGACCCGGAAGGTGACAGCAGCCTAAGTTTTTATGATGCTGCTATGGATCTAGAAAACTGCAACATGTCGGGCACGCTGCTGAACACACACGGCAACCAGTGGTGTATAAGCTGCCGCAATCTTAAACAGGTTGGAATTTCCTAAAAGATCAAACTAATAATATTTGTTATATTAATAAAAGGAAAGTTGCAAGACTGTCGATCTTCCACAAAAGCCTTGCACCATAAAATCGCCGTCACCCTGCCAGACTACCTAAAACGTCTACTCGACATACTAAATCGAGCGATTGTCACCACTTCATTCTCTCAGGCTCAGCAGTTCCGACGTGTTCAAGTATAGTTTATTTCCACGCACAGTTACAGACTGGAATTCCTTTAGCCCCAAAATTTCCAACAGTGAAACAACCTCCAGTTTTAAAAGCAGATTAGAAAAACTATTATTAATGTACGTAACTGGAAGCCCCATGGACAGCATGCATAGACATAACCACGTCACTCAATTTATTTGTTCATTATTTCTACAAGTAATATGTTTTCTCAGTGACTGATGCTGTCCACTGGGTGTCCACGGGATTATATACTGAATGGTTCTTCCGATTATCTATGTAGATTAATAGGTCTTCGATAATAATTATTATTATTAAATATTAATAAAGAAGTTAAGTTAAGTTTATATCTTAATCAGTTACTAGTATTATACTTAGACTTATTCCAACTATGTGTTTATCATTATCCCCAATGCCTTGACATGATAAAATATACATCTGACTGACTATTATGGTCTCCATTTGTCTTCATGAACATGAGAGAGTGTTCAAAGATAAAAGTTCAAGTGGAAGATGGAATTTTTCTTATTAGGCCTTCCTATATTATTATTATCATCTGTGATTGTGGTGAAATTGTGTGGCATTTGTCATTTAATTATATTGAAATAAATCATGTTGCTTTATCTGTAGTAATATCAAGCTGACCATTTTATCGTCTACATGTACTTCTTGAAGTCCTGTAATTTCATAAAGGGTTACTGTATGTGCGTGCATGTGTGCATGCATGGCTTTGCGTGTGTGCATGCCTGCCATGCATCAACTTCCTAGATAGATCATATGTGTGTAGGTACATGGGGGTGACATGTCATTCACTGATTATTTCATGGTAGTTTCACTAATCTGCATGTATGTTGCATTATGTAAATATGAATATAGTAGTATTATATGTTTATTTCTCATTCCAGACAATAGAGAAGATGCGGGATGAATATGAGACAAATTACAAGATGCTGAAAGAGAAGATCATTTCAACCAAGTGCGTATTGTCTTACATTACAAGCATATTTCAAACAGCGTACTTCTGAGGTTAACCTAGTAGAAGTTTGTGTTTGTGGTATTTGGCACCAGGGTTTCTCTTAAGGCTTCTCATTCAGGACAAATGCCCATATGAAAGACCTGCTCTGCCCTTAGGACATTTTTTAATCTTCAATTTTAATATATACTATTTAATTTAAACTACGAAAGGAGCAACTTGCCAGCCTGCTGACCTTTGCTTTTCAGTGCTGCTATCTAACTATTTATAACCCAACTGGTGAAAGAGTTTGCAATCTCTCAAATATTTGTTTTATAATTTTGAATTGAAACAAAAACATTCCACTTACAATTCACAAAACACAATTGGTAGCCATCTTGAAAATTACGATTTTTATGTTTTCATGCACATTAAAAAACAATTGCATAATAGTAAAAAGTAGCCATCAGCGTTTGGCTATTTTAATGGAATAAAACTAACAAACATGGCTACATTTGCTTCTCTGGGTTGATGATATTAAATGACATTGGAATTTCCATGGTGAAGTTGACATTTGTTTTTTGGTCAATATTCCCTAAGTTTGCTTCATGATTTGTACCACAGCTTTTTAAAAGCCAATTTCATTCACAAATTCAACAGTTGTTTGGATATACTCATTTTTGCTGCAAGCCACATGCAACATAAATCACAATTCGTGGCCGTCTTAACATAAACCAGTTATCAAAAATGTTTGCCCATATGAAATTTCACACTGCCCATATGAACTGAACCATTAAAAAAACAAAGCAGCCCATTTAAGTCGTGCAAAATGGGTTACATTACAAGTCATGTCTTTGTCATAAATTCTAGCTGAGTATCTGTCCCAAAACATTGGACACTGTCATTCCCTGCGCTGGTTGCAGCCACTCTTGTTTGATTTCCTAATCTTTACTCGATAACGCTTACTTATTATGGTAATGTCATATATATATATATATATATATATATATATATATATATACACACATATATATAAAATTGTCTAAGCAACTGTGTATTGGTGAAAATATGTTAAATATACATGGAAACCAAACTAGAAAATCACATATCGCTATTATATTGGCTACATTAAGTTATAAAAAGCCATTCTGTCTATGTTTTGTTGCATGTTGATATAGTTAAACGATTGTTAATAAATTTGTTTGATGTTATTTACTGACAAAATTAATTCCTGCCATTTTTCCTTTCAGTGACCTCATCAAGCGATACAAGCTGAAATGTGATGATATCCTTTTGTGTGCTAGTTTAACTTATTTATAATAACACATATGAATACAATTTTTTTCAGCATGATCAATATTTGCCTGACAAAACATGCACATTTTTACTTCATTTTGGTACAAACATGTGTTTTTAATTAGCAAGCTATTCTGTTGTAAGATTATTATTCTGAAAGTGATTAAATTACCTGGCACAACAAAGTTTGGTTTATTCCATTCTCTGCTCAATGAACACATTTAGTTCCACTGCACCATTGGAGTTTACAGAGTTGCACTAAATATTTAGGGTTTAATGATTAGTGCATCCATGAGATGTTGAAATGTGGTTTGAGCAGCTTTCCTTGACACCTGGCCACAGTTCGATGTAATCTCCAAGAAACTCTGTGAAACAGAGAAAAAGCTAGATATATCAACGAGGTGAGCGACAGTGTTATGTTGTCTTGTCAACATAATGCCGTTTCTGCAGTTCAGTTTTTTTGTCTTCTTCCAGGATCATTTCACCAAAACCTGACATATCTAGTATCTGTTATGAAATTCTAACTCATTGATACACATAATTTAGTATTGATGAAATCTGCAGACAAACTATTGTACAAACAACTGGGCCCAGTCAACATTCAGCAGAAAAATGGCGACAGTAGTCTGGCTCTGCTAAGAATCACATGTTAACATATTAAGATTTTTTCTGGTGTTGATTTGGGCATTTTCATGCTACAGTTCAGATTATTTCCCTTTCTCATTCACAAATGTAAAACGTCATGGGGCGCTGTGATGTAGTAGTAATTAGAACATTGGATTCTCAGTCGAAAGAACCAGGGTTCATATTCTCTTGCTGCTGTTTCAAATTTTGCACAATTTCATTCATTCCACATTGCCTCAGTTCACTCAGATGTATAAAGAGTACCTGGCTACAGATGGTGGATATATGTGAACAAATAATCTTCGTGCAATAATTGCAGCATGGCTGAATGCTTCCCAGAGAAGTCGAGTTGGTTTTGGAATGAACGGGTTTGCTGGGGTTGAAGTGTAAATAGTTTTTGAGCATTTCTGATGACTGGATAGCATGCTACGTAAGAACTTAGCTTTTACCTTTTTTAACAAATGTGTATTTATTTTAAGAGCGAGCGATGGTTTGATGGTGCGCCTGCGACAAGCTGTGGAGGAACAAATGCCAGTGAAGGAGGTAAGGGAAGGAACACTACCATACACCACAGTTTAAACGAACAACAAAAGTACGATAACATTGGATCTTCACTATAAGAACATGAATAAAGTAATTGAATAATAACGTCATAGTTTGTCATCTTAAATGTCTATAGATTTACCGATCGTCAGCTTGTTTATTTAACAGTTGTAGGCTGAAAAGTTGTTGATTGCTATGTCTGTAATTTCATGAGGGATTGCATTGTTTTTGCACATGTTTTTCATAAAGATACATCACTTTACACCGACTTATGTAACAATTACTGCATGCCACCAAAACTTTTGTTTCCTGGAATCACGATCTTCATTATGTTGGCCACTGGTGTCAAACTGCAGGCTCCAACAATCTTTCTCTAAACGTCTCTGACTCTCTGTCCCTCATACTATGATTTCTGGTAATTATAGAAATAACTAGTAAATACTTGAAGCAGACCTGGGTTCGATTCCACTTCAACGATTCCGACTCCAGCAGACCTTTTTGATTCCGATTTCAACTTCGTTTGTCTTGGTTCGATTCCGACTCCGATTCCGACTCCAGCTGACTTTTGCGATTCCAACTCCAGTTGTCTCAGCTCGACTCCGATTCCGACTCCAGTACAACTTTTTATTCCGATTCCGACTCCAGTACAACTTTTCATTCCGATTCTGACTCCAGCACAACTTTTGATTTAATCCTTTAGAAGGGTTTGTATAATTCTGTGCAAACACTAGCAGTGAGAAATCACAAAAAAAAAGTAAATTGCAATTACAGTAGCCATGGTCTAGGTATGACTAGGCCAGATCTGAACCAGGCATATGAAGACTCTTCTGACAAACTGCCAATAAAACCAAAGGATTTAATCCTTCAAAAGGATCTGTGGCTTTTCTGAGCAAACACTAGCAGTGACTGGCCAGTGAGCAGTGAGATACCAATAAAAGTAAATTACAATTTGCCATGTCCCATGTGGAAGGACCTGTGGCTTTTCTGTGCAAACACTAGTTGTGACATTCATGACGATTCCGATTCCACTCAATGTGATTCCAACTCCACTCCAAATGATTCTGATTCCGATTCCGATTCCACTACAAAGTGATTGTGACTCCGATTCCACTAAATTAACTCCGAACGTTTCCGACTCCGATTCCGACTCCGATTCCGACTCCACTAAATTAACTCTGGAATCGGAGTTGGAATCGTCCTTTGATTCCGATTCCGGAATTGGAATCACCCCAGGTCTGACTTGAAGTGTTATTGTTGGCTGTTTCAGACAAATGCCAAACTAGGGAAGAAGGTGAAATTCCAGGAGAGATTGATTGCAGAATTGCAGGACCAAGTTGGCGCAGTCACTGTAAGTTGCATGGCGAGAAGGTAACAGTGTTTCTTTACAATTTAAGATATGATTTTAAGTGATCAAAAATGATTGCTTTTATATCTGTAGTAACAACATTTCATTCAACAACATAGCTAGTGAACTGTGTTGATGTTTAATGGTGATATTTCAAATAAATCAATATTATGTGAATAGAAAAATCACACCATAATTTGACGTGATACAGCACAGGAGTATATATTCACTGTTCCAAAGAGTGGAAGTAGTTGCACAAAAACTTGAGACATAATATGGAGTTTAGGTGTAGTACGGCATCAAATTAAAATATGTTTTTGCTGTCACCATTAAAATAAACATTAAGACATGTTATGCTATTTTTTTTTTAAATTGTCACAAATGGCCTGATTTATATAAACCTACAACATGGTTCAAAATTAGCCAATACTTGTCCACTGAACATGGAACTACACAAGTCTCAGCTTTATGGATCAGCCCAATGGTCACTGTATGTGTCGGCTTCAAATGAGTCAGCCATGAAAATAATCACACATTTAGGAAAGCCATCCACTTTTTGGACAGTTCATATACATGACCATATGGTTTCTGTTTCTTAATTAGAAAACCCAAACTAGTCTAGGTATCGCACTGATGGTACTCTAGGAGCATTGGTATCGCACTGATGGTACTCTAGGAGCATTGGTATCGCACTGATGGTACTCTAGGAGCATTGGTATCGCACTGATGGTACTCTAGGAGCATTGGTATCGCACTGATGGTACTCTAGGAGCATTGGTATCGCACTGATGGTACTCTAGGAGCATTGGGCACGGCCCAGCAGTTCCTTGAATTTTTTCCACACAAGCCTATAGATGGCCCTACATGCTGGCCATTCATTCACTGATGTTCACTTATTGGATAAGGGTTCTAGCACTAAGTTGATTGTCTTCAACATCTGTACCAATCATTGCAGCTCCCAGCCCTGCCATGCTAGTTAATGTTTTAACAAAAACCAGCAGCTTATACCAACTTTTGGTCCAACTCTGTGTGAACATGAGTACCCATGAACACAGCTTTAATTTTGACTTTTCAGCACATATCAGATTGGATATTGTAAGAAAGAGACCAACAAATCAGAGATAATTGCTTGAATAAGGAGTTCTTGTTGCGAACTACTCTTCTACTGAATGAACACTTGTATACATACATGTACATACTCCAGATGTTTAATGAAAAGAAAATATATTTCTGATGAACATTTTTATAGTAATAACTTAAAATGTAATAGTAATAATACTATATTACATTGCCTTCAGCATGTAATAGTAATAGAAAGATAACTAAGTAATAGTAATAGAATATTGGTGATCAAAATTTATCCACATAAAGACATATCATTATTAACAAATTAACATCTGTTTTGTTTTGTTCACCGGATACGTTACTTGACAGTACAATTTGTTCATGATTTTCTATAATTAAGAAACGTAAGGCATCTTCAGAAGTTCATCAGCAGTGATGTCCGTGTAGAGCAGTGACGTGGTGTTGATTCTGATTGATTGTTAATTTGCCTCCCTGGCAGACCCTACAAACTCAACTGAATGCACTGAAGAAGGAGAGTGAGAGAGAAAAGGGGAAGCTTCTGGCAGAGTGTACAGAGGTGAAACAGCAACACAAGCAGGTTCTGGTTAGGTATGCAAACTGATTGAGGTCATGACCATCCTTCCACTAAGATTCTTAAGCATGATTTTGCTCTTAACATTTATTTCACTCTTTAATTTATGATCAAAACAGATCAGTATTTGTCACCAGAAATCCATCATATATATCACTCTTAAAATTCTCCTTGCCATTGACAAGGTTAGACTACACTTTAAGCAAAGTATATTCACCAAAGGCTGTCTGCGTGGTCTAATTGCAGGATATAATCCAGGATCCATTTTATGCAAAATGTTTATCACAAAAAATACATCTTTAAAATTTAAGATCATGATATGGTGCAAAATATTTTACTTGATTTTAGTGGTGTTGTAGGGTGACAATCTTCCTACTTGGTCAGATTGCCATTTCACTGAGATTCTTACGCACAAATTAAAATTTCTTCCACTCTTTATGATCGAAACAGACAAAAAAGTTTTTAATCAAGAATCCTTCAAAACATTTTCTTTGTTTTGTGGCATCACAAAGCAATTAATTTTCAGGCAATAATATATCTTGCAGACTGCACAAATCTAACCTTCCGTCAATATCAACTGTGTTGAAGCTGTATGTGCTCCTGAAACATATTTGTAATGATGTATAGGTAGGATTAATTAATATATTATCTTGGATTGTTTACATTTATTTTCAGTCAGAAGAAAGGAGAAGAAAAACTGACCAAGACACTAGGTGGGTGTCTCTTCTCTCTGCATTTGGTAAATTATGTGAAAGACAATGTTTTTAATGTACTGTATGGTGGGAGTAAACTTGTGTAAAAAGGGTTAGTAACCCTTTTGCAGTGTGCACTAGGTGAAACTAGTAGAATTAGTAGGAACGTGAAGTATTTTTATCAACTGTATACTGCATTTATGTAAGCAACAACACAAGTCCAATGTAGATTTGATTTTAAAAAGAGTAGATTCTGACATAGTGAAATAATAGTAATGGGAAAGTGGGACACTCGTCTCACAAGTAGGACACTCCTCCCACAAGTGGGACACTCCACCCACTGTCACAACCAGTATACTGGCAAGTCTGTCAAAAAAAGACATTCATAGAATTTTTGCACATTTACGAACAGTCGTATTTTACTAGTTCTGTGCGTTTTCGTTTCAGAGAATATGAAGACTTTGAAACAGCAGCTGTCTGCGGCACAGAGAGAGAACAAGAAACTCAGCAAAGAGAACGAAAAATTACAGGTACAGTGTCAAACCCTCCGACTGCATTTTGTTGGATTCGCTAAATCCGTGTGTGTAAGCTCTATGCTAGGAAATGTGTTGAATGGTCATTGAAATGTTGTGAGGATTAGGGTTGATCTGAAAACCGGTGTCATTAACCTTGGACACCCTTCCCCTATATAACATTTTTAATTACATCATGTGGTTCCTTGTCCTCCTTGGTGTAACCATCACATACTGTCAAAACACAAAGCCGCCTGCATGCACTTGAAGTTGACACCCTTGTGACTGTGATTGGAAATTTATTTTGCTTTTTGGGAAAGATGCATTGATGTACAACGCTAATGAAACAGCTGCTCACCCATTCGCCCATGTAACCCCCCCCTTCCCCATGGAACCAATTTCATGCTTTGAGATCATCCCTTGTGTGATTGTTGCCTTAGAGACGATATCTAGACTAATCTTACATGGAACATGATTTCTTTTGCATTCGATGACATTTATGTATGTTTACCCCATTGTCATTTAATTTAGCGCAATAAAAATAGAAACATGTTTTGGGCTGATCCAACCAAATACGTCTTGTGTTGTTCCATAGTTGAGAACAGTGCATGTGAACACTACACGCATAGAGCAAGCTACTAGTAATGTATACAGGTTACTTTATAATGTTTCCTAAAAGTGTGATCTTGTAATGCAATTTTGTGAACGTTGTAAACGTATGCTCTGTTGTTTCAGCTGAAGCTCACGCGGCAACAAAGTGCTGCTAACAAGCAAGGTGTGGATATGTGATTTTTATCACAATTTCTCTTCCAACTAACTGTTGCACCTATAATTGACAAGGTTTGCTTCTAGCACCGGTACGATTACCAAATGATTACCAAATGATTACCAAATGCCTGATTCCATTGACCACCTTTGACATGTGACTGCCACTCATTTATGTATCATAAAAGTGAAATTATTATTATTTGTCATGGAATAGGTGTGTACATTTTGGTCGTTATCCAGGTGAATACTTTAAGCATAATTAACTCTATTTAAAATGCATTTTCTAAGCTTAGCTAAAATTGCATGGACGATGTTTAGTATATGAAATAGGATGGTTGTTCTCAGTGTAAATGTGGTGCGTGCATACGTGCAAGCATGCGTGTGAGTCTAACAAGACCAGTAAGTCTCTCTGCGTTCTCCCACAGGCCACTTAGATGTTGGGAAATTTGCCACATCAGATAGCAAACTTGCCCGAGGTCATTCAAGATCGCCAGCAGAGAGGAACTTGGGGACGGAGGAAGACTCGCTTGACTTGATCTTCAGGGATATTGGCATCCTGAGTCGGTTGGGTTGGAAGGACGAAGAGAGGTCCATTGTCTCTCCACTCCCATCTTCTCCAGCATCTTCCCTTGTGAGTTTTTGTTTCTCCATCACCTGCCATGTTATATATAAAGGTATGTTCTTATATAGCGCAGTATCCAGTCCTTGGGACTGTTCAAAGCACTTTACACTTCACCCCCTGGCAGACCTGTTCATTCCAACGCCAACTTGACTTCTCTTGGAACATTCAGCCACACTGCAGTTGCTGCGCGAAGACTATTCGTTCACATATCCACCGTCTATAGCCAGGTACTCCTTTATACAGCTGAGTGAACTGAGGCAACGTGCAGTGAACAAAACTGCCAAAGCTTCGAAATGGCACCAAGAGGATTTGACACCGGGTTATCTCGAGTGAGAGTCATGTTTTAACCAGTACGCCACTGAACCCCCCCCAATGTCACGGAAACTGCTGTCGCCTCCTGCAAATACACGGCCTCTTGCATTTTTAAGGTCTTGAAAATTGGATTTTTTACCAAATGAGGCCTAGGTCCTGAGCTATTATTGCGTATCGCTGAGTGATATGCTTTATTAATCAAATGATACAGTTTAACCACCAAATAAATAATTTACTCCTAGAAGGTGGTTGAACAAAGTTTCGTTGTTATTTTATATTGAATATGTCATGGAAAAAGGTTTTAAATTGTCAAAGTATTGGTTTCATGAAGGTCTTAAATGGGTCTTGAATTTGATCAACCCAAAGCCACATACGCCTGATAGCAATAGGGTTGTTTTTGTTGGTTCTGTTCCACTGGTTTAATTTTGTTTTGGTTATTTACAGCTTAAATTAAGCATATTTAGTTCATAAATATACAGCTAGAGTTGTTATGCGATGAGCCATTATTCTGTTAATTTACTTATGTAAATAAAAAAGATAATGCAGTTTATTAATCCGTCAAATAATTCATATATTTATGAATACCTAATGAATACCTATTTTTATACAACGTATTGTGATATTTGGCAAATTCCTGGGGTAACATGTCTTTTCCATGCAGTATTATGTAAATGTATGTAGTAATTTCATTCACAGGGAAACTTTTCTACCCCCAAATACCCCCAAAATCTAAATGATGCTTTGTTGTGATATAGCAAACATTTCCTACAGTTTATTTGGTGCTGAAATTGGTGCTGGAATTAAATGATCTGACGATACTTTCAGAATACGACAGACGAGGACTCGAGTGATGAGGAACTTGGGAACGAGGTAGCTCGCTTGCTTGAGGGCAAGGCAGAGATGGCGGACACTTCACCGATGTCGATGCTCCCCATTGATATGTCGGATGATTCCAGTGATTCGGACGTGATAGATGAAGTGCCTTTCCAGTGTGCCGAGTCATCCGTGCAGCAGCTGGTTGCAGTATTTGAGGCATCTCCTGTGAAACTTGGAATTCGTAAGGTCGCGCGGCCCACTGCTGTAGATGGCGGGTTGAGGAAGCGAGTAGGCACCGTAAGGGATGTTGGAAGATGTTCTGTGGATACATTCGGCGATGAGGGGATCTCTTGTGATGAGATGCAATGTGGTAGTCAAGTCAAGATCACCAATGTCAAATGTAGAGATTTAAATGAGGAAATTGAACATGATACAATTGAACAAATCTGTTCAGCCAATATGGTAGAGTGCACACATTTCACTGATATGGTGGAATGTATAAATTCTGTTGATACAGTGGAACAAACACATTTGGCTGATACAGTGGAACAGACACATTCGGCTGATACAGTGGAAGAAACACAATCGGCTGATACAGTGGAACAAACACATTTGGCTAATAAAGTGGAACAAACACATTTGGCTGATACAGTAGAACAAACACATTCGGCTGATACAGTGGAACAAACGCCTTCGGCTGATACAGTGGGACAAACACATTCAGTTGATACAGTGGAACAAACAAATTCAATTAATGCAGTAGAACAAACATATTCAGTTGATACAGTAGAACAAACACATTCAGCTGGTACAATGGAACAAACACATTTGGCTGATACAGTGGAACAAGCACATTCAGCTGATACAGTGGAACAAACCCATCTGGCTGATACATTGGAACAAACACATTCAGCTGATACATTGGAACAAACACATTCAGCTGATACAGTGGAACAAACACATTCAGTTGATACATTGGAACAAACACATTCAGCTGATACAATGGCACAAACACATTTGGCTGATACATTGGAACAAGCACATTTGGCTGATACAGTGGAACAAACACATTCGACTGATACAGTAGAACAAACACATTCCGCTGATATGGTGGAACAGACACATTTGGATGATTCAGTGGAACAAACACATTCGACTGATACAGTAGAACAAACACATTCCGCTGATATGGTGGAACAAACACATGTGGCTGATTCAGTGGAACAAACACATTCGGCTGATACGTTGAAACAAACACATTTGGCTGATACAGTGGAACAAACACATGTGGCTGATTCAGTGGAACAAACACATTCGGCTGATACGTTGAAACAAACACATTCAGCTGATACAGTGGAACAAACACATTCGGCTGATACATTGGAACAAACACATTTGGCTGATACATTGGAACAAACACATTCAGCTGATACAGTGGAACAAGCACATTCGGCTGATACAATGGAACAAACACATTCAATTGATACAGTGGAACAAACTCATTCAATTGATACAGTGGAAAAAACACATTCAATTGATACAGTGGAACAAACTCACTCACAATTCACATCTCCTGTATGTGGTAGCATGACAGTTGAGAACAAAACCAAAACTGTGACAAACACATCATCTGTCACACCCCCAGAAACTCCTGTGCAGGTACTACTCGAAGTGACACCCCCAGAGATGCAGGTACTACCTGAAGTGACAACCCCAAAGATGTCGGTACTACCTGAAGTGACACTCCCAAAGATGCCGGTACTACCTGAAGTGACACCCCCAGAGATGCAGGTACTACCTGAAGTGACACTCCCAAATATGCCGGTACTACCTGAAGTGACACTCCCAAAGATGCTGGTACTACCTGAAGTGACACTCCCAAAGATGCCGGTACTACCTGAAGTGACAACCCCAAAGATGTCGGTGCTACCTCAAGTGACACTCCCAAAGGTGCATGTGCTACAAGTGACAAAAACACTACCTCAAATACAAACCTCAAAGCCATCAAGAACAAAGGTGACAGCACCATCTGTGCAATTGGAAAAGACTTCGACAAACAATTCGGTGAAAACGCTGAACCAGCAGAGAGAAGTTAACATCATAGGCAAGAAAGCAGAAACAGTTTTGCTGGCCAATAAAGATGTTGATTTGACTAAGTTGACAGACAAAGATCTTCAGCGAGTTCCGCAAAACCCAAAAACCACTGTGAAGGATACATCGGTTGTAGGCAAGAAAGCAGAGACTGTTTTGTTAGCCAATAAAGACGTTGAAAAGGCAAAGATGGCAGAAAAAAGTCTTCAGCGAGTTCCACGGAATACACCAGCCACAGTGAAGGACACATCGGTGGCTTCAATGTCAGGGCTTTTAAACCCAACTGCTGTGTCGGACAAGAATTGTCAGTTACCGGCACCACTGCAAGCTGACACAGTTGGGTCAGTGACACTGGACGATGAAGCTGACTTGCTGGATTCTTTGTTCGGTCTTCCCCAGCCCGTTTCTCCGCTTCCTGTGTCCCCAGCCCACCAACAGGAAACAGGATCTAGGAGATTCTTCCCTGACGTTGATGAACATCAAGTGAAACCAATGAAAGAGACTCTTTCGCAAACACCTGATGGTTGTTGGCCAGTTCAGGAGAAGGTGTCATCCAGTGTAGGCAAGCCACAAGGGAAGGCGGGAAAAAGAAAGAAAGCTCAGGGTGGCACTGGCGGCCCCAACAAAAAACGGACTTCTGTTAATCAGGTATTTATTTATTTTTTTTCAAATAGTGGGTGTTGTGCTACATTCACATATGATCATTATAAGGAATAAGCTTTAAAGCTTTTATGAACCCAATTTCAAGAAGATGAACTTGTTGTTCAGTATCCAAAACTGTTTTTTGCTGATTTTTTCAGAGACATTTTATATGTTATCCATATATAGAGAGCAGTATTTTCTGAAGAAGTCCTTTTGTTTTTCACCATTGTTTTAAGAAAAAGAATTTTTTTTATTTCATTTAGTGTGGTGTGATTTGTATAAATACAGTTGCATTGACAAGTACAATGGATGCCACAAATAAGTGAAAATATCGTCATAAAATTAAATGAAAAAGTTCTGCTCAACTTGAAAACATGGCAACTTAAACCATGTAGATGTATCTAGAGAGCTACCACTAAATGGCACTCTACCTACTATCCAGAAGTCATATGACCCTTATTGAAATTGGCCCCGGTGTGCTCAACAATGTTGGTCATAATGACATGTTGTTGTTTATGTTTACAGTATCCGGTCAGCAGTCTGATGTCCAGTGCAGGTCTAGGGCTGTTGGCTCCAGGACACACAGGTGAGAAACTTCACATTTAACTAACATCTGTAACAGCTATGCGGTAAACAGAGTTCTGTTGAAAGTTAAGAGGAGAACAATTTATTCTAAATGAAGATTAACTACTAGTGTACACCTGGAAATGTTTATGAGCATTTAAAGTTCGCCATTTTTCTACAAAATCACACAATTTTTGGCAAAAAATCCCCCACTGAAATCATATGAGGACAAAATATAGACGTGCAAATCCGCGAAAACATTTTATAGATTACTATCGTAAATTATGTAAATAAAATTTTGCTTATTTGATGCCTTTTTGCTTTTTTTGTCTAACTTGTATAACTGGCATAACTTCAAAATCCAGCAAGTGAGTAGGGAAATGTAGATGCTTTCTATTTACTGCATACAAGGATGATGTTCATAATAGTAAAGTCAGTGTCCAATTTATAACTCCATTGTTTGATGATTGATGAGGCTGGCTAGGCAAGTATTTACTGGGTTTGTGCGAAGTCTTAATTTTACATTTTTAAAGCCTTGAAAAGGTCTTAAAATGGGAATTTTCAAAGAAATGTTTAAAAAGGTCTTAAACTTGATTTCACCAAACTAGGCCTAGGTCCTAGGCTATGATTCGACAAAGTTGGAATGGACTGTATACAGTAATATGCTTCTTTAATCAAATGATACAGTTTGATCACCAAATCAATAAATGGCACCTAGAGGGTGTTTGAAAAAGTCATTGTTATTTTGCATTGAATTTGTCTTGGAAATAAGTTCTCTCTAATTAGCCCAAACCCACAAACCCCCTGCGATTTACCTCAGCTGTGTGTTATATGAATTCTCAGGAAGCTTTAGATAACTGGAAGCTGCTGATATTTAGTACATCTATTTGTTGCTGTTAATGTGGGTGCCTCTTATCAAATGTGCATTGTCATCTTTAGTTATGAAAAATGCCTAGACAAATGTGGTTTAATAACTCTACAGACAAGGATGTTAAGAGATCAAAATGAATTTTTTAAGATAGTGAATGTGTATGGAGATATTGATAGAATATTTTTTCTCACTTAAAGAAGAACAAGAGGACATAAAGTATAGTTAGTGAAGGAGGACCATAAATGAATGGAACCAATTATCTGCTGATTGCATAAATGCTAACAGCATGAATCTGTTTAAAAACAAAACTGATAAATATCTCATAAGGACATGTTACACATAGATTGTTCGACTCTCGATAAGCCAATAGCTTCCTTGTCCACTTCCTTCTGGGTTTTTTCTTTGGATGGCAATCATGTAAAATCATAATCTAAGTAGTTGTGTGTACACGTTATGTAGACTGCCTGCATTGAATGTGTTGTTTCACTGCATGGCTACAATTATGTCTTTTCAGTGATCGACGAGGAATTGCAGCTATTGCTCCGAGGTTCTGTACTGCCTGCACAGACAGCTACAAACATCAGTCGGGGCCAACCCGTGATACACCCAGATGTCTTGGTAAACTGTGTCGCTAATGTAAGTTGGTAGACTTTACCTGTGTCACCAAATCATCAATGCATGTATCTGTATATGTCATCAGGGTATATATGTGTCACCAGGTGTGTGTGTGCGTTCTACCGATATCTAGTAAATATGTCAGTAGTATGCATCTGTGTCATTGGTGTATATGTCAATGTCACTGGTATGTGTCTGTGTCATTGATGTGAAGCTGTGTATATCAGTGTCACTGGTATGTGTCTGTGTCACTGATGTGAAGCTGTGTATATCAGTGTCACTGGTATGTGTCTGTGTCACTGATGTGAAGCTATGTCGTGTGTATGTGTATCAGTGATCTACGTGTGCATGTGTTGCCGATGTGTATAGTATGTGTCAATGTTGTATATGTGTCACTTATGTGTATGTGTCACCAGCGTGTATCTGTGTCAACAGTGTGTGTATATATGTCACCATGTTGTCATACCATGATATATCTTGGTTGATGAATAGTGCCTGATAAACTGAAATAAAACGACAGAAAATTATGTGACACAAGTAATCCACATAAAATAACTAAGTGCACACTATGGAACACAAAGATGTTACTTTGAATATTAATCTTCACAGAGTTTGTAAAGCCTGGTATATCTACAAAATATAAGATTTTCCACAGCGACAGATCATCTCGGATATAACTTTTAATTTGGTCTGCTGCTGTCTGTGCTAATTTGGATGATATTGCATTGACAGATTCTGTATGCAAGCAAGGCAGATGTGTTGCCAGCCATCCACAGCTACTGCACTGCTGAGCCACAGCAGCTGACACAGCAGCAGCAGCTGTGGCAGCCATTCATGACTGCGGACGAACATCAGATTCTTGAGCTACTTTTACATTTGGACGGCCAGAGACAGTTTGTGAGTACCTTCTTGACCCCATACCCCTATCCAACATTTTTTTTTATTTGAAGCAATGTACATGATTGGAAAGCTGACTATTGCAACATTTCAGCCAGGGAAAAAAGCTCTAAAAATATATATTTTCAATTATATGTGTTACTGATAATCCAAGTGGATGGACCCTTGACCCCCCACACACTTACATCCAATTTATTTATGGATTGTTGGAATTTTTTGTATTTATAAAGCCCACAAAGTCTGATAGTTTTTATTATGAAATCATGTTATATAAACTATATCTCGTCTAACATCTTGACTGCCCAAATGTGTTTTAATGAACCACAATTTGTTTAATATAATCCGACCATTATCCATGTAAAAGTATTTTACAATTACAATTAGTAAAATTAATAAGTTAATTGTATGCAATTCTAAAATAGTGGGTCTTCAGTTTGATCTTAAAAATACTGACATTGTTGCAGCTGCAAACATCTTTGGGAAGGGAGTTCCACAGTTTCGGTGCAACTTTAAAAGCACGATCTCCCAGTGTTTTCCTTTTTGACCTTGGTGCATCAAGATCATCCTGGCATCTTAGACCGTAATGGATGCTTCGACATATATTCTGGTCCATGGCCGTGTAATGAATTAAATGTCAGTAGGCGTATCTTATATTTAATACAAAATTCCACCGGCAACCAGTGAAGTGACTATAGTACTGGAGTGATATGGTCATATTTGCCGATTCTGCACAACACTCTGGATGCGGTGTTTTGAACCATTTGAACGTATAAGGTATTTTGGTAAGTCGATCAAAAGGGCGTTACAGTAATCAGTATGGCTGTGGACCAGAGCATGTATCACTTTACTCACAGGTATTGGAAATAAACTTTGTCCACAGGTATTGGAAATTAACTTTATCCACAGGTATTGGAAATAAACTTTATCCACAGGTATTGGAAATAAACTTTATCCACAGGTATTGGAAATAAACTTGTCCACAGGTATTGGAAATAAACTTTATCCACAGGTATTGGAAATTGTCAACATTTGTCCACTGAACGGCAAGGTTGATATTCATAAACAGAAAATTGTAAAATTTAGTACTTGGTTTTTTTTCCTTATATGTTCATATTTCTCCATATTTTTCACAGAAAGTTTAAATTGTCTTTTGTCATTTCAGGTAAATATTTTTGAGATGTTACGTGTGAAAATTCTCACTATTCTTCACAGCACTGAGAACGTATTAATCCCTGGAAGAACTGCCCTCTGGTGAGTGTGTGAGACAACATCACATGGAGCTAAAGACACCATTTGCATTAAATGTTAGGTATGAAACTAAGGGTTGATTGTTGAATCATGTTTAATACATTTGTCATATTTCGTATACTGTCTGTATTTTTTGCATGTATTTAAACTACAGAAGTTGTCTATCTATTCATATTTGCAGGACTGCAACTTCTATTGTGCCTAAATCAGGAACCCAAGCTCAGAGTCACAATAAACAAAAATCATTAATCATGATATCATGTATAAAACAGATACATTCTTATGTTGTAGCCGTTTGTTCACAGCAGTGTGTCGGATGAAAGGTATGTCGTTTCTCATTTTTATACACGTTTCAAACACATTTTGAGACTTGGTTTGGTTTGGCAACTTGCTGTAATTGGCAGCATGTCTTGTCATGACTCTCTTCCTTATGTTTGTTATGACAATGTCATAAGAACCAAAGCTACTAAGCTAAGCAGTTTTTTCTCTACAGTACATCTATTCAGACATATCATTGGGGCGAAAAACTTTAATATGTTGACATTGTACAAGCATATCTATTACTGGGAAGTGTGTGACTAGAACAGTCACTCAGCTGTACAAATGACCACCTGGTTATGAAGAGTGAAGAAATTGTTGACAGAATAGCTTTTGTGCATGTATTTCACTATGGTTGAAAACTTTCCAGAGATCTGCAGTGTGTGTTTAAATGATGATCATCTAATATGCACCATACCAGGAACAACGATTGTTCAAGTGAATTCTGAGCAGTTGGATGCATGTAATATTTAATAATAATAATAAGTAATAATAAAATATGATATTTATACAGCGCCATAATCACATAGTATTCTATGCAATGTGCAATATCTACCATCGCAATTTCTGTGGCTGTTTTTCAGGCGACATTTCCCGCGTGCGTGTTCTTGCCTATGACACTGTGCACAGCAGTTTCCATGCATTTCCACGCATGATACTAGCCATTGCATGCGTGTGGCCGGAAGCACTGAAGGCTGGCGGAGGTAAAACGAAGTTTATCTGTTTTAGATCATACATGCAGAGTCAAATAACAGTTTATGCATATTTTTCATGGATGCCTGTACTACGACCTCAAAGATCGCTGTAGTACAGTACCCGTATTTCTGTTTAATTTATTTAGTTACTGTGTGAAAAAAACTGCACATTTTTAAACATGTGTCATCCGTCAACCAGGCAGGTTCATTTGTAAATGTGACTGATGAGGATGTGAACATGAGGATGTCAGTTATATGAATCTGTTTTTCCAGGTGAAGTGACCTGTGTGATGAGATGTCTGCAGTATGTCATCCACAAGAACCTACAGGAATCAAAAGTCAGACACAGTCAAGTGAGTTGATCACACAACCTACAATAATTATATCAAATTGAACATTTGTGGAACAGCACAAATAATCAGGTGTGGTCTATTTTAGTAAAATTATGCACTGGTTTATTAAACTGAGAGTGCACATTATTTAAACAACTATTCACACACTACTGATTTGAACATCCATGAACCTGATTCGCGATGGGCTAAATGAGTTGAGGAAGATGTTTTAAATATTATATATATATATATATACATATACATATACATATACATATATATATATATATATATATATATATATATATATATATATATATATATATATGTATATATATATTATATATATATATATATATATATATATATATATATATATACACATATACATATATATATGTATATAATATATATAATTGGTATTTCTCCCCAGTCCTAATTCATTCACACATGTCTGAACCTGTCTATCTCAGGCTAGTGACTGCAGGCCTGCTGGAAACGACACTGGGTGTCAGTGCCAGTGGGTGACATTTAATTGAAATATCATATTAAATTATGGTAACTTAGTTGAGCTAATTCAATTAACAATATAAATTGGGGTTATGGCTTGCATATGGGTTAAGTCAGGGTTAGATAAACAAATCTCCTACCCTAACCATAAGCCAATACATTAAAGCCAAATATAACAAATGTTATCATATTTAATAGTAATGACACTAAGTAGTTTTTCTTTATTTTTCTTCAGGATATTTGTAAGTTTGAAGAAGTTGGTGGTGCTGGATTTTTTAGAACTCATCCTCGTCTTTGTTATAAGATTATAAGTTTATCTTCTCTAAACTTAGCGGGCCGCGGGCTTGCGGGCCGCAGGCTTACCCATCTTTGGCCTGCTGGTATGGGCCGGCCCTGGGCCTGAAACTTGCGGGATCAAATTCTAGGCCTGTGCAGGGCACTAATATGTATATATATATATATATATATAACATTTAAAACATCTTCCTCTATATATTGGTGTTTGTGGAATGGCTATTGCTACTAAAGCTGACGAAACATGCAGGACTTGCAGAATTTTTTATTTTGAGTTGATCCCCAAGGGGTTGTGCCAGGGGTTGTGTCAGTATTTTGAGTTGATCCCCAAGGTTTTGTGCCAGGGGTTGTGTCAGTATCGTTGTTCCTATGTTTGCTGTAGATGTGGCAGTGTCTGGCTAAGTTGTGTGGGTGGCAGAAGCACAGTGATGTCCAGGAAGACGCGACAGTCCTGGCCACAGTTGCCATTGAGAAGTTGCTTCATTCGTCTGATGAGGGTCAGTATTGTGTTACCAGCTTAGTAGACCAAGGCGGATAGAGTGGGGGGGGGAGGGGGGAGGAAGTGGGAGGCTGGCCTCAAAAATAGGTGGGAGGTAGGATTGGTGGTGGGCGGGAGCTAGACTCTCCAAAATGGTGAGGTGGGAGGGTAGCCACAGGTAGGAGGTTGAGATCCCTGCCATACCCTCTTCTAGAGTGCTGGACTGTTCATCCAGAATATCGCTGTTCAAGTGCACCTGCTGCGATTTCCAAACTTGGGCAACGTTAAAAAAAATAAAACATCCATGGACAAGCTTATACCTGTCAAAGTGCAAATACTGTTAATGCTTGCATTGAAAGTACACTAGTCAGCTAGGCAGATTTCCGATGAAACTGAGTGGATTTCATTTGATGTAGACATAGTTTATAGATACTTGATTGGAATCTCAAAGATATAGGCTGATTAACCAATAAAAAATTTTTGGGGGATTTATGCAGAATTTCAAGTAAAAAATATGAATTTCAACCAAAACAAAATGACATGTCTGTAAACTTAATGTTCAGAGAAAAGTGGTGACACCCATTGTATCTTGTTCGTACAAGATTTAAGGTTTGTTCATGTAACCATGTGATAATCATGTCACTAATGATAGACGTAATGTTGCAGCACACCTATATGATGCCGAGAAGGCACTTGAGTTGCTGTCGATGAAAGAAGGCTGGCAGTGGACGAACAACCAACTCATCATCAAACTCATCTGGCCGGTGTTGCAGCAGTGGGCCACTGGAGGGCAGCACCCATTCTCCGACAGAGCTATCGGGAGTCTGCTACGAGTTCTTGGTTAGTCTCTTCAACCCCCCGGTACAGTCCCGTTCCGTCAACAGTATTGTTAAACGACTGACATTTTAAAATAAATTTTTCCTTAAGAATTATATCGTATTTTAATTCTTGCTGAAGTTTCTTTTAATTTAATGTATTGCTAACATTTTAGGTAAAATAATTGTATTTATCTGTGTTGAGTTAGGTTATACTTCTAATTTTTAATTACATATACTGGTATATTTAATTAGTTTACCTTTAAGAAAACCTGTGGTGGACACAGTATCTTTAAATTGGTGCGAATGCACCCTGGTCAAAGTCATCTGGAAAAGATGTTGTTCCAGATCTGAAACTGAAACAGCGCAAAAACATCATAACTTGATAAATACGTTACTTATTTAATAATAATTTTGAGTGTGATTTTATAGGTCAACTAACATATGATTGTATTCTGATGCAGCATCAGTGTGTTAGCATGAATATGGCACAGAAAACAGAATTTGGTTGCTATGGGATCTGTTTCTCCTTGTTGTAGGTGTAGTGACCAACAACTGCCCGGTACAGTATGCCTCCGCAGCATATGACATCGCGCAGACTCTACAAGCACTACTGAATCACAGCGTCAATTCGGCCGTGCCCGGTAAGTGTAACTTGCACTTACATATATTTTTCACGTAGCATAAAATAGATGCGTTTCATAGAATATTCCATGGGATGAAAAACTACATATAATGATGGAAATTACATTAAAGCCAAACAAAAGTCATGGTTTTGGTCCTATGCACCTATAACAGTTAATAAAATCATAACTATTTGCAACTGTTATCACCCAGTGGTTTACTAGGTAAACCTGGTTGAACACACAGCATCTTTATTTCATGGGACGTGCTTCTGTTAGGTAACCCTGCTTGTAGTTTGGTAATATTTGCTCACCAAATGAAAATATATTTGTAAACACCTAGTCTTATTCTTGCCAGTAGGATATGGCCATGCTGTTTGTGTCTAAACTCAAATTATGCAACATATTTTAGCCTTTGTTTACTAAACTTCTCCCATTCTGACTTAGCAGCTCTAAGTGAGAGTTTGCATTGCTTGGGTATATACCCATTGGCCCTTCATTCTCAGTCATTGGCACTAGTCTAGCTGCATCGATTTCCACGAATTGCCAGGCGCTTATTGGTAGCCCTGGTCAACATGTCAGCAGCCAGGAAAACTGAGATTTGACCATTATCTCCCACTTTTAGAACAAATTCTGAGAAAACTACTAGCTTGATATTCTTGAGTGTAGGTGTAAATGGTTATTTTTTATTAACTCCTAGGTACATTGCTCCAAAACCATAACTTTTGTTTTGGTTTAATAGGTTATGATAAATCTGTCATTATAAATGAACAAATTCTGAGAAAACCACTAGTGTGATATTTTTTATTGTAGTTACAAATGGTTAGTTTTTATTAACTCTTAGGTGCATTGCCCCCAACTCATGACTTGTTTTGTTTTAATAGACTAAGATGAATGTTTCATCATTTATTAGTATACAGGAGATTAATAAAAGAAACACTTTTAAAACAATTATGGAGTCATGTTGATGATGTAATCAGCTCTTCAAATAATTGTTCAGTCCTTCTATGTGCCCCTATACCAAAGTAACCCTGTACTTTTCTGACTTTAGCTTCCAACTCTGAGACCTGCAAGTGTTTTTTTGCTATATTTTGCACCTAGCTAGTTTGATATAATTTGAAGCATACTTGTATTGTGTTTTATTGTATTTTAGGTAAAATAATAGTTTTAGCACATGGCAAATGATTCTTGCGAATTACGTGTTGTAATTCCGTTGACAATTTCATGTGATTTCACCCGAGGCGCCACGGGTTAAACTATCTTATACACGGGCTATTTTGTCTTATATGTATTTCTGTGTATAATTACAGAGGTTGTCTCATTCATTTTGTATAAAGCGCATTGAGCTTTCAAGGAAACTGTGCTATGTAAAAGTAATTATTATTATTATAACTACCAGCACAATTGTTTTAGACTTACGATCCTCTTATCAAAAATTATTTTCTATTTTTGTTCCGCTTGTATCTGATTGATAATGAATTATGTGTATTCTTTCCATGCAGTTTGCGACACGATTCAAGAGGCTGTCCTTGAGGCACTGATGCTCCTGGCACCGTTCAAGCCCGACTTGTCAGCTCACGCATGCTACACATGGGTCAAACAACGCCACAAGCAGAAATGCCTGGGGGACCATGTCAAAAGCAAGATCCGGGACTTTGTAGAACACTATAAACTGCAATTCAAATATCTCACACAGCTTACAAACATGCTGTGATATGTTTGATTTTATCATACTAATTTATCAGGCTTTGATCATGTGTACAATTAATCATGAAGTCATGTATTTGATTGTTAATTAATAGTGTACATTGTACTTGAAGATCTACAATGTGTGTATATAAGATCAATTGAGTACAGGTACTGTTTGGGAATTAATTTAATCTATCACTTTCTTCCCAAACTTTAAGAAAGTGGCTTAATGTGTACTTTATAAATAAATAAACAAATGTGCAAACCATTTATTTTAGTATGTTTTAATGCAAACTTGGTTTTGTTATGATAAGCTATGATGCCTACAATCTGGCAAAATATAGTTGAAATCATTTGTTGATTAGAGCAGTACCAATATCTTACTTGTTAGTTAGTCCAGAACTTGCTAGCATTCTATGCAAACATTGGAAATATAAAAGTTGGCCATTTTTACCTGAGACTAAATACCTTCAAGTGGCAAGTTTGATAGGTGAATGCTTCAGTATATACATAGTGCACTATGAAGCATATTTGAAAGTGTGAAATGATTCGAGTGTTTCTGGCAGGAATAAAAGAGCATTTGATTTATTAGGAAACACTTATGGGGATTGCTGGTCGATGTACATGAGGTACACTGTCATTGTGTGTGCGACTGCGTGTGTGTGTGTATATGAAAGACAAAAACATGCATACACATACACATGTGGAGGAGCTGGTGATAAATTATTTAATTTGTTATTGTTGAAAATGTGACATCCAAACTGTGAGTGGCATTCTATCTGAACACGCAATAATAGTACTGTACTGTCTGCAGCAGTAGCTGGCTACTGTGTCCTCTCATTATGTTGAACCTTGGCTAAGTGAGGCATTGCTGAAAGTGGTTGGGATTGAGCAACAATAGCCAAATAGCCAAACCTAATGCATCAAGGAATTTGTTGCATTAAGTTTAGTTTAGCAGTACTAATAAATAAACTTTTTTTAGTCACATGACAGACCCTACTTCCGTAATACAATATACAACAAATGAATAGGTCATAGAGTGACAGATCCTCTAGAAACCCCAAATTAGCTTATGACAAGGACAACCTAGTGTTGTATACACCTTGTGCCATATATAAATTATATAGCACGAGAGAATAATACAGTGCGAGAAAATAATACAGTGCGAGAGAATATAACTTAATTCAGATATACCAGGTATGTATAATAAAGTGTAAAAAAAAGATACCCAACTATACCTTAAATTATGAAGTAAATTACAAAGTACTTTACTATAGCAGGCTATAGGGTAATTAATAAATAACGGGTAGAGTAATCTGCAAATCATATTACGGGTGTATTACAGAATAATACTTACATAACTTGTAGAAAACATTAATTAATTACCGGTGATAATAATGTAACTTGTAAAAATAGGTACATAATTGAGGGGTATCGACAACAAATGGAGGAGCATCGACAAAAAACTATTAATTGAACTGTATTAATAAAAATTTATTTGAAAACGTAAATAAGTATGGTGAATCTATGACAGCATATCAGGCTCACCTTTAATGTTTAAAGGCATGCCTTTAATTATTTAAATACGCGTATGTAAAGTTAAAGGTGTGGTTGTAACATTAAAAGCATGCCTTTAATTAATTAACGCATATTTAATTGTAACCAATCGGAACAAGCGAAGTGTATTGATATAATTTTGTTTCATTGGTTCCGATTGGTTACAATTAAATACGCGTACTTAATTATTTAAAGGCATGCTTTTAATGTTACATACGCGTACTTAATTAATTAAAGGCATATGCCTTTAATTATTTAAATACGCGTATGTAAAGTTAAAGACATGGTTGTAACGTTAAAAGCATGCTTTTAATTAATTAAGTACGCGTATGTAACATTAATAGCATGCCTTTAAATAATTAAGTACGCGTACTTAATTGTAACCAATCAGAACCAACGAAACAAAATTATATCAATACACTTCGCTTGTTCCGATTGGTTACAATTAAATACGCGTACTTAATTATTTAAAGGCATGCCTTTAACATTACATACGCGTACTTAATTAATTAAAAGCATGCCTTTAACATTACATACGCGCATTTAATTAATTAAAGGCATGCTTTTAATGTTACAACCACGCCTTTAACTTTACATACGCGTATTTAAATAATTAAAGGCATGCTTTTAATTAATTAAAGGCATGCCTTTAAACATTAAAGGTGAGCCTGATATGCTGTCATATGCATCGCTAAGGATAATCCGTGCCATGCGCGTTTGTTTTCCAACAACGCCCTCTGGTGGCAAGCAGGTTTCCGTCATCTGGATGGTGGTTTTAACAAGTGGTTTTATACGGGATCATCGTATAAAGTAACTGTCGTTGTTCAGGTTATATACATTTATTCAGTTTAATGCGTTAACGTTTCACATACATACATTGATGTTCACAACTTGAATCCAGTTTATTGTCGTTGTGGCAGACAAAAAGGTACATTACTATAATATCGCTCATGGACTCTGGTGGAGAGTAAACCACGTCATTTATAAACACGGGGCCTTTTTGCCGCCTGTATAATAAAATTCTATACCAGAGTTCCGCAAACTTATTCAGTTACGGGTAATTTTTTTCCACCAACCCAGAAAAGCCAAAGCTATTAAGTAATGAAGAAATACCTTTTTGAAGGTACTCGTATGTACAGTGTGTTTTCATGGATATGCTTGTCTGAACCACATCCGGACAATGAATAAATAATGCTATCTAAGAGCCATGTCAAAACATCACAGACACAATATCAGTTAGTGCGAAGGGTGATGCTACATATTCTTCGACAACCGACTGAAGCCTGGAGAAAGAGCGGTATTAAAGTTTGTTCTTGGTGTGATTCATCCCAGAGAATACTGATCAGGGCTGGGGTGAATTAAAAAATAAATTGGAATTATTCAATTAAATTCCTGAATTTGAATTGAAAGATTTTCACCAAGGGGAATTTGAATTGAAAGATTTTGAGTAAGTTTAATTCGAATTGAAAGAAAATGAATTGAACCTCATTTTCTTACACTGGTGTAATCTGGTTTTATTTTCAATGTGGTCCTCAATACAGCCCTAGAATTGTATATGAAATCAAAGTCTTTGTAGCAGCTAAACATACATTTGTACACCATTTTAAGATCTGAGGTGAGAACATGTGTGCTATGTGGCAATTGGAAAAAACTCAGAGAAGTTCTGCTCAAATCAAACTATGTTGGGGTGTGATGAGCTTACTTTGAATTTAATACAGGTTGCAGCTCCTGCTCTAAGATAGCATCTGTTGTCTGCATGCACATATCTGCCCTTTTCTTGGGATGCCCCATACCCACCCGAATGGGGCATCCCAACAATTAGTAATTGGCTTGCTACTCTTGCATTGTTTCACTGAGCAGGTATTTCTGAAACCATAAAATGATCAGCCTACTGTTTTTTTCATGTTGTTTGAATAATGGCTCAGGCATTGTCTGTATTTTGTTTACAATTACTAGCAGTTGGAATAACGTGCAAACAAACCTGATATTTTGTAAGTTTGCAGCAATATATGTATTTGTTCATGATCCCAACAATGCAGTTCATGATCCCAACAATGCGGTTCATGATCCCAACAATGTGGTTCATGATCCCAATAAAAGTTTGCATCGTCTCCTGCAGGCCACAGCCTCCTTTCACGCACAAACCTTGTGCGTTTTATGTTATCTAGATTCTAGAGTAGACCCATATGTAGCCATGTGTCCATGTATTGGAATGTTTGCTTTTGTTCATTTGCAAACATTTTAAAACAAAACAAATGAAAATTTCAATACTCAGTTTGTTTTTAAAATGTCCAATTCTTGGTGAACGTCTTGCAGGTCTGCTGAAAACGTCGATGGGTCAAATTGGTTCCCTAGGACTAGGATCAAGCATGGGAGCTTCTCAGTAAAAACCAGAAATTAAGATGATATCAACTATACATTTAAAAAAAAATTATGTTCAAATATTACATCTTAGTTTTATGTAATATTTATTAGAATGTTTAATATATAATCATGGTATACTATTGGTCATAATATAGTATGATTGTCATATATGTTTGATAACAATTACACATTCCAGCACTGTTTATTTTTAACAAAGAATGATTATGATTAGATATGAAGTTTAACAACACTGTAGCATAATATATCAACACTCCTTGTCTGTTGATCTATGCAGTGTATGTGATATCAATTATGTTCACTTCCACAATACTGGGCAATGGTGGCTCTATAACTGACATAATTTCAATACCATAGCAGCCACAGCCATTAACATATTAAATTGGTTGAATCGTTATAATCTAATCCAATAGATCTTTCAAAATATAGTTGGGTGAAACCAAGTCCTAACTTTGCTATGAAAAAAATTAACTTGTCATGTAATAAACAGTTGCATATTATGAAACTTATGATTGATGTCAGGACCAGTTGATATTTTGCAGTCTCTAACGTTTTTTTTCATCCGTCTTGTTGACACAGTAAACATGGAAAGTAAAAGTGCAAAGAAGAACAAGAAAAGGCACAACAAGAAGAAACCAGAGTTTCAAGGCGGTGCCAAGGAGAAAAGTGATACATCTCCTGAATATCTGCTGGAAGCTCTCAAGGAGAAACTCATAGAAGCTAAAGCAAGTCAGGTATGGTGCACAACACTTTTTTATTTTATATAATAATATAAGTACAGAGCCTGATCATTTTTATTGTAAACTTATATTCTTAAATATACTTACATACTTATATAGTATAAACTATACCTTTTCAATCTTGACTGCACAAATGTGTTTTAATGAACAACAGTTTTTAAATGTAATTTGACCATTATCAGTTTACAAATATCGACATTGCTGTTCACTGATTCAGTAGGGGGCATCCTGATGGCAGACCAGAGCAGTTATATAGATACAATTTAGAAGAGCCTTGTAGCTACAGTCATTACAAACAATTAATAAAACAAGTATATCTCCATATAGATGACAGGTCATTGCATGAAAAGCCTGTTGAGTTGCAGGACCATGCAAGGGCCGGCAAGTTACGGGATCAGATCTGGGTGTTAACAGACATTGTGGCTGGAGTCAAGTAAGTGAATTATACACTTTCAATTTGTACTCTGTGTTAACCACAACTACAGCAGGTGTTTCTTGTTTTATATTATTCTTGATCAAGAACATAGATACACTAGAGAAGAACTGGAAGACCTTAGTTATGTAAACACCTTGTTTAATAACATCAGATATGGTTAAATTAAGAGGAAATTCAACTGGAAATTGTTAAGATAGGTTATAAAAATAATTATACTTTAGTATTTTTTCCGACTGAAAAAAGTGGAAGAACTAGAAGACACAAAGTAGCATTAGTAAAAGAACAGTGTTGATTGGATATAAGTATTCATTTTCAGAAAGGACAGTAAATGAATGGAACAAATTATCTATTGATCATTTAAATACTGTCAATGTGAATATTTAAACATGGCCATGTAGTCCAACATGAGAATGTTGGATGCTCGATAAGCCAATGGCTTCCTTGTCCATTTACCATCTGGGGTTTTGCCCTGAATGGCCTGTACCCACCAAGGTTTGAGACAGAAAGCACCGATAATACAGCGATGTTGGCTGGCAATCACAACCACATTCTGCGGCTTACCCACATCTCATCTCAAACATTTTGCAGGACGGACCTGCCGAATGATGAACTGCTGCCGATTCTCGAAAGCATCGCAGTGCCATCAAAGCTCCCAGTGGGAGACGGCGCAGTGGCTGAGGCCACGGGAGATGCCCCTAAACCTGCCACAAGTGCAGTTGATCGCAAGTTGATAAACTTGCAGAAAAAGCTGCAGAAGATCGAGGAATTGAAGGCGAAGAAAGCGAAAGGCGAAAAGTTGGAGAAGAATCAGGTAGATAAGACTGCTGTAATCAGTTACTAAACACACTTGTCAAATAGAGGGATTCATCGATTTAAGCTAAATTTAGTTTTAGTGTTTCTAGGTACGATTCTACTTTTTTTTTTCTTTTTTCGTAGACTGTATTAGCAGCTAGGGTAGAAAAAGTGGAGTTTTGCTTCAAGTTAGTATATAATCTGATCAGTTCGCTGTCTGTAAAGTACTCACAGTTTTGCATAGTTGTTGATGTTATTAAAAATAAATGTGTCGTGTTCACTAGTGTTATCACAGTTGAATAAATCCATATAAAGATTGTTCACCATAATAGAGTCTGGGGGTGACTGTGTTGTACGGTTTAGAGGTTTTACCGCTGGTCCAGTTGTCGGAGGTAGCGGACACTTTCCTTCCACTGGAGAAGACACACGATGCGGCCGTCTGATGTCCAGGTGGCGGTGACGTTGTTCAGCGTCTTGGCCTTGTTAAGCAATTCACTGCGATGTGTGGTTTGGTTTTTTTAATCATAGCTAACAACAATGTTGTCTATTGCAGTTGCAGAAGATTGAGACTGAGTCATCAGTGAAAGAAGAAATAGAAGAACTTGAAGAAATGTTGTCAAATGCCAGCCTTGTGACGTAACATCAGTAGGTTCTGCTACGACAGAAATACAACTGTGACTGATTATCTGACTAATCGTCTTCAACGCACATCTGCTACAAATGGAAGGTTATTGTTTCCCTCAGCACATAGATGATGGATTTGTATTGTAATCTGGTTCATATAGAATCAGGAGCAGCAATTTAACTTATGCTAAGAATAATGGTATGTAAGAAAAAGTCCTTGATTGTATGTATCATTTTTGCAGTTATTATTGATATCGTCCATGTGATCAATAGTTAAAAAAGTCATTCTCATTTGTACAGTTTACCAATAAGAAATTGACTGCAACAGGTTCTTCAGTGAAAAACTACTATTTTATTACAAAAGTACATGTACTGAAAACATTCTTTGTTGTTGTGTTTCACATTCGTGGCAAGTGAACACTATTGCAAATTGCATGTTTGGTACATTTCCCAGATGCAATTTGTAACAAATAGGCTATATAAATGTCACATGTGTGTGTGTGTGTGGATACACAGACAAAACAACTTTTATTTGGTCCTAATTAATAGGACTATATTATCAAACTTTATCTGTTAATTTTTTCTTTAAAACCCCCACATTTTTGCAAGTCCAACAATTTCATGAATTAATCCTGATTTAAAAAGAACAAGTGTCCTCTCACTATATCACTATAATTATAGGCTCGCGATATAAAGAACAACATCTTAAATGAACAACTTTGAAATCCCTAGTACCCAAGGTTATAAGGAACACCAGATATATGGAAGTCCCAAGACTCCCAACATCAAGTGCCTAAAATATTTTGCCAAACAATTATAAAAATCCCCACATACATTTACTTAAAGATTTGCCAATGACACCTCCAATGTATTTACATGTTACACCGCCAACCACTGCATGAAAGCTCGAATAGAATTCGGACAGTGCCAAAAAATAACCTAGTGGTTGGTTAGCATTGTTCCTGATGACACATCCGCCCAGAACTGACGCAGTCTGCATATCATTGGGGAAACAGCGGATCTCTCCCGCACACCACAGCACATCCTCTTCCCAGCCTGGGAAACAGCCTCGTCACTTGTTGAGATTGTCGATGAGCGTTCCTTTTGGTCGCATCCTTTTTGCTTCAGCAGCCTGCAGCACCAAAGTAAAGAGTTAATTTTTTTACAGCACCTGTCTAACAATCGCTGCTCAGAGCACATTACACTTCTCCCAAGGCACACCTGTTCACACAAACACCCTTTCAACTCCTGTTGAAGTTCCAGCCATGCTGCAATTCCTGCACGAAAGCTGTTCGTTTTCAAAATTCCATGAACGGAATCCAGTCACTGTTTATTGCCAGGTACACATTTATACTGCTGAGTGAACTCAAGCAACGTCGGGTGAACCAAATTACCCAAGTATCGAAACGGCGGTAGGTGGGCTCGAACCCAGGTCCTCTTTATTGACAGGGCAGCATTCTACCACCGCCCCCTCCAGATTATAGCAAATAGCTAACTACTTTGCACATGCCTGACATGTTCTGAATACAACATGTGGCTGAGGTTTCCAGTAATACAAATTTCTTCTTTAAAAATACATTAAAGGTTATCGTACAGAACATTTATATAAAAAATTAACATGAGTTATATTTTAATAAATTACCATTAATACCATTCTGTGCATAACACATCACCTAGTGATACAGAATTAGTGGTACATAATCTGCCAATTATTTATTCATCAATGATATGGATGCATATATCACATATGAAATATATTATAGCTTTAATTTTAGTGTTAATTTATATACAATTTGTCTTGTTTATCTGCACACTTTTCTGTTTTTAAATTCTATATTGGGTGGGGCACGGTAGCGTAGTGGGGCGCAGTGGCATAGTGGTTAGAACGTCGGACTCTCAATCGAGAGATCCTGGGTTTGAAGCCACTTGCTGCTGTTTCGAATCTTTGGCAATTTCGTTCATCCCACATTGCCACAGTTCACTCAGCTGTATAAATACCTGGCTACAGACAGTGATGGATAACTGAATTAATAGTCTTCGCGCAGTAATTGTAATGTGGCTGAATGCTTCCCAGGGAAGTCGAGATGGCAAGTTTGAACAGGTCTGCCAGGGGGTGAAGTGTAAAGCGCTTTGAACAGTTCCAAGGACTGGATGCTGCGCTCAGATCCATAACTTGGATCACCACCTGTACACAGATGACACACAGATCTACATTTCACAGACCTCGGATACAAATCGCTCCGTAAATCAGCTCAGCGATTGTCTCCACGAAATCTTCTTCTGGATGACTGACAGCAAATTAAAGATAAACGCAGACAAAACTGAATTTCTCATCATTGGTACTCCAAAGCAGTGTGGCAAACTTGATGGTTTATTCCCCGACATGTATCCTGAGTCAAAATATCACACCAGCTGCCTCAGCGTGGAATTTGGGAGTAACCTTTGATAAGAACTTCAACTTTAGACAACATATTTCTCAAACGTGTCATTGCTGTTTTTATCATATATGTGACCTTCGCCGTATTCGCCGGTATTGTGTCACTTTCTGTCGCTAAAACTATTGCAACTGAATTCACTCCCTGACAGTGTATAATCAGCAAGAAATATAGCTTCATTTCGCCATCATCTGAAAACCTATCTTTTTAATATTGCCTATCCTCCTTAGCTTCTTGGCACCTCCATCCATCTGTTGATGACTATTTGCATTGTACATGATCACGAGAATGCCTAATCCTTTGGTTTTGTTGCGCCACTGAGCTCGGATTTTCCGAGGATATTGGCGCCAAAGAAGTCATTTTATTATGATTATTATTATATATAAGAACGTACCTTTTACTTTGGTTCTCAAGGATTGTCATAACATGGAATAGCGAAGTAAATATAGTGTATCAAGATTGTTCCCAAACAAAAGGATGCAGATTACCAAAGAAAACAGATTATCGAAGAATGGATAAACAAGACACATTTTTCAGTTTTTTTATTTAATTTCAGTTTTTTTTTTTAATCATTTGAATAATTTTGTATTACTCACTTGCTCAATGAGACTTCTCTTGCTGAGTCCTTTCCGCCAAAGTTGCTTCTCAATCACCTTGGCATTGGCAGCGTATGAGTCCGCTATTTCTTTCTGTCAACAGAAACGGGAAATCTTTATTTGTCCCAAAGACACAACAAAACTAAATATTCAGTACATAATCCATACCATATAGTTCCATTAACTTAAATCGACAGGAAAAAACAAAGTGATAAGAATATATTGTACAGTCTGAAAATAAAAGTTAATATCACATAAGAAATAACTAACTGATAGTTTGCACAAACCGTGATCAATGAACTTCTAGGATTGTTAATAATTTTAAAAGTATAGAGAAACTGCAACATGATAATATTGGTTAAAATTCCATCCTGAATTAATTTAGTCCACTGCAAATCCGGTTCATTGATGTTTAAATATGTAGTGTGCGAATGGTTTAAGTAATATACACAGAGTAATGGAAGAGTTCATACTTTTGTTAAAATCTTTGATATTAGATCGGGGTAACTTACAAATGTGTGAATAGCCTTATGCTACCGTATGTAGAGCCGGACCACTATTGCATTATTTGGCCTAATTGTGACCAGATCAATCAAAAATAATTAAATGGTTTGTGCACGATTTCACCAAAACTAAATAAAAATTTATACAAATTAGCTAGCATGTCGTAGTCGATACTGTTAAATGGAGCGTGGCAGAAGCTACAAGAGCTGCCAATAGGAGAGAATGGCAGAGACTATCAGACAACATGCACGTTGCAAATGCCTATTTGGGTTAAAAACAGTGAGAAGCTGGGACTGGGGGAGACGGGATTGGGAAACTGACCGCCTCCAGCTCCTCCTCCTCTTCGTCCACTGTTGACACCGTCACCGAGCTGAACTTTCCCATGTTCTTGGTGTGCTTCGTCACCATCACCTGGGAACAACAGAACAATAAAAAAGTTAGGCGTGTATAAAGCGCCGTATATTCCTACTCAACGGCACTAACAAGGTCAAATATGTAAGATAAGTCAAGATAATTTGAGATAAATTAAGATAAGTTAAAACCAATTAAATAAGTTAAGATGAGTTAAAACTAGTAAATAAGTTAAATAAGTAAAGGGTTTTTGTCATCAAACCAAGGCTGTTTCCATTAAAGTAAGCCCCAAAGGCTTCATGAAACAGATGTGTCTTTAACACAGCCTTGAACGCAGCAACAGTGTTCACGTTTCTCACTGCTTAGGCAGAAAACACAACAGCATCACTATATTGTTGTGTATTTGTAGAGCAATCCACTATCAGAGTGCACTTATTTAGTGTCTACTGTAATAGCAAAGTACACCTATTCCTTGGTAGATTCATGCACATGTCTAATATATCATACCATAATCTTAGTATGACTTTCAAAATACTTCCACTTATTATGCATTTCTTTAATAAATATTTCGTCAAACTTTTGTAAATGCATGTACATAACTTGCAAAGATGTTCAGTATTATTATTTTTTTAATAATGCTTTTTCAGTATTATTTAAATCTAAAATAAATGTATCAATGATTTGTGGCTGTGAAAGTGTAATAACTGATGCTATTTTTTTTAAAGAACAATGACCAATGTTTAGGGAGTCAGTTAGCCATTTTAGACTGTTAAAATCAGCTGCATTACGGAGGGGTTCTACTGTAATACAATTACAAAAATTAAGAAAAATCTTGACTGCATGACGATTTGATTAGGCAGATTACTTGACTACAGACAAGCTATACAATTGGTCTTTTTCGTCCTATCATATGCTGCAGCCACTATCTGGTGCACGTCACCTTTTTTGGTTGTGCGATCTGGCTGTAGATGTCGCTCTTTACTGTACCACTAGCGCTCTGCTTCAGTGCGCCATCAACGATGAATGTTATCTGGTTGTCGTCTCGATGTCGATAGAACAGCAACAGGCCACAACTAAACACATTCAGAAACGTCGCAGGATTTAAATGCAGTTTCACGCAAGCTTTCAACCTGCCTATGGTAACTGGTTGACACAACATAGCCCATTCTTCTAAAATATTTCATTGTGTTTTATAAAATTAGTAATTTCTCAATTATCACAAAGTAGGATGTATATAGATATTGAAACTTGATACTGACGAAACAAACAGTGTGTTAGATTTAGTCCATGGCCAGTAGTACATTAATAAATGAAGTTAGATGTTTTGTGAAGAAGAACGCCAAATTTCAGCAGCATGGAAAAGGAGAGATAAAGACATTTAGACTGTTGTAGATTGGAAGCAATCTATGACGAATGTTTTCAAGAAAAAAGAAGAATTGGATTTGACACATACCAAGATGACATGCATTAATGAAAGAAACAGGGGACGGGTGAGGTATGAGAAGGGGAAATCTAATCAGAACTAATAAATTGAACAAGATCGGAGCGAAGGACAACAGTCGGATTTAAAAAAAAATTTGTTTATTGTACTCAAAGAGAAACCTGTGAACAATCAGATTAAATGTATTTTAACATAATGTTTGTAAATCATGTTTTCAAATTCAAGAGGAGCCTAACTTGAAATAGCCTTCCTAATTTTTGCTAAGCCTTGTGGCTCAGTAGCACTATTTCACTGTTCATTCACTAGGTCATAGGTGTTGCTAACTAGCTACCAAACTTGCTACCATCAGAAGCACATTAAGAAAAAAATTACTGGCAATTTACTGCATTATAAATACAATTATGTTAGTTTAATCAACAATTTAATATGCATATACGTTGGATTCCTTTGTAAATATAGAAAAACAACCTGCCTAACTCAGGCCCAGAGGCAACTTCGAACCGCAGTGAAATCGAGTCCGAGGGCCACAAAGAAACTGCATATCATCCAAAACGGCAATTTAAATAGATTATGCGTAACATATCAGGGTTACTTTTTTCTTGACTAACTGACCCATTTTGTGTTAAAGAAAATCAGTAAACCTACTAATAAAAAATAAAAGGCCTATTGTAACACTAAATTAGCCTGTCACTGCCAAAATGGGTACCAGGAAAAACACATTGCTTGTCTAATGTCTTTGATGGCAATTCAATAATACAAAATATTCATAATGTCTTTACTTACGTTTTGCACTTCTGTCGATACTGTCGCTCGATACCTTCAGGTCTGAAATGTATGATAACTTCACGAATTATTTCAAACCAGCGAGTATCCAGGGTGGTTTACATATTTTTATTAAAATGTTGAGGGACTAAGAGAGACTGGGAGGAAGAACACGGTGGAAGGTAGGGATAGATGCCTGATGGTCAAGCACAAGTTGGCAACAAGTTTTAATAGGTGGAAGGGAGAATAAGAAATGGCCCTATCAATTGTGACAATAAGAAATTATCTAGGACTATCTCACAGGTACATGCAAATAATACGGTAAATAGGATTTTTTATTAGCAGTTTTATTTCATAACTAAAAATGCTACCATACCGTTTCAGATAAGCTGTCTCATCTAACTCGCTTGTAATCTTGTGAGCATGTTTCATCGAGTCAATTACTCGAGCATTGTCACGTCTTCGGAGAGGCAGTTTCTCCACAGGACAATCTAAAATACACCATACCAACAATAAAAAATGCTGCTTTTTGACAAACCTCACAATGGTAGCATCACAATGGTATCAGTGCCAAAACAAGTTAATCTGGAATGTGAATAATTTTGGATGAGACTGAGTATGCGTTGGCATAGATACATGATTGTTTTATACCCACAACAAAACAATCATTGGAATTTTTTTTTATTAAATTGATATACAATAGACATACATCAGAACGCTACACAGATTACTGCCAGCGACACGATTGTATTGATCATCATAACTTCTAAAACATCAATGAAAATATCAATCACATGGATCATGTATTACACGAACATGTCATCGACAATGATACCAGGATGCCTTGCATTAACTTAATGATTAAGACAACATCGCCATCTGGCAATTAAAAAAATGCTATTTCAAGTATCCTCTAGACCAGAGGTTCTCAACCTGGGGTATGCGTACCCCCGGGGGTAAGCCAGAGGTTTACCAGGGGGTACACGGAGAGTTGGCTGAAGCTATGATTATATGTATTGATGCAAAAATATTGTCACTTTGTGTGGTCCATGAAGGAGAAAATGTATTTGTGTAATACTATCAATTTCACACAAAACATATTCCGATCAAGTGAACATTCAACGCTATTAGAAAATGTTGTGATCCAAGGCCATAAATTGCTATTCTCAAAAAGACCTACAGTTTTCCAAGTTAAGATACTTCCCATCTAAATAATTTGTAAGTTACGACGAGTTCGCCTCGTTTCAATGATTAGTGCCTAACTCGTAAACATCATCAAGTCCAACATCCTCAATACCAGGCTCTTCTGAGGACCTGCTCTTCCACATAGAGATCCGTTGGCTCTAGCGGAGAACGTGATGTCGCAGAAAGATGAGATCTCCAAATTCTTTGACCGCGTCGGCATGAAGCAGTCTCAAAATTTTTGTAGAACTCTCGGACAAAGGTGGCTCATTTTCTGTCTGAACTCACTTAACAAGTCATGGTCGGTTCACCACAGTGATTGATTTAGTGGACAACATACAAGCAAGCAAAATCAAAGACGGATAGTTCAACATGTTTGAACACCTAAGTTTGACAAAATGGATTCCATGCGGAATTCTCATTCTGTGTGGAGGTGCGATCTCTATCAGAACGCGTGCAGGAGGACGTGTTGAGGTTCATGAACGACTACACCACATGTGAAGCATTTGACGCTCGTACCCTGCCAAACTTTTGGTCTAAGATGAGCGAATCGTATCAATATGTGGCTGAAGTGCCCGTGAGGGTATTGCTGATGTTTCCATCTACATATCTCTGTCAACAAGGATTCTCGTCAATGTTCTGCATGTAAACTAAATTAATGTCATGCTGGACTGTGCATGAAGGAGAACCTCCACATCTCCTTGATCCAAAAAACTGTTCCCTGAATTGTGGCCTGACTTTGACAGTGCTGAATGGTGTTTCATCTATAATTTTATGTCACCATGATGGGGCATCCAGCCAAACGTTTCAGGACACAAGTGGTACGCGGGGAGAAAAAGGTTGGGAACCACTGCTCTAGACAATGACGGTCCCCTGACAACAAGGGCGAGGTTATTCATAGAGCCTGACTATGCGAATAAGGCTAGGATGTGTCATGTGTGCTAACGAATTTCCATGCTAATTCACAAAGCCATGTTCTGTGAATATGACGAGGATGTGCGCTATTTTGCAGAGCCAGAGGCTGAACAAAGGTCAATAGGCCTAAACTAAGGCTAAGCTAGAAATTGAAAGTATTACCCCTGGTTTGTAAACAACTGAATAACCCGGGCTCTGGTGAAAGATGCTTTCTGGTTGGTTTACCAGGTCTCTGCGAATAACTTAATAATGTGAGGGCGTACAGACGACGGTTAGGGCCTGTATATTAGCCGGAATGAGCCCGGAACGAGGCCGGAATGAGCCCGGAACGAGATTGAATTGCTAATAGCGTGGATTGCGTGATCTTTATAATGATTTCACTTGAATGTGTAGTTAGATAACGTAATAATGCAACTTTCCACCAAGTGGGAAATAATTACACGTACATTAAGATATGTTTTGGGCTCCCGGAACGATAACTTATTGACGATCGGCGGCCGTGTTTTGGCTGTTCCGTCTATTGAACATCACCTAGTGGGCGGCCTTACATTAGTGGGTTACTGTTCATACACCATCTACTGCAGTAATACTGGTAATCACTGATTGGGATGTGTACTGGTATATGAAATAATTTATATCAAAATAAAATGGAGTAAATATGAAATGATACAGTTTAACTACACCCTTCTGTACAACATCATTTTGTATATTATGTCTGACTATGTATTATAATTTACTTTATATATTTATTACAGGTAACAATATTACAATTCTTCTGTTAACCCTTTTTCCAATACACTATTGGTCAATAAAACTTTCATTCTACGTATTGAATATTGGTGTTATATTACATTATTATGTAATGCAATTTTTTTTATAGAAAATTTAATATTTATTAAAACATTGTATGCTACATGGCAGTTTTTTAATTTTTTAGTGTTACACAATGAACACTACAATTAAATGCTTTTTAGGAGCGGCCTTTTGTTGTTGTGCTTAATGCAATTTTTTAGTGAATTTAAAAGAATAAATTATGGAATAATTATTTATGTTAGATTCTGAACTTGATACACAATTTTATATTGGGCCTCTCTCATGTTGTGTACCTAACGCCCCCGTGTAACTATGCATACTTGTTATTTATCGTTAAGGAAATCTACTTCACAACATGTTCTTTGTAAATATGCTTTGTAATGGTCAGATTATTGAATCATTGTCTGACTTGTGAATCCACTTTCACAAAATGTTCTTTGTAACTGTGCATACTAGTACTTTCATTTCTTACTTATTGTTTAATGGACCCCTTGTTTATTCAGGGTTCAGTACCTACTGCAATTACAACTCAGGCAATCAACAGCATTGTGTGTGTGGCCATGTGCATTTTAGTAAATTCCAAATTGACTACACAGTATGGCAACTATGCTCACCAATTACTGCAACATTTTGTCAGCAAATGTGCAGAGCTGTGTGGAAGGTAGTTCTTAGTTTATAATGGGCACACACTTGCACACATTGCAAGAGAAGCACAACACTTTGGAGATCTAGATAGTGGCGCATCAGAAATATGAAAACTATATGCAACATATTAAAAGAAAGGTGAGGTCTGGCCGAAATCCTGCTGCCCAAATTGTGAAAAGACTCTTCGAAGAAACACAACATGAAGAGGAGTATCCAACACTCAATATTTTATGGAAATGTTTTTATGATGTTATATATATGTTATAATAAAACATATTTCAAAAACGTTTTTACAATGTTTCCAAGAGCCAACATTTTGATATCATAAACATTACCATGATATTTCAGGGAAATGTTTTTATGATGTTATATAATTATGTTTTAATAAAACATTTTTCAATAACGTTTATACAATGTTTCTAAGTCAACATTTTAACATCAATATAACATTAAAAAAAACATCATGGATATATGATTTTGTTATAAAATTATTTCAGATATAAATTATTTCATATACCAGTACACATCCCAATAAGTGATCACCAGTATTACTGCAGTAGATGGTGTATGAACAGTAACCCACTAATGTAAGGCCGCCCACTAGGTGATGTTCCATAGACGGAACAGCCAAAACATGGCCGCCGATCGTCAATAAGTCATCGTTCCGGGAGCCCAAAACATATCTTAATGTACGTGTAATTAATTCCCACTTGGTGGAAAGTTGCATTATTACGTTATCTAACTACACATTCAAGTGAAATCATTATATAGATCACGCAATCCACGTTATTAGCAATTCAATCTCGTTCCGGGCTCATTCCGGCCTCGTTCCGGCTAATATACAGGCCCCGACGGTTATTCGCAGAACCAGGCTATACGAATAACTAGTCGAAGTTCCGCGTCGTTCGAGATAAACGATTACCAAACCTAAGATTAGGGCCATCTGACCACAAATGCAGTAGTATACATAGAGTGGTTTTTCTCCTTGATACTCTTCTTTGTCTTTTGTGTCTGTGCAGACAACACTCCTGGACACAACCTTTGGCATCTTGAAACTGTTCGATCTGCGAAGAGCGATAATGCAGACTTGCCTTATTTCAAGTTTTATTACACCGCCAGACGGCGCTGCGGTTCCATACCTGCCGAAAGGAAACCCGTCACCATGAGTAAAGTTGAGGATTTTGATTTTCCTTACTGTCGAGACCAGGTTAAGATTTATGAAAAGTTGACGAAAATCGGGCAGGGAACATTCGGGTAAGTGAAGTAGTTAATTTACGGGTCAACTACTATTCCATTTATTCATGAGGCGTATTTATGAAATTACCTATTATCGCCCTCAAAATATATTTTTATATATAATAATCATGGTATGTTGCGGTCCGGATCCGGACGTAGTGGCTGCTAGTGCAAAAACGGCTAGTAGTCCGGCACTTCATATGCACATGCGCAATGAGAACGTGCCGGTAAAAATTAGGAGCATCTAAAATCCCGTCACTGGCACTGCTGGACAACATATGAATCAGCTTTGCTTGTATATGTCCAGCACTAAAACATTGCAGTACTAACTGCCGCATATATCACGTAGTCGAAAAACAGGCCTATGTCTTGGTCTTCAAAAAGTTGAGGAATATGTTAACTGACATAGTAGAACATCATTGTTTTCTAATTGAACAATTATGTGTACATTCAAGCGCAGTTATGTATAAAACTGTACTCCTTGTCAATTATTGAAGTATGAAGATATAACTGCTTGCTTAAGCTAAAGATGTCTCTAATACTTTTGAGATCGTTGGAAGAAGAGAAGAGCTATGCTTTTCAAATAATGACGTATAATTACATTGTCAAATCTTAGCATATCAGATAATATTCCAGTGTTTAGCACCTGGTTTATTAATGACCTGTTGACCATCTGCATGTACACATTATATGCTGTCGGGAATATGCGCACACATTTACTGCACACAAAACATAAGAAGCAGAACTGGATGGATTGCTTAGTGATTAGGAGAAGTTGAAAAGCTTCGGAATGCATGTGCCAAGAGGGTCTCACAAGCGATATATGTTGGGAGGTGAGGTCCAAGGCAACTATGCCATGTAAGGTTTTATAAAGCATGACAAGTCAGATGTCAGCTTTCCTTTATTGGATGCAGCACCAGTTTAGGTGGTTGAGCATGGTGGTGACAGTGACACAGGCTTCATGACTAGTTGTTGCAGTCTTTGTACACCAGGGGTCCTTCCATCACTGACATGTGCATTTGCTGGCAGCCATCTACTAGAAATTCATATCTGGACACACCTCATGTGTCGTAGTCCTCAAATACAACCATATCCCTGTTCAGAGAAAACATTTAACAGAGCCAAACATTTTCAAAAGAGTGTACCATGTAAAAAAACACTGGCACTTTATTTGTATGACACAAACCCAGAAGTAAATTAATGATACATCTCTGTCATACCTGGCTGTGCATATACTACATAGTGGGGCGTAGGGCGCGGTAGTATAGTGGTTGGAATGTTGGCTGTCAATCGAGATAACCCATGTTTGAATCCTTGCTGCCATTTGGAAGCTTGAGCAATTTCATTAACTCCCCACTGCTTCGGTTCACCCAGCTGTATAAATGATACCTGACAATAGACAGTGGTGGATATATGCAGGGATGGGGTCTATTACATTGCAATGTAATATATTATTATTAAGTTTTCTTTCTATTACTATTAAATGCTGAAGGCAAAGTAATATATTACATTATAAGCTATTATTATTAAAGTAAGACCACAAAGGATTTAAGGTGGAAATGCAATTAAAAAAAGGCTAAATGTAAAATCCTTCACATTTTCATAATATTTGTTTGTGTATGCGATATGAATCTAGGTGTAAGCTTGTTTAATATGTCACTATATGTCAGCAATAACCAGTTGGTATTTCCTTGTCAAATAATGCATGCTGCCTGAAATCATCATAATTTTATACATTACCAGTGCAGTGTAGACTGTGCCGAGTTCAGTGTAGACTGTGCTGAGTACAGTGTAGACTGTGTCGAGTACAGTGTAGACTGTGTTGAGTACAGTGTAGACTGTGTCGAGTACAGTGTAGACTGTCGAGTACAGTGTAGACTGTGTCGAGTACAGTGAAGACTGTGTCGAGTACAGTGTAGACTGTGTCGAGTACAGTGAAGACTGTGTCGAGTACAGTGAAGACTGTGTCGAGTACAGTGTAGACTGTGTCAAGTATAGTGTAGTCACAACTGATTCCATCCTTCTTGCAGGGAGGTGTTCAAGGCCCGGAATAGGGAAAACAAGAGACTGGTTGCCCTTAAAAAAGTTCTTATGGAGAATGAGAAGGAAGGGGTAAGTTACAGTTTACCATCATCAATATATATGTGTGTGGTTTACAGCGCTATTCATAATGGCTATTCTTTATTTAAAGGTCCCCTTGTTTGAGATTCATATCATGAAAAACCAAACCTATCTGGTATTCACTGCAACATGCTAGCTTTATACAAATTTTTTTTTGCTTTTGGAGAACACATCAGACAAATTATTAAATAATAATTTGTTACCAGATCCCATCAAAATTTGGCAAACAAATGGTAAAAGATCCAGCTATAGCGTAAGGCTGTTCACACTTTCACAAGTTACCTGGTCTAACGATCATTGTCCATTCTCTTGATGAGTTCAACAAAAGTATGCACTCTTATTAAACTGACCATAAATAGTACTATAAACTATTCATACGCCAAACCTGGGTGACTGGGTCCAAGTACATTTTCATGAGCACGAGTACAAGTACATTGGTGATGGCTGAGTACGAGTACATTACTAAAAGCTAAATATGAGTATGAGTACATTTACTTGAGTATGAGTACATGTCGTATGACATAGTAAATTATTAATGATATCATATTTAAAAAATAAAACTTAATTAATTTATATAATTCAGGAACAATTGATTATACAAAGGCGGTTGATTAGACTTGCTCAGTGTTAAGCAAGTTATAATGTAAAGCAATTAGGAGATATGAGGCACCAAAGGATTTCTCACCTGGAACCTGAAGGACTGGTTTTCTTTGCTTAGCACTTCTCTTATCTCTACTGTCTCAGACCCTAGATGTAGTTTTGTTTATCACTTCTCTTATCTCTACTGTCTCAGACCCTAGATGTAGTTTTGTTTATCACTTCTCTTATCTCTACTGTCTCAGACCCTAGATGTAGTTTTGTTTATCACTTCTCTTATCTCTACTGTCTCAGACCCTAGATGTAGTTTTACTAGCACCTGACTGTTAATTGCACTTATCATCTGACCAACTTCTGGTTTGTAGACTATGTAGAGAGCCATGATCTGCTCACTACTGTACAAAACACTTTTACCAAGAACATGTGCAACTGGATTCACAACCCAGACAATGTAAATGTAGGTTTACTCTGCATAGTACACAATATAAGGCTTATTAAGCAGTAATATAAAAAAGTACATCAGATGCATAATCTAACAATAATACTTTATTTATTGTAATAAAAAATATAACCATTAAACAAGTACTTTAACATACTGCATTTATTGGTCTCGCCCCAGAATTACCTATGTAATCAATGTAGTGAGTCTACTAGTGAAAATATTTGTCCAAACTGGAACAAAGGGGTTGTGTGCTAATTTGAATAAAGACTACTGGTGCTGTGTGATTTGAGTCACCATAGAAATAGACTCAGCTAGTTCTTAACACTGTCGTTTGTGTGAGCAACAAAGGCATTTTAAGGTTAACTGATGAATGGCCCTGTCATTATGGACTTCCTGGCTTAATTAAACAAACACAAGAATTGTAGCCTGAACTGGTTACTAGCATAACTGTTTGCTTAGGGCTAACTACGGTTTTATAACTGGGAAAAGATGCTGCCTTTAGTGAGGCCTTTTGGGCGTATTCTTTTTGATGTCCGCGGAGCCACCGGAAGCGGAGAATGCGGAGAGGAACAAAAAGAATAGACTTGGGAGAGGGTAGCAACTGCCTTGTTATCGCCTATAAACAATTTGGACACAGAATGAGTAGCCATGTCAATTGTTAGCGGTTTTTCTTCAGCGACGATATACATCATTGCCTTGTCATGTGTACAAAACAAACAGAAATCTACACATTTAATTTCATATTTTATACAAATGCCACTTATCAATCTTTGTGCTAAGCCATGTTTAAAGTCACATGACCGGAAACTCTCCGCTCGCGACATGCCCCGCAGGTGGCGAGGTCGGAGCGGTCCGGATAGCTTCTCCGGTCTGTTCTATTTAGCGCGGAGAGATCACGTGACAGGTCGGAGAGACAAAAAGAATATGTCCTTAATTAATGTTGTTATATCAATCAGAAATAATATATTTGAACATTTCAGATACTTTATGGAAGTATTTAAATAAAATATATTTTTATTCTGTTAACTATAAATACTTGATAAAACCTTAAAATAAAATCATAAATAATTATCACAGCATCATATTAAAAAAGTACTTAAATGTACTCGTAGAATCTGAGTGCATCGAGCATGAGTACAAGTATATGACCCATAATTTCCATGAGTACAAGTACTCAAATACATGGGTACCAAGTACATCGGCCTCTCACACACTATGTATTTGAACATCAACAAAACTGATTCATGGTGTGCTAAATCAACTGAGGACTTTTAAGCCAGGTGTGTCATTTTCCTGACAGGCTGTTTGTTAAAGCACATCTTAGTAACTTACATACATTCTCGAAATTTCTTTATTTTTGCAAAATATTCCTTTAAATTCCTTTAAGAAAAAGTCATGGTTGTATAATACTCCTTAAAGTGATGTGCAGAATTCTAATATTTTCACCCAGGAACATGGCCAACGTGCACAATTTTCTTTAATTGTTTGAGGGCGATGACTGCACTACATTTTTTTCTAAATCATGAACACAATAAATGTGTTAAACCTGTGCATTGTTCTTGTAGTTTCCAATCACCGCTCTTCGTGAAATACGGATACTACAACTGCTGAAACACGAAAATGTTGTCAGTCTACTGGAAATATGTCGCACAAAAGGCAAGTTTAAGTGTTCTTGTGCATAACACTCCTAGAAATTTAGTGACTTATTTGATGTAACTATTAAGCAGTAATTTATTTGATGTAATTTTTTTTTGTAGTTGTTGACTGTTTTTCCAGTTCTAATTTCTTAATTTAGTATTGAGCTTTAAGCCATTTATTTTATAACTATAATAACATGAAATTCTTATTTTATCATATATGCACTCTTATTTTATTATATATGCACCCTTATTTTATTATATATGCACCCTTCTTTGAGTTACCTGTACATGTTCAGCTTCTGAAGCACGCACATGACTAAAATAACATAATTATTTGAAGCTTTCTTTCCGAGATGTGACATTTACAGCTAGTAACCTTTAACAACATGTCATATCCTGTTTATTCTACCTATTAAACATACATACCCTATTCAGCGTACACCACCATTTTGTTTGAAGGCTTAGTGACAACAGAAGATCAAAAGTTTCACCTATAATGGTTATATCAGCAGACTTTGGTATCCTTTAGTTTTAACCACATGTGGGTATATTATAAATGGCCGGTAGCTCCAACCCAGTCCCTTCCTTGAATCACTTTCCAGTCACTTCCATTGAGTCTTGAGATGTGCTATCATAGTTTTTAGAAACAGTTTGGTGTGCTAATTAGAACACGATTTGTGACTTTTTAAGCGTCTAAACAATTTGTCAAGCATACTGTACACTTCATAGGTCGAATATGGTAATCATTTTGTTGTTCAACAAGATCTTGAAGAAAACCTGTATATATTTACAAACATTGACAACATAACCTGCTTTCTTCTGTCACAGCTACTCTATACAATCGCTACAAGAGCACATTCTTTCTTGTCTTCGAGTTCTGCGAACATGACCTGGCTGGCTTGCTGAGCAACGCCAACGTGAAATTCTCGCTGGGAGAGATCAAGAAAGTAATGCAGCAACTGCTGAACGGACTCTACTATATACATAGCAACAAGATCCTGCACCGAGACATGAAAGCCGCAAACATACTGCTCACTAAGAACGGCGTGCTAAAACTGGCTGACTTTGGTCTGGCACGGGCATTCAGCCACAGCAAAGGCCAGCCGAACCGCTACACAAACCGTGTAGTCACACTGTGGTATCGCCCACCTGAATTGTTGCTAGGCGAGCGTAACTACGGGCCGTCGATTGACCTCTGGGGTGCCGGGTGCATTATGGCCGAAATGTGGACCCGCAGTCCAATCATGCAGGGCAGCACAGAGCAGCACCAGCTTCAACTGATCAGCCAGCTCTGCGGCTCCATAACGCGTGACGTCTGGCCGGGGGTCACCAGCATTGAGCTGTTCACAAAGCTCGAGCTTCCAGCGGGACAGAAACGCAAGGTGAAGGACCGACTCAAGCTATATGTTCGTGACCAGTTCGCCCTTGATCTCCTCGATAAACTTCTCACACTCGATCCAAAGCAGAGGATCGACGCCGACACTGCGCTGAACCACGATTTCTTCTGGACGGACCCAATGCCTCTAGATCTCGGCAGGATGTTGTCGACACACACTACGTCCATGTTTGAGTTCCTAGCACCGCCGCGAAGGCGAGTCATGAATCCTCACGGCGGACAGAAACCAATGCAACAAGCAAATCCAGACCAACATTTCGAGCGTGTCTTTTGACAAGGCACAGTGTAGATGCTACTGTGCAATGTTTGACCTTGGACAGTGAGTGGGACTGTGACCAGTGTCTGGAGGTGTACGCTAAAAATGAAAATGCTATGTTTACCTGTAATAATAAACGCCTTCCATTAAAGATTCCTTTCTCAATTCAGTTATTTAGCTTTTCTCGTTTAGGATCATTTCATGAAAAATCAAACATTTGGTATGCGCTACAAGATACTAGCTCACTTGTGCAAACTTTTGTTTCAATAAAATCATCACACAAACTATTAAATTGTTTTCGACCTGATCCTGTCAAAATAAAAAAACAAGACAAAAGTGGTCTGTTTCTCTATATGCTGTGACATAACTCAATAAGGGTATTCACACTTTCACAAGTTAACCGATCTAACGATCAAAGTCACTTTGAATATCACCAATATATGAAATATTTAATGTAAATAATAAACTGTGTCACCTAAGATTAATAAATGTAACCCTAATTCCTATTGTAATTGTTTTTTTAGAAACACCACAATGATAAGAGAAAAAGGTAGACATATGCATTTGAATACATAATTGATTGTGTAAGTTAAACCGAAATTGTTTTCAGAGAAGTCTGTTGTCGAAGCAACAAAGTACCTCCTGTCTCATGGGGTCGACTATGTGTTAACACAAATGTTCTGTTAAGCCCCGTTGGAGGAACACTTCAGCAGACACAGAGCTCTTGGCAGGAGATTAGAAAACCTAACACTGGGGATTCGGGTTAAAATGAGCTCCTTGAGATTGCATTATCCCAGGGCTGCCTGCACCAAAACAAAATCCGTAATCCCCCCACTCCAGTGACCGCCCACATCACTGGCCTCTGGGAATACTGTACCACTCACAATTAGAACATCGTAACTTTGCTCATGATTATCATAAAAGTATGAATGAGGTATCATTTTGTTGGTTGCTATGATACTCTTTACTATAATTATAATGATAATAACTATAACATATATAATATGTAATCATAGGAATATTACTTTCTGAAATTTTATTTCATCACAACTGAAAGCGAAGATAGACCAACTTCACCCTGCTACCAAACAATTGTTGAGTGGCTGAATGTCCCTACATCCAGTGGTGAAAATGTTGCCAAAAATATAAGTTATACAATAAAACAAACATGAATCAAATATGTTGAACAGTTTTGTTTGTATCTAGTTTTATGAAGAACCATTTCAAACGTTGACGATTTTTAAAATGAGTCTCAAAACAGAAACCAAAAATAAACATTTCACATTGCTACTAGATAATTTATCAGTGGCTGAATGTCCCTATATCCAGTGGGGCAAATATAGCCATATGTGTGAGTTATAACATAAAGCAAACAGGAATAAAATATGTTGAACAGTATTTTTTATAACGTTTTATGTAGAAACATGTAAAATCGCCAAGGTCTGTTTGGGGTTTCCCACAAAAAGATGTTGAGTGGCAAATGGATACAATGTAATTACTGGCGGGCGGCCAGCTTCCAAGAAAATGATATTAATGGCTTTACCTATTTCTCAGTCTCAATTTGCCATACGTCGTAGGTATTTAGCGTTGCGTTGGATAACGGGTATGTCGGATTATAACAGGGAGTGTTTAATTAATGTTCCATGGTAAGAGAGATATATATATATATGTATATATATATATATATATGTATATATATATATGTATATATATATGTATATATATATGTATATATATATGTATATATATATATATATATATATATATATATATATATGTATATATATATATATATATATGTATATATATGTATATATATATATATATATATATGTATATATATGTGTATATATATGTATATATATATATATATATATATATATATATATATATATATATATATATATATATATATATATATATATATATATGTGTGTATATATATATATATATGTGTATATATATATATATATATATATGTATATATATATGTGTGTATATATATTATATTGTTAAAAATATATAGGTTTTCGTGACGATTTTTGATGTTTTACTTTTGACCTTCTCCAACATTCAAAGGTTTCTGATGCGACGATTTAAAATAGGTTACTTTTGACCTACATCGGGAAAATTAGTTTTAGCAACCGTCATCTTTAAACATGGCTGATATGAATGTCGGAGAAGGTCAAAACTAGAATATTTGAAATCGTTTCCCCGAAAACCTGTATTTTGACACTACACTTACCGCTCTATGTGGTCACCAGGTGTAGTTTTCAAGATACGGGAAAAATTGGTTTGACGATAAAGTGCCATAAAACGCACTATGTTATACCATAATGTGCCCTATTTTGGACCGGAAGTGATGTGGAATGATATAATGAACAAATTGAGATACAAAAATACTAGTAAGGACGTCGACAGAAAGCCGTGTAACTTAGGCTAGTTAAATAAACGATTACCCGTCGGTCGTTGTCTCGCTAGTGGCGACGTCACACGACCAAGCATCGTATGACGATATTCCACTGATCTCTATTGGTAAAATTAATAGGTATTACCAGAGATGTACGTGAAATGTCGTCAATACATGATTATCTATTATATAATCATGTATTGACGTACATCTCAGGTCTCAAGTAATCATGCTCCTAACAGCCCAGTCTTGGGCCAACGCAGGAGTTTGGCGTTTAGTGTCTCTTCCAAAAGACACAGGCAAAGTGGGTAACGAATTGCCCCCAAGCTTCGAAACGGCGGAGGTGGAATCAAATCACCGTCCTCTTGATCGACAGGCAGGTGCTCTAACAGACCACCGTTCCCCACATACGTGCCAACCTTGAGTGGTGCACACTGCACACGTGCGAGACTGATCACATCAATCCGCAAGGCTACAAACGAACCTGCATGTATGCTAATCTACGTCCGCTGGTTTGGTGCGCATTGCTACATTTACTTAGTCGCTGCTGACTTCGCACAGCTAAAATATTTTGTTATATGTTATATGTTACAGTCGTTCTTCGAACGTGCTTTGAACAGATGGTTTGGTATTCGGATGATTTTACAAAAGTGTGCAGTATCCCGTAAGGAATGTCTCGTAAGCGAGCAAGAGAACCAATTAAAAAAACCCTTAAGATTTACGGATAAACCGCACTGGTATCTAGATATCAGTGTTCTAGTCGCACTGTCCCTGTGAGACCAGCTAGGTGGACCAACCAACCCGCCCGCCCGCTAGCTTGTTGAGAAAGTTGTTGTAACCAGAATGATTACGTGTCCTCGATAGAACAACACGCATGTATCGTTACAATTAGGATACCAGAATAAATGCGACATATAAACTGTGCTTCTAAGTGAGGATCTCAACGTTGTTGACGGCGTTGACAAGTATCAATGCGTGGAGCTACTAAAGATTATCGTATGCAAACAGGAAAACAATGCCTGTCATGGTTCGTTGCCTGCCCCTCCAGCACAGACAAAAGACCACATGGCTTAATTGCTGTTTACGACCCAGCATGCGGGCAGTTCTTGCATTTAGCATGTGTTACATAACAATCGCTGCAAAGTTGTCGGTTTCAACACACGTGGTTTGTCTATAGCACACACTGCGTGCTTCATGTGGACTTCTCTGCAAAAGCTGATCTCAGCTAAATTGGTAGTTGCGTTGACAGCCAGTCAGACGAAATAGGTGAAGAAAGAGATATGCTACGAAACAGCTACTATGAAAACAAACGGTGGATCATAAACAGGGACTTCGTGACCTAACAGGATGCGCAATACCACCGAAGAAGTGTCATTGGTTTGAATACAATTTCGGCCTCGATTCTCATTGCGATGAAAAGTTAGGTTTGTGTATAAACGTTATTTGGCTTTGTAAATAAATAATATATACTCTATGGAATACACATATTTCACATAGCATTAATTTTGCTATACATATGCTCTTTCTGCTCGGATTCTACATTTCATATGGAGTTGTGAATAATGTATTGGACAGGTTAATTACTAGTGACAATTATATTTTTCTTCTTCTGATACAAATCATGATTCTGTATTAGCCGCTTGCAAAATGTGGCTAGATTGTTGCTGCACTGGAGAGTTCTAATGACGTAGCCCTAGTTCGAATCTATATTAGGTAGAATGTCGGATTTGCGTAGTTTAGCAGGTTAATGTAGGCTCTATGTTTAATGGATATATTATTTGTTCTTCAATGGGATGGAGACGATACACTTTCTAAGCATTTTGATTGACTGTTGGTTAACGTGTCTGTTGTGCGCATTTGTTCCACAAAGTAACGGCGATGTGATTGACTAGATTCATAGATAATAAAAAGATAATACCAGTGAATACAACTCTTCGATGATACTGTTGGCAAAATAATAACCTTTTGCCACTTGTAGTGTGTTGCATTCCCAAGGTAGGGTTATTGATGACAGTTAACGGGCCGACGTTGTTGTAGGCGCCATCTTAAAGTGAGCACTTCCAGCGCATGCGCACAATTACCACAACTGAATCTGCATAATTCAATATCAATAACATAGACTAGTAATATTATTAATGTATGTTATACATTTTGTTGCATTACAACTTAAACTATGCCATATAAGAAACATTCTAATTAATATTTTTTTTAATTAGATGTTGTTATGTCAGATACAAGTAAAGTGAACATGTTTCAAGAGTTCACACCACAAATTCAGCTAAAAAGGGTGTACATACTATATAAACGGGTAGACGTGTTGTCATAAGAGGTTGCTAGCTCAACATATAGGGATTGTCAGTAGTTTGGGCGGAGGACTACAATGGTCTGGGGGCCGACAAATCTCTCCCCTGAGAGCTGCTCGACAAGCAACTATAAGAGACTTGGTGACTGTGGATTGGTCTCTCCACCGACCGATAGGAGGTGCAACACTGATTGCCCGAGCCGGCGACTTGAAATATAATCCCATCGGCAGATAATGGCTAAGCGTCACTCACGTCATTGATCTCTTATTTTTATTAAAAGACCATCGATCATTACATGCTCAGATTCAGGTCATTATTCCCGATTCGCATCAGTTGGTCAATCGGACATGTTTTATCGTCATCGTATGTATTTTAGAAACTCTAACAATTGTGACAGTTTTCAGTGGCAGTTAAATACTTCCCTTTTCCGAAAGGAATATTCAAGATAGAATAGACTTACCGGCTTTAATCTTATTCGATATTTATTATTATTATTTTGTATTATTTAATTCCTTGTATACCTTAATTTATTTGATTTATTATTTTACTCCCATTTGATACTTATAATTTATTGTTCTTTGTAATTCATCGTTTAAATTATTTGATTCCATGTATATATTTTAGTTGTAATGCTCTTCAATTTAAATTGTACTTGTTTCTTAATTGTTTAATTTGATGTAGGATTTTTAGTTGTATTGTTCTTAATTCATTTATTATTTTAATTATTTAACTGCGTATATACGTTTAGCTGTATTATTGTATTGTATTGTAAATCGCCATAGAGCACTATGTTATTATGGTGGTATATAAATATCATATTTTATTATTATTATTTTGGTGGTGGCGTTCTCGAAACACCAGTGCCTCAACAAGCAGTGTATTAATATTTGATGAAAACTCCCAATTAGGAGGGTAAGCGCATTTGCTGGAGGTATGTGATTTTGACGAAACTTATTTGTTCAGCACATTGGCAGCATAGTAAAAGTGGATGTCATAAAGTTGTAGGATTGTTGATGGTCACGTTTTCTACTAATCATGCAAAACGTTAGCGTGGCCATCATGGGAAAGGGAAAGACAATGGGAAAATCTGCACCTGTTCTGTTACTATAATTTAATAGTAGAAAAAAACTGCTGGCATCGACAATTTGAGAATGTGCCATGTGTTTAATTAATCCGGCGCCAATTCATGTGTGAAATAGTCTAAGTTGAGGTACTTAGTCGTTTAACTATGCGTTGTGTGGTTGATGTGTTATGGTGTGGCCGGCTTCTAACAGGGCACTGGCGGTAAAGATGGCCCTCCTGGCGGACAGTTCAGACGAACCGCAATTTATCCGGTAGGTGCGCGCGCGAGGTTAGGCAGAGGCGCGTAAAGAGAGTTATTGTTCAATTTTGTTATTATTACTGCGAAATTCGTAGGTTATGATTTCGTATTTTTATTTGCCCGCTATCTGAAGGTAAGTGACGTACGGATCAGAACGGATGCGTTATTTTCCTGCTCCCATATGTTAACCGTATCTGCAACATTTTACACGACTGTCAGTTTCTGCTTATCTAGTACTAAGATAGGCACTTCAAAGAAAAATTAGATATCATGATAGAACATTGGCAATTGATTTAAATGGAAGGTGAAATGTAAAGGAACCAAAAACTGCTTATTTTTATTAATATATCTTTATTAGATACAAAGATATTGCGATTTTAATACGGTAAAAATTCGAAAATTTTGTGTATCTCGCATACAAAAAAAAGATGAATTTTTGTGTTTTCTTTCAATCAATGTATCATTAAAATTACATAACTTTTTATTTTTGCATATATTTTAATATTTTTTTAGGAGTTGAGAGCACATTAACTAGGGTCATAAATATGCATAATCCAGTCATGTATCATTAAGAGTAACTCAGTTAATGCAATTAATAAGTCAATATTGGTTAATATAAATAAATATATAAATAAATATAACACAATTTATTATATATTCTTACATTTTGTAATTTCCTGCATGTACAGTTTACTGCAGGTTCAGTACAGCAATTAATTAATTATTAACTAGTGATTTAGAATATCTCTTGCACAGTTTTTTTTTCAATCATTGAAAAATTACATAATAATTTCATTATTCTACTAACTTAGCACAGCCAGGCCCAACAAGTTTAATCAATATCAATCAATCTTTCATTTTAGACAAAAGAATACATGCAACATGCATTATGTAAATATACTACTTGATATTATAGTAATATAGATATACAAAATTAAAAAGTAAAAAAAAATTTATATATATATAAATGTACCATTACTAATAATCATTAATAAAATTTGTTTTGCAAAACCAATATCAAACAAATATTGGCGTTGTATTATTTGTAATGAATTAAAATCATAGAAATGTAAATAAGTCATGATTTTGGTTAAATTGATCTCGCTCTCCAACTCCAAGAATCAAAATCGGGTAAAATTTCACAAACTAGGGAAGCTCAAAAACACCTATGTGCATTGGCGTACCGGAAAAATGGAGATGAGGATGTAGCCAGCTGGAAGTCTCCTTGTGTATGGCTGACTGGTCCAGGTCTTCACGCACCCACACTTCCTACAATTCTGCATGATCTCTATGAGTATGCCATCTTCCTTGTTGATAACACCTTGAGTTGGATGGCCACATTCAGCACACAGCTGGAAGAGCTGCATTAGCAGGTCCTCAGAAACCATGTATTTCGGCTGCTCTCTGATGCCCTTGCTATTTTTCTGCTTGTAGCTGAAAATGCACACCTTCCACTGCATTATTTTTGAATAAAAAATGTGTGAAGTCATGCGACTCATAAACTGTTTGCTAAAAATTAACATGACTAAAACAGTATTCAAGGTATTATGTTGTACTGAAAATCGCAGAGGAATGGAAAACCATAGAATGTACACAGTAATACTAACTATTCGTCACTGGACTCCTCATTGGCCTCTTCTGCAGCATCCAGAATAGATGGTTTGTAGTCACTGGACGGCTTTACTGGTGATGACACGGTGGAGGGAGAGGGCGATGGTGGCTCAGCTGATGGGACATCGGCTGGAGTCTTCTTGGGTGTGGAAATTAGACAGGATGTCTCAAGTTGAATGTTGACAGAGATATCATCCAAGCTGTACTGTGTCCCTGTGTCACATGTCACCAAATAAAGTTAATAATAATTATGTATGTTTGGTGACATACAGACTACACGCCAAAGATTAAGTAGTAATAATGCTGAGAGAAATACAATTATGATCTATTTTCTTATTTTTGATGGAGAAATTCATCTTGTATGGTATATAAAAGTACTAATAATTATGCTGCTGAAGACAGACATGGTAGACACAATTCGCTACAAATATCAATGATGTTATCATTCACATTACCACTGTCTAAAGCTTCATATATTAGGCACTGTCTGATTTTTAATAGACTTGTCTGGTTTTTGATCTGCAGGTGGCATAAATCTACCGGGCATTCACAAAACCATATATCTATGATATACTGGGGGTCTCATCTGGTTCGAGCTCCCTCCCTAAAATTGCATGCCATGAGGTGTGAACATTTTGAAAAGTTTTAGCTTGAAAATTGTAGATTTTGGGTCATCTCGTTAATTTCCCTGCCCTTTCTGCCTGCCACTGTAAATATGTGTAAGGTTTTTAATAGCGGGTAGCAAAAATTCTGATATTTGACAGATGTGGCATTTTTTATCTATGCCAAAAAAATATACTTCTAGGCCAAATAGTACATCTACATTGTACATTTCCAATTTATTGCCAAAATCAAGGAGAGTTTTGGGGGTAAATCATTCTAATATAATCATCTAATGACATATTTCCCCTGAATGCACTGACTGGGCGATTATCGATTACAATTAAAAAATTACGGTATAATATTAGACTCATAGCAGTATCAAGTAGTTATACTCCAAACAGCCCAATCTTAGGCCTACCTGGCAAGTGCAACTCTATAAAATCTAATTAAAATCTAAAGCTAAACACCAAACTTATATTGATTTTTTTTAGTATATATTAGTTATAAGGGCCCAAGTTGATTCAGTTGCCCGTGGTCTCCACCTAACCTCGCGCGCGCACCTACCGGATAAATTGCGGTTCGTCTGAACTGTCCGACAGGAGGGCCATCTTTACCGCCAGTGCCCTGTTAGAAGCCGGCCTCACCACAACACACCAACCACACAACGCATAGTTAAACGACTAAGTACCTAAACTTAGACTATTTCACACATAAATTGGCGCAGGATTAATTAAACACATGGCACATTCTCAAATTGTCGATGCCAGCAGTTTTGTTCTACTATTAAATTATAGTAACAGAACAGGTGCAGATTTTCCCATTGTCTTTCCCTTTCCCATGATGGCTAACGTTTTGCATGATAAGTAGAAAACGTGACCATCAAAAATCCTACAACTTTATGACATCCACTTTTACTATGCTGCCAATGTGCTGAACTAATAAGTTTCGTCAAAATCACATACCTCCAGAAAATGCAAATTGGGAGTTTTCATCAAATATTAATACACTGCTTGCTTAGGCACTGGTGTTTCGAGAACGTCACCACCAAAATAATAATACTAAAATATGATATTTATATACCGCCATAATAACATAGTGCTCTATGGCGATTTACAATACAATAATAATACAGCTAAACGTATATATGCAGTTAAATAATTAAAATAATAAATAAATTAAGAACAATACAACTAAAAATCATACATCAAATTAAACAATTAAAAAACAAGTACAATCTAAATTGAAGGGCATTACAACTAAAAAGTATACATGGAATCAAATAATTTAAACGATGAATTACAAAGAGCAATAAATTATAAGTATCAAATGGGAGTAAAATAATAAATCAAATAAATTAAGGTATACAAGGAATTAAATAAGACAAAATAATAATAATAAATATCGAATTAGATTAAAGCCAGTAAATCTATTCTATCTTGTATATTCCTTTCGGAAAAGGGAAGTATTTAACGGCCATTGAAAACTATCACAATTGTTAGAGTTTCTAAAATACATACGATGACGATAAAACATGTCCGATTGACCAACTGATGCGAATAGGAAATAATGACCTGAATCTGAGCATGGAATGATCGATGGTCTTCTAATAAAAATAAGAGATCAATGACGTGAGTGACGCCTAGCCATTATCTGCCGATGGGCCTATATTTAAAGTCGCCGGCTCGGGCAATCAGTGTTGCACCTCCTATCAGTCGGTGGAGAGACCAATCCACAGTCACCGAGTCTCTTATAGTTGCTTATTGAGCAGCTTTCAGGGGAGAGATTTGTCGGCCCCCAGACAATTGTAGTCCTCCACCCAAACTACTGACAATCCCTATATGTTGAGCTATCAACCTCTTATGACAACACGTCTACCCGTTTATATAGTATGTACACCCTTTTTAGCTGAATTTGTGGTGTGAACTCTTGAAACATGTTCACTTTACATGTATTTGACATAACAACATCTAATTAAACAATTTATTCATTAGAATGTTTCTTATATTGTATAGTTCAAGTTGTAATGCAACAAAATGTATAACATGCATTAATAATATTACTAGTCTATGTTATTGATATTGAATTATGCAGATTCAGTGATGGTAATTGTGCGCATGCGCCGGAAGTGCTCACTCTAAGATGGCGCCTACAACAACGTCGGCCAGTTAACTGTCAAAAAACTACCAATTTAGCTGAGATCAGCTTTTGCAGAGACGTCCACATGGATCACGCAGTGTTTGCTATAGACAAACCACGTGTGTTGATACCGACAACTTTGCATCGATTGTTATGTAACACATGCTAAATGCAAGAACTGCCCGCATGCTGGCTCGTAAACAGCAATTAAGCCATGTGGTCTTTTGTCTGTGCTGGAGAGGCAGGCAACGAACCATGACAGGCATTGATTTCCTGTTTGCATCCGATAATCTTTAGTAGCTCCACGCATTGATACTTGCCAACGCCGTCAACAACGTTGAGATCCTCACTTAGAAGCACAGTTTCTATGTCGCATTTATTCTGGTATCCTAATTGTAACGACACATGCATGTTGTACTATCGAGGACACGTAAGCATTCTGGTTACAACAACTTTCTCAACAAGTTAACACACCAAAAAACACAATGGTACACATCAGTTATGTGAATTCGGTGTTCTGCTGTAAATATATGTGTGATTTCAATGTGGACAGAAAAGGAAAGCCCGGGGCGGGCGGGTGATATTTGATGTACCAGGTGATATTTGATGTAAAAGCGACATTATCAGTATTACACCCACGGTGACAAAGCAGAGGATATTGCCGTGACACCCGGATTCAAGTCGTTCCAGCACTACGAGGATCAACCTGTCAAATTACAAACTTCCTCAGACCAACCCACAGCGATAACATGCCACTGTTGACAGGTTCATATCCTCTAACCGGCTCACGTAGGAAAATTGTATAATAATGGTGGATTTCACTTTAAATTAAACCGAGGTCGAATCTACTGACAGTCTGATGTTCTTCCACAGAGCCATCATGTCCCACAATTAAAATTCCACATGAACGATATTCGCATTTATTCTTGCATTGAAATAAATATTAGATTAAATGGAACAAGATTGTTTTTAAAATGTAAACACAGACTATATTAAAGTAATTACTAAGAGTAAATTGTTTCTACTATAACTGAATGTGGCTGAAAAGATAAGTAAGTATTGAATTGATTTGAGACATTACACAAAACAAACATCATTTACCCTGCAACCCCCTCAAACCTCCACAGATCCTATCAGATTCACTCCGACCTTCTTGCCTAATACATGAAACTTGGACTTACATTGATCAGTATTATAACTTTTATTATTCTTAATACATATCAATGACTTGGACGACAACATAACAAGTAACGTACTGAAATTTGACACAAAAGTGTTTAGAAAGGTTAACACTGGTGGTGATAAACAACATTTACAAAACGATCTACACTCACTTTTGGGAAATGCAATTGCCTACATACAGGACATGGGTTGATTAGGAGAAACATATCATACTAGGAAGAAAGCTAATTATATCTCTGTATAAAGCAACAGTTAGACCTCATATACATAATATATAGTATATAATATATATATATATATATATATATATATATATATATATATATATATATATATATATATATATATATATATATATAGTATATAATATATATATATATATATATATATATATATATATATATATATATATATATATATATATATATATATATATATATATATATATATATATATATAGTATATATAATATATGTGTAATACACAAATATATATACATACATACATATATCATATATATATAAATAAATATATATATATATTTATATATATTTATGCAATAACCAACACAAGTTCGATGTAGTAGAGATTGAAAAGGGCCAAATAAATGACGTTTTATTGCAAAGTGGACTTCTTATCACGCCGCCACTTTGGGAAGCACATTAACAGGAATGTGAGCTCCTCAAAGCAAACCAGACAGGAACTGCACACATGTACAGCCCCGTCCGGCAAGTTTCTCAGAGCCCACATTCCTACAGGCATGACGATAACATATATACATCAAGAAGTCGTCATGAACATGTAATGCAAAGAATACAGACATTCCACCACCAATACACAATTTTAATTACAAACAGGTGGGGCCATTTCGCCACAAGGTCACCCACAAACATGAGACAACCCCACCACGACCTAATATATATATATATACATATATCATATATATAATATATATGCAGTGTCTACACATATATCATATAATATTATATAATATAAATACAGTGTCTGTAAGACAACAAATATATATATATATATATATATATATATATATATATATATATATATATATATATATATATATATATATATATATATATATATATATATATATATATATATATATATATATATATATAGTGTATATAATATATACACATATACACACACAAACTGTATATATATATATATATATATATATATATATATATATATATATATATATATATATATATATTACAGGCAAGAAGTCCCCTCTGTTAGTGTTGTCGCTGATATTTTATTGGTATTATATATATTATAGCCACACATCAGTCGTATGACAGCATATATACCTCAAAATAGTAAGTTCAGAATAACTATAACCATTTTCCCTTTAAGGGGCGCCTTGCCCCATCCTACCCTATACTGGCAATACTATTGTCTTAATCTGTAAGGTACGTAGCTCTGTGTTAATTGCTAGCTGCTACTAAAAGCACGCACGCACGCACGCACGCACGCACGCACGCACGCACGCACGCACGCACGCACGCACGCACGCACGCGAGGTGGCGCCACTACAATTTAGTTTGACATTTGTTTGGAAGGGGGCGTTACCCACCAGTGCCAGTGGAGGAGGTGAATATTAGTGGCATAAGTTATCATCAAATATTCATAAAGTTTACACATCCAACATCACTGTCACTGACACTATCAGACTGGGTTGTGTTGTGAATCACTATCAGTGAGGCGCAGTGTTCAGCAGTAGAACGGACGGAGTTCAAATCTACCCATCAGTTCAGAGGTCGGCGTTTGAATCTGCCTGTTTCTGTTTTCACACTTGTTGTGCAATTTCATTCATCCCACATTGCCTGTGTCTTTCTGAAAAGACACTAAAAGCCTGGTGTCTAATGTCTATAATTGCCACCACTGTTCTGTCACTGAGAACCTATCTTGAATCTAGATCTCTGCTTGCATGTCCACAGACATATATGACGCGGACTATGTAAGCAAACATCTTTGCCTTTGGTTCAATGATGGCAAAAACGACACTGTTTTAGTATGCAGCTCCTCCGACAGGTGACAGCTCTTTCGTTTTCCTAAACTAGAACATCATGGCGACTCTGCTTGTAAACAAACGGATTAGCTTTCTGGCGTTTGCTAGAAATGTCACGCAAGTTTTTAGTTTGTCACGCACCAAACCGATCAGCAAGCATGCCACTATTACTAGAACATTATGTAATGCGGCAGGAGTACAGTATCTGGCGCGCGGCAAAAATAAAGCGATCGCATATCGCATGCATCATCCGACAGACATGGCGAGCTCATCGCTTCCAGGGATTGTGTTTTTGACAGACTTTCAGTCTAACATGAAAGAACCCAAATCACAAGCGTTAGAGAGTTATTGCCAACAGAAAAACCTCGCTTTCGTAAGGTAGACCATACATTTGTATCTGCTCAACTGTACTTGCAAGTGTAAAATTAATGTGAAAACATGGTGATAATTAATTTAATTTAAAGACTAAGTCTAAGGCCAGTAAGAGGAACAACATTTTAAGTCAGGACTTGATTTATGAATTTTTGTGTGTAACAGTTGATAAGTTTTAGTGGTAAACATCTTGTATGTTTCTATGTTTTGAATAAAATCTTCCTGATCAATTTCTTTATTACACATCATTGACATGGTCATTGCTAGAGCCTCGACTTAAATTGATCAACGATATTCCAAATTTCTTGAGATACATGCAGCTTATACAGATGCACCTAGCTATCAAACTGAAAAGTCTACATTAGTACTCCAGGAATTACAGATTCCTATGTAATTTATTAGGCATTTATGCTAATGGTGAACAATCCATCACAATCACCTGTATGATTTAACAGCGCTATTCTTGATGGTGAACTGCGCAGGTTTGACTACCAAGGGTGTGGCGAATCATGCAGTGACCTAACAGATGCTACACTGACTGACTGGAAAGGCGATGTGTTGGCTGTCATAGACCAACTCACAGCAGGACCACAGGTTTGGGATAGCCATTGGCCATTGCGCTTTTCTATTGTTCATGCATGACTTGGCTAACACAGGGTTTATGACTTTGTGACTTTCTATGCACTTTTACAACTGAATCTTGCAAGTTGCAACATTGGTATTGAAAAATGTTTCTGTTGTTGGTCACAAGGTGTCTCTGCAAAAATATTCTTTTAATCCAATAAAGCAATACGGAATGGCTTTTCTTAGTTGCAAGTGTACATTTTAAAGCAGGTTGTCATGGGCTTATATAGTGTTAAGTACTGTTCAGTGAAGCAAATATTTTTATAGAATATATGTCACACCGGCAGCTATCCTGGCATTTACAAATGCCTGGATTTCATGAAGTTGGCAGGTTTTTCATCATTGTTTCAGTAGTAGACTACCAGTAGTGCTATAACTAACTCTCCTGGCCTTTCAGATCATGGTTGGGTTTGGCATGGGAGGCTGGCTGATGGCACAGGCAGCCAAGGAGAGACCACACAGAGTCCAGGCAATGGTTGGCATAGCAACGTGGGCTGACGTCCAAGGAGCAGTTAACAGATGGGCCAAACCAAAGGAGGTGATGAATTTTTTATTTTGTCTGGACCAGTTACAAAATTGTGGACACTTCCTAAAAATAATCAAGTTGCTATAACACAGATGACTTGCTCACTTTCTTGGATTAACTGCAATGCTTAATATCTTCTTTCACATTTAATACAGTCCCAGCAAACATATATAACGTTCACAGGACATTCCCACGGCATCCCCAAAACATTGTGTTTGCTGGAATATGCTACATAAAAAAATCTGCAATGCTGACATTTTCACATTTGGGTAGACGTAATTATTTATAACATTTTGTTGTGCACTCAGTATGTGTTTTTACTTAGGACTTTATAAATAATCCACATAGTGCAAATGTAAATAATAACATTTCTCAGCAACACTGAGCAAATTATGAATCTATATTAATATACATAGTTCTGGATTATTCTTTAAAATGTAAAACATTACATTATAGAATATCCTGATGAAACCGCCACCCTGTTCCCAGGCTTTGGAAGAGGGAGAAGTGAAGGAATCCTTCCAAGTGGAAGCGCCGGATTTCGCATTTCTCATGACACAGAAGTTTTCACACGACATCCAGAAGCACAGTAGTTTGTTAGAGGACGACACAAGTAAGTTGGCCAAATGTCCCGTCCGCCTCCTTCATGGCATGCAGGATGACCACGTGCCCTACAACAGCTCCATCCAACTTGCTCAGCACCTGGACAACCGCGACATCGAGGTTGTACTGGTCAAGAATGCAGGACATCAGTTTGACCAGCCAGACAACATCCAGTTGCTGTTTGAAATGCTGGACTACTTGATTTATGGGGCCGAGGAAGCGAGGAAACTTGCAATCAGCAGTTGGACGGCATTCTCTGTATACTCGAGCCAGTGTCGACATAACCCGTATGTGTAACTGAGATGACATGTTTGTCTATGGTGTTTGTTCTTACTAAGATTATGGTGCTTTGTTGTTTAACAAAGTTTACCCAACATTTTTCATATTGCCGTTGACACCTATTCGTCCATTACCTGGATATAAGTTCAGATATACCACATGAACTGCTAGCTGTTTGTTACTGTCCTGTTAATCTGCTGTGCAAATTAGCAGAATGTCTGGGTGCTTGTTTTGCGTGTATTGTTGTATCGACATAGCTTTTGTAGCAGGTTGAGATTCACTGTGTTGCACACGTTGATTTTGTTTGGTGTTCAATAAAGTAGATCCAACTTCTGACACCATTCACGTTTAGCACATATCCATAAGAAATATATTGGAGAAATACAGGTGAAGATGTTGCCCAAGACAAAGTGCAATCTTCAACTGGGAGTATTTTGAGAATGTCTGACTACAACATTAGTACTATTAGTGTTTCTAATTAAGGGTTTCTTTTGGGATGTATTATTCAAATAATTCAGTCATGAGGGGTATTCCATAACAAAAATACATGGGGAGGCACTTTCAGGGTACCAATGACCTGCAATATTTAAAAATGTATATTTAGTACTTGAAAATACTGGACCACACCAATCCCCAACATCTGTATATTATCACTAAGTGTGTCTCCCCATATATATGTGTGTGTGTGAAGGGATGTGGTCTATTAAATAACTAATTATGTTCTCTATGAAGACATCTGTCAGTGAGTAGAGGGAGAAGGATGTGGTCTTGATTTCACAAAATAGTTTCAGTGGGTGAATAAACCTTTTTTTCAAATGCTTTTCATTACTTTGTTAACATTTGGAAACTATTATGTAAACTTTATGACATTAAAGCATCCGAGTATCAACTCATTCTTTGTTCTCAAATAATTTTAGCTGTGAACGTTTTGACCTAGGACAGCCTGCAATTTGGTCAAAGGCAAACGTTTCCGCCAGAGTTAATTGGAAATCACAACACTGTTTATGAAGAATTATCTTAAATATTTAGGTAAATAATATAAAATATACTTAATTGACTATGATAATGTGTAGCGTTTGTGCCTGTGACCAAAATGTCTGCAGCTGAAAGGTCCTACATTCATTTCACACATTGCTTGCTTTCTTTTTTCTGTAGTGCAGTGTTTCTCCCACAAGTGATTTCTCATGTTGGTGCAACATTCAACTATACAGACAATAACTGAATGACAGAAAACCAAAATGAACTGATATTATTTTATTATCAAATCCAAATAAGCAAACTGAATTTCCAGCAGTGTCTCGAGTGGTTGACAATGCGACACTGTATACAAGAGTATATTATTTAACTAAAATCTAATACATCTTTGGGTTTCTATTATTACATGTATATAAAATAATTAATTTGTTATGCAAAGTTAACCTTTAAAGTGCAAAACTGTAATTATTTTGATTAGGTAGCGTTGGTGCTATGAAGGCATTTTTAATCTATGTGCAACATCCAATTATAAATTGCATTGTACCATACATGTCACAGTGCACATTTTCTAAGATTCACATTAGCACCAGGAAAATCGCCAGGATTATTTTTCAAAATTATGAAGTTTACAATGTTGGGTCTAATTGTTATTGCATATGTACACAAACTGCATAATGTCAAAAAACTAATCACTTATGAGTCATGAGGTACAATCAACCAATATCGACAATAAAAAGCTGTTAACAAAATTATTTACCTGCATCTTGTTCAATTTAACAGTACTGGAGACCATCATAGGCATATCAGGCCATTATAGTAAATACTTGGCCTGTAGCAAGCAGGTTTAACTGAATCTCCGCTGTTGTGTTTATCAGGTTAAAACTTGGCATTTGGTGATTTTGTCATTGGTTATAAATATTTGCCACCGATGTTAAACCTGCTTGCTTCTCACCTAAGTTAGCACCAGCCTTTGTTATACGTCGATGTAAACGACGACGCCCATGTCAAACTACTGTCTACGATGTGTACTACATGAAAATATAATTTGCACCTGTAAGAAAGATGATTATCTCCTATGCAAACAACGATACATAACAACATGTATACGACGTGCCCAGACATTTCAGTCCTGTTTGATGTTGCAAACACAGCACAGCCTAAAACATCCCTCCTCAATTCATTTAGCCCATCGCGAATCAGGTTCGTTGATATTAAAAATTGTAGTGTGAATAGGTTAAGTAATATACACAGTCAGTTTTAAGAGTGCAGATTTTGGAAACATGATTTTGGAAACATCGAAATAATTGACTTTGTTTGTTAGATCGGTTAACACGTGAAAGTGGGTAGTCTTGTCCACTTATATATAGTGTATAGAACTGGATCACTTTTACCAGTTTTTCACAGAATTTTCACCGAATCCGGTAAAAAATTATTTAACAGTTTGTCCGATGATCTCATCAAAATTAAATAACTAGTAGATAGGTTTGATTGTTCGCGAAACGATTCTAAAACAAGACAAGCAACAAATTTAACTGAGGAAGCAGTTTTAAGCATTCAGTGCACCGGACCAGGAGTTACACTCACAAACGTTCTCTGAAGTCTGAACGCATGTGCAACAGTTCAACATACTAACAAACCCAACAAACAACTATTTGCAAGTGGACGGCTTTCACTTGTTTCTCTAACACAAATATAAAATGTACACACATACTAGAATTTCCAGGTTATGATACTCGAATCGGCAACCCTTTAAAAGTTGAAGCAAAGCAGGTGAATGAAATAATGTCCATTGCAGCTACCGCTGGACCTATAGTTGTCTAAATGTATGTGCTCGCCACTAGCATATTCAATACAAACAGTAACTACAGTGACAGCCTTGATTAGCACAGCGAATTTCCAATGCATGTTACCAGTAGTGAAAGGGAACTTACCTGAAAGCATCACTTACAACTGTTAAACACACAACATATACTTAACAAGCACACGCCGCCATCTACATTTGTGTAAATGTTAAGATTTAGCCATCTAACCCGCTGCCTGTGGACTTCACTATGATCTCGACGCAGCCATAAATATTGTCTCCACCATCGCACAAGCAACAAATCTATACACTTACAAAATCAACAGACGACGAGTACACCGACACAACAGTAATAAAAGCATAATTCAAAATAATAATTTAAAATAACTGATTTTCAAAATGGACCGTACGTACTGTAACACGATTGCTAGTACAAACACGGTTTGGCTCCTGCAACAAATGGATGTTGCTTGTGACCCAGGACGGTGACGGTGTTTCAACATCATGTGATACATTGAATGATGATCGAGACAACATAAACTTAAGGATATACAATTAGGCACATGTGTAAATAGTACCCCTGTTTGGCTTTCCCGACGCCGTTCTTATTAACTACAAACTGTTGGATGACCGTTTGCATCTATCACCGCTATTTTCTGCCAAAGCCGATTTTTTTTAAACGGGCACATTTAGCTCCAATAAAAAAAATGTTAGGTGCTGGTGTCACGAAATGCCCACTTAATGTATACATCAAGTTGCATTTTTTGTCTCGAATAAAGTTGGGGTATGTAGAAAACCCTCAAATTTTGGAGGCAATGGGGGGTGATAGTTGTTGGGGTCAGCTGGGTGGGGGTTTCATTCATTTAAAAATGAAAAATCACTGAAATGACACAAATCCCCATCCAGTACCATGTTCAACGTCTGTACATCACTGCTGTTATTCACAGCTGTATTTACAAAAATGAACGCCTTTCCAACGTCCCCAAAACAGTGGTTAAATGGGTGACACATACAGGACTTGATGATCGTCAGCAAAGCCTTTACAACCTCTACAGTATATACAAATGTAGGTCTCGTTACATATCAACAGTTCATTATAAAGTCTACCGGAACATACTCAACAAACCATAAAGGTTTCGATCCCAGGCCATGGGCAGGTGTTATATATAAAGCAACAAAGCAACTGGAAACAGTTTCATAATATAGTATTGTCTTCAAGACTACCTATGTCGTCAGTGTTTGGAAATCGTGACTCGCAATTTAAAAGTTAGGTATCGTGCTTGCATACAATTTTTTTATCCTACCTAGTTTTATATTTACACACTCACGCACATCAATCTATCCATCCATCCTGTTTTTTTTAATGCCGTGTGGGATGCCACCTCCCACAAAGATTTAACATCCAGTTGTCTGGTGCAAACACTCCTTGCTTTATCCCTGGTTGAGACCCTGTTTGCCACCGAGAAAAATGTTGCCAGTGCTACGCCAAAAACGAACCACGTTAAGAAATTGCTTTTTCTTCAAGTAACAACATAATATTGGTACTTTGAACTGCACATGGGTGTGTGTGTGCATGCCATGTATATATATATCCTGCATCGAGGACAACAGTTTAATAAGAAAGTGATAACTCTTTATCATGGCACACATTAAATGCTCCTTTGCCAGATGCAGATGGCTCCACCTGGTGTTTTTTTACTACGTGCAACATGAGGGCATTGGAGTCACCGACGACGAGCGAGTCAGTGGATCCACATAATTTACTAACAACACAAGTCCACGCCTCCTCAGGCTGCGGACATGCAGCTGCGAAAAAGGGTTAAATTCACCTACTTGCACTGTACATGAAAACAAGAGAAGACATACAATTTCAAAAGGAAAGCTGAAACTCCTGCCTTCACAGATGACCCGAACTGATGTCACAATCAGACAATTCACAACCAACGCAGTCAGCTGACATCTAATGGAACAGAAGCTACATAGTATTTGGTGCTAGTATAAAATTATACAAAATTGCAGTAAAACCGAAACACACGTGTTCCTAGTAGCCGACAGCACTATAGTACACAAGCGCTACACTGAATCTAAATTCTTAAATGTAAATTTACATTATGCACATCTATGGTAATGCATCGCAACGCAGCATCGTTTTTTGGTGGTGTGGCAATACGGCACATGCAGTTGTACGGGTTCGTTCGTGTGATAGCTGGCTGGCGTGTTGGAATCAATGACATCAGCTTCAGACTTTCACGTATGTTATTTCATCGGAGCTACTAAGTGGAGGAATGGGCGTCAATTCCATGTTTTCGTCAAACTGCAAGTCGACATAATCTAACCCTTCGACGTTCTTCTCCTTAGGCTGCAATGCAAGCAGAATAACCATGACCCGCATTAGTAACATCAGTCTTACACTACCGCATAGTTACATCAACTGTCCTTCTCAAACACGTACTCTACTGACGTGTTCGAATATATTTGTCTTTATTTGTCTTGATTTCTAACTTCTGCAAGACAGCACTTTTGATAGTTTGTTCTGGTAAAATTTGTAATATGAAAAAAATACTCTAATTTAATAGTAGTTGGTGTAACAGTTGCAACTGAGTGAAATATATATGTTACAATTACGACATAATTTAGAAACCAGAATTACAAATATACCATTTGCACGTAATCAATTACAATTAAGTAATTGGCTCCAGCCCTGCTGCTATTTACACTAAACTACAACCACTTGTAAGAAACACAAGTGACCCAGGGTCTTCACTAAGCGACAGAGTCTAACGTCACTTCCCTTTCTGCATGACCCAGCTGACTTTCACTGAACCTAAATTCATCCCATCCAAAATTTTTATTTTTTTTAGTTTTTAAATCGACCAGTACACAACAAAACTTAAGCTGCACCACCATGACTCCTTTATATCTTCTCATCTGATGGTTAGACGGTTCAGCTGTCGAGATTTCGGGGTAGACATATTATAAGTTATGAACTTCACAATTTCAACAATTTTCAAAACTCATATATGAAAGTACGTAGAAAGCAAACGTGATGAAAGAAAATTATATTTTGCAAGAGTTGAAGAATACAAGTAAGCATAATATTTTAATAAAATGTCTTGTATTTAAATTTCAATGCCTGCCTTCCTGATCCCAAAAGATTGAATGGGAACATGGTTAACATGGAATAAGAGTTGTGAAAATAACTGAGCAGATACAGAGAGTGAAGAGGGTCAACAGGTCCTGATAATCTACGCTCGTGTCATAGATAATGTACTCAGTCCATCTTACACATCATAACATCAATCAAGCAATGGGCACGTTTGATAAAACCGTAAAATATGTTTCTTAACCAGAACTTTTACAGGGTTGGATTCAATTATAATATCTTGCTTAATACATTTACACCACTCCAGAAACTAGATTTTTAATTACAGTTAAAGGAATTTTATTACGATTATGAAAATTTAATTCGATACAGACTCGATTACGATAAAATTAATTTGATTACAATTACAGAATTCTGACTGTATCATCATCTTTGTAAATTCAAGCAAAATTTAATTTCAATTGAACTGGACATCTTCACTGCATCTGCCACAATCAGAGTCAGACCTAATGTCTGGAAAAATTTGTAATGAAAAAAATATTCTTTTGAATATTACATAGGTCAACTAAAATGATTGTGGGACGTTATCAGAATTATATGAGTGACACAATTTAATTACAGTTAAGCTTATGTTAAGTACAATCATAATTGAACCCAGCCCTGAAAATATTAAACTATTTCCTAACATAACATTCACAGATGTTGTGCAACAACTACTACCCAGTAAATGCAGATATTAATTAGTACTTAACCATAACATGCATAGTGACTAGGTCATATTTTCCAGAGCATGCAACTTAACGTTCTAGTGGAGACCAGCGACTAAAGAGCCTTTTCAATGACAGCCCACATTTTAGAAATAACATTTTGTTGTTTGTCCTAAGCACACTATAAAGCTGTTTCACTAACGACATCACTTGTTCACATAATGAGACATGCTAACAATAATATTAATGTACTTTTTTCATATAGCTGTTGTGCTGAAAACGTCTGTGGAATAAGAAAATGTAGCAAATAAACTCAACCACCATATTCAGTTTTAAAGTAGGGCAGGATGGACCAGGCTAGTACAACATTTTGTTGATAGGTTCATGTTAATAAATATGAGTCTACTAATGTTTACTTTGCCCAATGTAAACATTTTGTTGTTGTTGAAAGATGAATATTTTGAAAATACAACCTTCAGCAAATTTGACCATCACCTACTATTTCTATTTAATACAAAAACATCGAAACGTTTTACAAGAATCCATTCACCAATTTTTACACTTCTGAGCAACTTTATAGTGTTGACCCAACAAAGTATTCTTCTGGTTATTTTCACAACATCGAGACTTGGTACAGATGTTAATCTTGACATCTGCAGTACGGTGAATCTGTTGGCTTGATTGCTTGATGACTACCTGGCTGGCTTCAGTTTTCTAACATTCAATCTTGGCAACCGTTTTACCAGTTTCTCTTCCGACCAGACCTACTATCATGTCGTAGAACACCAGGTTTTTTCTGAAGCATCTACCTCCTTCACGCGATTACATTAACGAAATTAACATTTTACATTTTAGTACTACGCTACGGTTAAACTGCAGTTAAACGACAATGTGGTACGTGTGCAGTTTACTGCAGGTTATTAGATGCCCTGTGGCATCAGCTGGGATGTGGTAACTGCATCAGTGAGCAGCGACTCATGACGTGCACAGGTTACATGTAAAAAGCAAGCCAGCAGAACATCCAGTATCCACTGAAGACACACCACAGAACCTACGTTTCGATCCCACATAACGCCACCATGTCGGCCATTTTGGTTCAGACCGACATTAACTTGTTACTGTCTTCACAAACACGTTTCTCATGAACTTCCTTTTGCAGTCCACACACTTTATTCAGTTCTGCTTACAACAGTGGCAATTTAACCTTACACGGAAATGATCTTTGCGAAATACATGGCCAAAAACTCCCACAACATTGAAAATGGTTTCTGTGCCATTTTGTTTTGAGACGCAATAGATAATAAATGTGAAGAAGAAAGCACATGTGAGAGCGGGTGAAGACAATACGTAACTATGTAGCCAGTGATTGATTTTAGAATTAAACAACTCAACAATGCTTATCAGACAGAAACCAAACTGCAATCTTACAATTCACGGTTCAGTCTCTGTCCTACATTTCTTCCATGAGCAAAAACATTGGTGATTGCTGTAACTTTAACCTTAGAACTTTTTTGGCAGAAGAGAAAAAATTCAGGTAATGTTCACTTTCCAGGCCAAACAAATTAAATGCCAATCCTGGAACTGTATGGCCGGGTACCAAGGCAACAATAGGTGACGATTAATCATACATCAGATATGTCTTCATAAACATTTGATTGAATACGTAGGGTCTATAGTGCTGTGTTCCGTGTTGGACTGCCTACCCGCCGCCTTACCCTGACCGTCAGGTGGCGGCTGGGTGGCATGCGAAGTGCACTCCGTTCCGTGGATGAGAAAGCGACAGCAAAATATGCTGATGGATGCAATTTCTTACAAGATTAATGGGCAACGCTTACATCCTCACTAGTCAGGAGGTGGTTTTCGGGAGTTTCGGCTGGCTGCTTTTCTACATCCTCATACTTAACATTGTTAGAGTTCGCACCTTTTCCGTCCATCTCGGGTCCGTATTCAGTGTCCCTGCAACAGCAAGGATAACATGTCAACTTAATGCACAACTTCGCATTCATAAAATAACAATAAATTAGTTAGAAATATCATTGTCAGTTTGCACCGAAGTTTTTTTATAAAAAAGGTTTTATAAAGTTTCAGAAGCAATATAATACTAAATATTCCTGGATTTATATTGTATAATTTTTTCAACTACTCACATTTCAGCCAACTTGGGTACCAAATAACTTGATACAATTTACAAAATTGCTTCGCATTCTGATCAAGTCACACTTGATAACAATATTAATACTGTTCTTACACCACATCAACAAGCATACAGCATCACCAAGGTTTTGGCATTTTCCCCCAAGAGTACCTCCAGATACTATTATCAAATATGGCATTCTCTCCCAAGGCATACTGGTAAAGTTTTGGCATTCTACTTTATCTCACCAGCAGAGGGCACCATGCTGATATAATAACATTCTAACTCAATAGAGGCCGCCACTGATCCATCCATAGCAGGCAACTTTCATGTGAAGTGAACAGTCTCATACAGAAATATCATGACTGTAATCCTTCTAAAAGGAAATGACACACAGCCAATGCTATAGCTGGAACTGCCACATGTGCCCTAGTGGTACTGCAGCATTGGCATGTCACCCTAATAAGATGGAAGTAATCATTTAAAGCAGGCAACGTCAATGACCAATTTGGTCTATGGTTTCCTTCACTTGCCATGATTATGAATGAAAATGATTCCTTTCTGTAGAGCACCACAATTTGTGTCCTTAATATTTACTAACAAACTTATACTATAAAATAAGCTGCTGTATGTATATATATGTATATGTATATATATATATATATATATATATATATATATATATATATATATTGGATGAATTACCAACAAAATCATAACAGAACAGGTACACAGAAAGTAAAAATTTAATATCTCTCACTCAATAATATTATTTCTCATGAATTACCATAACCTATGCAACTAAACTGTGAAAAACTTGATCCATCCCCAGTGGCAGCCCGATGTTGGCAGTGATACAAAGCCAAGCATTTTCAAACCCACTGAACCTAGACAGCAATCCCTGGCCAAATCTAACTGATATGTTGTTACAATGAATGGCAACTGTTTTGTAGGCTAAACTGATAACCAAGTATGCCCTGTAGGAATAATAATTAATGTTAATAATCTCAGTTCACTTAATTTAATGCCACTTAAGTTGGGAATGATTATGTAGGCCCTACTTTACCATAGCCAGGGTCATCTGCAATTACCCGGTCCACAGTTACAAAGCATTGCATGGCATCTTCGCACATCTGGTTATGATGCTATGCAGATGTACCAAAATACCTTCTCAGACATTTGCGGCCTCCCAGTACAGAGCGCACCAACTGTAAGGAGAATCTCCTCCGCACACATGCTTATTTACCAGCACGCTTAATTCCCCAGATTTTCCACACTGTTTAACCTGATTCCACTGATGTTTCTGGAGCTATTTTTGGCCTACAAAGTAGCCGCCTGAGATGGCCACAGAGCATACTCTATGATACAGAGCTACAGACAGAGGAAGAGCTGCATCATGCACCAGTGCCATGTTACTCAAGATGGAACATCAACAGACCAGAAAGACTTGGCACCGTTCTTGGAATCTGTATGACTCACGTGTCACACATATATCTCTGGCAGAGCTAGTCTGAACTGATCCTATCTTGTGCAATAAAACAACACGGCTGGCATACCGTCCTTCAGACAGGATTAATTCACAGTCCAAGCAACAGGGTCCAAGTTATTGACAACATTCAGTTAAGTTATAGCAATAGAACGCTTGTTTCGGACAATGGATTTTTACAATACCTGTAATTAGTTTTGTAAGCTGTACAATGAATAAATTGTTGCCTTTTTATAACCATGGCTGGCAACTTGCAGAAAACCCCCACAAAACAGCACACAAAACATATGGTGGTTATCAATTATTAAATAAATACATTTGATTGGCTGGTCAGAAACCGGAGAACTTTTTTCAGCGACCATTTGACAAACTATCTAGACTGGACTTATCAATCGTACTTGATTCATATACTATGGACCCGGAAGTGAAACAGTGACCTATCTCCCAGTGCCACCTGGTGTGTGTGTGCGTGCGTGCGTGCGTGCGTGCGTGCGTGCGTGCGTGCGTGCGTGACACATTTGGTCATCCAAAGGTAAAGTACATTCTTATATAGCACAGTATCCACTCCTTGGGACTGCTAAAAGTACTTTTCTGGAAAGCATTCAGCCATGTTGCAATTACTGCACAAAGATTTTTTGTTCACATATCCACCACTGTCTATAGCCAGGTACTTATTTACAGCTTCTTCTCTCGTATACTTCCACTTTACAGCTGAGTGAACGGAAGCAATGTGCAACAACAGAAAGTGCCCAAGTTTCGAAAGGCAGCATCAGGATTTGAAACCGGGTTCTCTCAATTGAGTCCGATGTTCCAACCACAACACCACAGCGCCCCACAAAGTGTCCATGTGTGCTAGATTGCTTATCTGTGACACAACCCATCACAAGTGTCTGTCACAAGGACCCTGCATCAATGACATACCACTGTCATTGACATTAGGTATACAGCATGTCAAGTTGACATCACAGCCAATGACTAGTTATGCCCATGGCTTGTTAACGATACATACGCATGCATAAGATTCTGAATAACTTGAAAAACAAAACATAACAAACGTTTTAAGGATATGAAATTCATTGTTCGTCGCTCCATCATTCCATGATAAAAAGTAATAATTTACACTTACTTATCGTATTTGTTTCAATTTTTGCTCCAAAGTAAGTGAAAATTATGACTTTCTAAATGTTTTAAGGATTTATGTTGGCAGTTTATTTAGAAGGTAAAACATTTCAACGATGGTTGAATGTCTACAAAATCATTCATATTTGTGAAAATATTCATCTAGTTGGGAGAATAAATAAAAAGAAATTATTAATAATTTTATCAAATACAAGTACACCTGATATTTAAACATCTACCATTTGGCTGTGGAGCTAAACAAACTTTTATGTAAACAAACCTATTATTTTTGTGTCACATTCTATATTACAAATAACATGATGCTATTTCATTTTACCTGTTTAGACCTGTTCCAATAAGTGTTTCACAGCAATTATTCCGTTTCAGATGTCAAAACAATTCTGCAGCTCACAACGGTCACTGTAAATGACCTGTCAAAGGATTCTCGAAGCCACAACTAAACCCACAACTGTTATTGACCTTATGTGCTTCACATGTCAAGATGACATTACAACAGTGGCTTGATTAAACATGACAGAATAATCTACAACTCCACCTACAAGACACCGTCACAATAATGTCTTAGCGTCACTCACCAATATCACAGAACAGCTGTTTTACAATGCAGACAAACACAATAAATGTCATGATAGCTTAACGTAGTTCCCCAATAAGTGGCCTTATAAGTAAAATAAATAAAAATGTAAAGTAAGTAGTTTCCCAATATTACAGCACAGTGATAGTCTACTACAAAGACAAAAAACAATAATTGCTTAATACTACAGCACAGCTTACTCTACAATGGAAACAAAATGCATCCAAATAATTGCCTGAACATGACGCTGAACTTTCAGAGCTGACTAACATACATACTTATGTAAGGAGGTTTATGAACCAGAGAAAGGCGTTCCTCCACAGCTCAGCCAGCAACCAGGTCAGATGTATCAATGACAATAGATTCAGATACTACCCTTTCCATGCCTAATTTCACCAGGTAATAGCACTGCAGAAGATACAATCTCAAATAGCCACCAGGTTGAGGTCTCAGTGTTTGCCACACGCGATTTAGTCGCCACGCTACAGAGAACTGGCCTGGGAAATCATGACTGTAGCTTTAATTATTAGCTTCATAAAACAGAGATGGGCGAGAGATTAGAGACCACCATGATGGTGACCAAATAATGACAAGCCCAGCCAGAGATAACCAGGACAGAAGGCTGAGACAAAAACCAGCAGATAAATGACAACTACCCTGAATTGGAGCCAGACCAATTACTCCAAAATCCAATGAGGGATATATCCCCGATCATGTCAATAAAACACATTACCGAAATGATATACAGAGTAACCATTGTTTAATTTAGGGCCTACGGGCAGCTACTCGGAATCAGGTAGATGCAGATGAAAACCAACGATTGGATACTGAAAGAATTGAATCATTCAAAAGAGGCTAATCGAATGACAGAAGAAGGTCCGGCGCCAATTGAAAATAAGAGTTTACGGACTTCATAACATCGAAACTGGGACTCGATAGAGGCAGCGGTTCACACGGCACAATACCAGCCGAGATGGAAATGGATGGTGCGAATGACCAACTGACCATGGCTGCTTGGCCAGACTAAGTGATACATACAAAGAGGAGGAATTTATGAATTTATATACAGCCTTTAATGTAGAAAACCACTCTGTAAAAGTCAGCACATTTACAAGAACCAGACGTTGGGTTTTTGCACTCAATGTGCCTCAGATTAAATGTTTGTCAAAGATAAACTGCCTGTTCCCCAGTTAATCACTTCTCTCCCTATTTGCATGTCCTTGTGCACTGAATGCCACTTACCAATCGAACACGATGCATTATCTACTTTCAGTAATTTCCACGGACATCACTTATAATGTTTTCTGCCCAACTCATGAAAGACAATCAATATGATATTGCTAACAACCACAAGGGAACTACTAGCCACACACACTGTGGGGGATTCTAACTATGCAACCAGCATTTTCTATTAGAAATCTAAGTATTCAGTACTTCTACAATAAATTAAATCAACATGTCAGTTAGATAAAGAAGCGGGTTTCAAATAAATCTTCCCTGCTTTTAGACAAATCAACACAATGAAAATTTTGGAAATTTAATTACAGATTTATTAATGTCACAAAGGATGTCTAGACTGCCATTGACATTATGAGCAATAAATGTAAAAAATGTCCTCAGCGTGAATATAGAGCGTCATCATACAGGTGAAACAGTAAAGATGAAATATCACTCCTGCCACTGAAATCATATTAGGCACGGAAGATATGAACATAAACTACACGATGACTGAAATTAGTATAATATTTTACGTTTCTTCTTCCTTTTTAGCATTTGGCACATTCTATTTAAAAACTGACTAGATTTTTATATAAAATCATGTTGTGGTTAGTGGAATCTGATGATCTTGTGAGGCCTCATTAACTTAGTCAGCCCTTTTCAGAACATCATCGGCAAGCTGACCTTGCTATGCTGGTACTGAGGGTGGTTACTGCCAAGGTTCATGTCATCCTCAGTGGTTCGTCAGAGGGTCTTTTACATCCCCAATTTTAATGAGACAGCACTGACATTAACTTGATCATCCGAGTCACAAGGGATACACAGTTCCCAATGTTGAGAGCCAGGTTTTTACACCAAACATACCCATGCCTGGTCCGGGTCTAGAACCCTCTGGTTTGCAACATGGAATATCAACAGAGAACCAAACAGAGCAAGAATGTAATTCGACCTAGTACTCCAAGTGTCCTAATGTGACCAGCAACATAAACAGAGCCATGAGATTATGGAGATGCAATTTATGCCTCATTAAGACCACTGGAAGCCTTCCATTGTTACCAGCACACTTAAACAAGACAAAGGAATCCTCTACTTAATGCTTCACTGCAATAATTCACAAAGTGTCACCGTGATAGCCATCCTGAGCACGATACAGAATGTTACATAATGAACAAATGAAATGCAGCCACACGCTTCATCGGCTGACCTGCATGGCATATGGTATTATACTGAGCAAGAACGCATACGGTTTGCTGCAGGTCTTTAGCTATATGCTAATTTACACATTTTTCCTGTGCAGAAAAAAACATCATTTGCATGCGTACTAATGAGGCATACATACGTTAACGATTCACCTCAGTTAACGAATCACCTCGCTGACGATGTTTCAATTGTGTTCTAGGCTACCACAATGAAATAACCCATATATCAAAATAATATCCATAAACAATTTCAAATAATGCCATAAAATACCAAATTGCAAACATCAAGATTAGTAATATTAATAAATAAATAAAGTTATCATTACTTAACTATATAAAGCACTTTGAGATTTTTTAATAATGTTGCACTCTATCAGAATTATAATGTCATTATTATTATTATTAAATATGCAGATATTTATACCTAACATAATTATTTACCAGCAGTCACAGACTTTTTTGTTTTTGTGTATTTGACACAATTATTTAACAATCTATGTTTATAGATTTCATACTTCTGGTTAAATAAGTTACCAAATATTTAACACAAAAGGACACTTGTTGCCCCTTCAGAACATTGCAAATCCAAGGACTGTGTTCTGTAGCCAACATCAACAGAGACTTCATTAATCAGATTATTCCAGACAATTAAATTAATTGTGTTCAGACAGGAAGTGACTAGATAGGATGCCATGCAGACAGAGGACAGTTACATGTCTACAGGTCAGACCACAGTTAAGCTTCTGAATGAAGTACCTAAAAAATATGCAAGTTAAGATTTCAGTGATTTATTTGCCAAGAAGTAACTGTATTCAGCCACGAGTTTGGACTGTTTGGAATGTCAGATCTTTGATAGTGAGATGTTGCATTATGAAATGGTTTTGATGATATGAAGGTATTTCGGTGGTGACACTCCCGAATCATTGGTAGGTATATATATTAATATTTTGTGAAACTGCCAATTTTGTGGGTAAGTGCATTTGCAACATAATTAAAAGAGCTGGAAGTATGTGATTTGGACAAACCTATTCAGCCCATTGGTACCACAGTGCCAGTCGATGTCATTACATTTTTGAATTTTTGATGGCCCCAGTTTCTTACAATCATGCAAAACATCAACATGGCCACCAGTGGGAAAATCAACTGTGGTCTGCACTCAAGTGATGCACTGTTGGTGCAAGGTGATGCCTTCCAATGGCCTCTGAGCCTGGATACTTGGGTGCATCCAATGATATAATTATGTAAAAGAGCCCTATGGGACAGCAATTAATTACGGCCTGCTCCCGTGGAAGTTATACTGATCAGATGAATACATTACGTGTGGTAATTCCTGCCATATATAATCAATCATAATCATGGGTAGTGACAAAATACGGCTTCAATTTCATGTGATCGTCATGTCTTCTACTGGCGCCATCACATTCGACTGGCCTCCCAGCAGTGAACTAATATATATATAACAATGATCATTTCTCATGCCTGGGATAACTAGAGGCTTCTTCAATGCAGAAATTACCCTAAATCAGCAGTGGCTCAACAGTACCCATTGGAATAACACACAGAAATGATCCGCTGCATATAATATCCTTCAATTAACATTGTCATATCCTGGAAATTACTGCTGTCAAATTAGGAGGGCCTAAATAATTGCTCTGATATATATAAAATTACAGCTTACTAGGAAAACACACTTCCAGGCACATCATGATTTAGGCTTTTTGTGGCTTGGATGTCACAAATAGAATGTTTTAAAGTCAGTTCATTTCTAGTAATAGTTAATTATATATATCCCACTAAAACCAAATATTCTATGATGGTGACATATGCTAAATGGTAAGTAATTATCGGTCTTCTAACAAAAAAGTTACAACAGATGTTAACATTACAATGTTAAAATACAGATGATAACAGTTGAGAAGTGATAAAGCTACCCCCACCACAAGATTCACACCCACAAAAGAAATTTCTGCCACCCTCCCTTGGATATCTGACAGTAGACCTACCAAGGGGAAGTTACTGAGCAACAATTCTTCATCGCAATCCAAACTAGATATAAATTACATGCCTTGCAGAGAAATCCCATAAGTGAAACTATGCAGCAGACAATCCTTTTGAAGTTTGCCATAGATCTCTGATCGTTCCGGCTAAAATTACGGAAGGTATTTGTTTCACAGATGGGAAGTCATACAGTTATCTACAGAGTGTTTCTATAATTATGATAGGGTGGCTGGCAACTAGGGTTGATAAGGGTGCAAAAGCTAGGGTGTTGTGTATATGTAAACCAGAATGTGCCTTATGGCTTTCAGAGGAGATACTAGCCACTACTGTTGTGTAAACAGACTACAGTCAAAACAGGTTACTAAACATTCGCTGCAGACCTATAGTAGACCAACAGCCAAGGCATAGATATATCAACAACAGTCCTGCAACATTAGGTGGCATTTTGTGGATGGCTAGGGACATAGCAGTGGATCCAAGCATGGAGGCCATGTCATAAGAAGGACATAGAAAGAATACCACGAAGAGCAACTAAGCCGAGTCCAGAGCGGAGAGACCTTAGTTATGAAAGATGCATAATAGAACATGGTTTGACAACACAAGAGACCAGGGGACTATGAGGAGACCAAATAGGAGTTTATAAAATATTGAGTGTTTATGATAATACTGACAGAAATGTTGTTTTCAAACATAAAGAAGGCAGTAGAACCAGATGGCACAAAGCAGTATTAGTTAAGGAATAGTGCAGGTTGGGCATGAGAAAGGACGATAAATACATGGAACAAATTGTGATTGTGCTATGTGAATGGAGAACCATGTGAATATGATTGTACAAAGATAAAATTGAGAGATATCTGATAATGGAGGGTTATACAAAGATGAAAAAATTTTGGACTCTCGATAAGTCAATGGCTTCCTTGTCCACTTGCCATCTGGGTCTTGTGGCTTTGTTAAGTAACTGAAACTAGATGCAGGAGTATGGTTCTCTTTAGCAACAACTGTGCACACTTTGCAAGTTTCCCTCCCGGTTAATTCATGTACGAAATCAACACCACAATAAAGTAATGATCAACAGTTCACATAAGCAAACTCATGTTGGCAATTCCGTGTAGATAATACAAAATATAATTGGAAAGAATGGTATGAAGACAGTTTCATACTAGCCACATAACAATACAAACATCTCTTGTGTACATTATAATGTTTTACCTCTGTATTTCCTCAGTAAATCTAGAGAAATCCAATGGTCAAGAGTAAATTATGGATGCAGCATTGAGAGATTGGGATGTGATAGTGCTCATATGACCCTGGACAATTTCTTCCAGGGAAGTGAAATGTCACTTGGGAGGTGATTTAAGACTTGTTGTGGTGACACCGTTTGACCTCTACTGTCATACTTGTGACCATTACACATCAATACTTCTGGTGATGAGGTGCCAAGTAAGATTAGGTCAAACACAGCTGTCGAAAACAATAATGATTAAGTAGGGTCAATTTAGTTAAATATGATTATTACCAGTAGTAGTACTATTGCTGTGACTACTACTACTTGGCACTATTACAGCAACTACTAATATTACGCAATAAAATTATATTACAACATCCAGTATTAAGTGGCTCGTTACAACCAGCCTACAGGTGGATTAACCTGTATATTAAACATCAAACTGCATTCTCTGTGTCTGTGATAAAATAAAAGTGACTTACGAAGTTGGCACTGGCTTTGATCCTGTAAACAAAAGCAATAACGCATGTAAACAAACAACATTATTATAGTAATTAGGACAGTTTTAAAACCACATACATCGTTCACTCTACATGCAAAACCGTATAATTTATGAAAAATTAGATAATAGATATACAATGCTAATAAGGACTCATACATCTATGGTTAGATCTTACAGGAAATATGCAACCCAACAATTGGGTTTTCCTGCGAACAGCCAATTTCATGTAATCAACACATTGTGTGCCACTAATCCATTAGACTTCATAAATTAAGGGTCCATCATCAATAAAATGTTTTGCTTGTCTCATTTCTTACTCTAGTATCCACTACGACATGCTAGCTCTAGTATCCACTACGACATGCTAGCTCTAGTATCCACTATGACATGCTAGCTTGTTTGTACAAATGTTTTATTCGGTTTTAATAAAATCATCAAACTAATAAATAATTTTTAATTGGGTCTGGTCAAAAATCGGCAAAAAATGGCAAAAGTTGCTCTGTCTCTATATACTATAACATAAACAGTTTCCAAAATTTAAGTTACCCAAACTAATGATTAAAGTACATTCTTTTAATAATTCAACTAAAGTATGCACTTTTACTAAACTGACTGCACATATTACTTAGACAATTCGCTCACTACAGATCTGAACATCGACAAACAGGATTCGTGATGTGGAAAATTAATCGAGGATGGGGTTTTAACGAACATATTAACTATTTCATGTGTGACATTAAAGATTGGGCACCTCTGGCTGGCAAGGATCAACTTCACAGTGGCGTATTTAAGAGGGAGGGGGCATGGGAGCATGGGGCCAAGGCTTACGTTTTTAATTTATTTTTATTTTTCCATTGCTTTGCTACATTTTAGCATTTAAAACTAATGGGTGACTATGCTTGGCCCCCCCTTAGCCCCCCCGCAAGAGGCTAGATATGCCACTGAACCCACATGACTAGAATGTTGTTATATACTGCATAGCCAAATATAACATAACAATTACTTATGCACATCAATGCAGTTAAAATTTGTGTTTATGCACTGACCAAATTGTGAAAATTTTCTTCACAAAAACTTCACACGCTATTTTATTTGAGTCATTTGACTAGTTTTCACATTTTTAACTGCGCAACGGATTCAGAAAATGAGCCTGCAAAACGAATCTTCTGAAGCCATTCCAATGTCACAATGTTGTTGTCCAATCACCCACTTACTGGCCTATCCCGCAATGTTGTTGTCCAATCACCCACTTACTGGCCTATCCCGCAATGACTAGCCGACCTTTATTCCCAAAAACAGCACAACGGCAAAAAATGGTCTAAAATGTTTAGAAACAATTGTGCAGTTCTAGTCAGGGAAACACCCAAATTAAATAGCACCTTTGATTCAGCAGTTGGTAATTGTAATGAAATACAGAACGTGGGAGGGCACTGATAGGGAATACTGGATCCTGTCGCTATTCAACACAATTGATCAGTGCGGTCTACATGGACAGATATGATTAGTTGGCAATATCAGCATTGTACATGATTCGATTTTCAATTCGCGGAAGGCCCGTCTGCTGGCTTCATTCTAGCAACTGTGAATTATCGGCTACATCAGTGATAGACGGTAAATAATGTGATTTGTTGGGAAACTAGCTGATGTGTTTACGTGCAAACTGAGGTGACGAGAGGCTACATATGAGTTTGAACAGCGGAGAGCTATTAGGAGCTAATTTTTTCATAAAATTTGTATAACAAAAAACTATGGCTGTGAATAACAAACAGTTATCTGAACCTGAAAGATTTATTGATAACTAATCAGTTTGTAGTTAATATTTCAGCACAAGAAGATATCTCTTGATATATTCATCACATTGCTAATACAAATTTTGCAGAAGGGTATTTGGAATAAACGATCCAAAAATAGGGGTCGTATAAAAATGGCATTAATGTTGTAGCAGGATTTCAGTTTTATTTCAACTTTATTTCATTTGCCAAAACATAATTAACTTATCAGCACTTTTCTCCAAGTAATGCAGTTATTAGCAACAGGGGGAGGGGCAAGATCCCCCCAAGAACGAGAAAAATTGGCAGAGATTTTGGCAAAAAAATTAGTAGGATGATAGACAGTGTGGTATGACAGCATTATCCTGACAAAAATCTATAGAACCCAGTATAAATTAATACAGGATTCTATAGGCTTCACAAATTAGTAGATCAAAATCTGCAGAGGTAGGTTAGCAATAGGCAACCGAGCAAACCAAAAACTTTGATAACTGCACAGCTTTTCTGCTGATGTCAAAAACTTCTATTCATTGAAGTATACACGATGTTGAGGCAATCTATCAAATGACCGTTGTCACAAAAACATTGACGTCACCCACACATTGCATGCATGGGCATTGCATGCACACACGAAGTAGTAGCACCGAGTTAACAACTTCAGTTGATCAGTGAAGCAAGAAAAGACGCAATGGGGAAAGTGACTGTTTTACTTGAACATTCTGACATGTGAACAATGATCAAAGAACCGACTGCTCTGTGAAATGCCACTGATCAAGTAAATGGCAGCTTCATTTGCAGTGGCTGGGTGGTTCTCAGGGCAAGGGTGGATAACTAGTTGGTCAAAATGAGGCTAATAATGTGGAAAAAATCACATGATTTTATAACAAATCTGAACAGGTCAGTGGTAATAAAATGTCACGATGCTGAATTTTCAAAGGAAAATCATGCAGATTATCATGAATGGCATTAGTCTTTACATCTGAGTATCAATGTAAATAAAATTAAAAATAATGCCTCACATGCCAGAAATTTACATTGTTGAAAAAACTTAAATGCTATCACTTTACATTGCTGTGTAGGCATTTTTTTAAATGACAAGGCAGTATTTAGGGTCAAGATTGGGGACTTTCTTCCATATCAAGCAAAGGTGACATTGATGTCCATGCTTTGAACAACAGTTTGGCACATTTCAAACTTCCTGGGATTGAGTATGATGTCCTGAATTTTGTACAGTGTGGCTTTAACAAGAAAGTGTAATAGAGAGCTAACTGACAGAGACAACAAATGTACAAAATATACTTTACCGCTTCCTGCCAGCACAAATTAAAACACATTTGGATGTTACAAGACATGATAAAATAATGTTATCTTAGTTAACAGGATAATTATATCAATATACATTGTCATGTAAATTTAGTAGCTCTATGCCTTGCTTGTGGAAACACTGATCGAGCGTAATATACCAGTGGCTAATAATACATAAACAATGTATTTACTCCTTAAAACATTTGTTGTAAAGAAAACCAAAAAAAACTGTAGAAAACTAGTTGCTATGGAAACCAGACTTGTCGGAATGAAGGCAGAGTTCGAACAGGAACAGCTGTGTCCACTTTATGAGAAAAATTGACGTATGAAAAAAGATAACTCAGAGGTTTTATTTGGGCTGACTGAATATAATATGCAACATGTGTTTCTCATAGGTATGACTCCCACACCAGAACATGCAAATGTCAAAGGCATTCACCACTAGATGTAGCTAACACACGAAGATTATGGTACCAGTTCAGATTCTTCAGACTCCCTCCTCAAATGATTTAGCACATTGCGAATCAGGTTCATTGATGTTCAAATTTATAAGTGTGTGAATAATTTAAGTAATCTACACAGTCGGTTTAATAACATCTTGAATCAGCTTTGATTGTTAGATCGGGTAGCTTGCAAACCGGTGAATAGCTTTTTGTTATAAAATATACATAGCTGGAACATTTTTGCAATTGTTTGTTGAATGTTGACCGAATCTGGTCAAAAATAATAATTTAATAGTTTGTCTGATGATTTCACCAAAACTAAATAACAAAATATGTACAAACAATCTTGCGTGTTGTAGTGGATAGTAGGTTCAATTGTTCATGAAATGAAAACACTAAAATTGAGGAGGGATCCTTAAATTGCTGGACACGCTAGTGTGTCACAAATTACACATTTGACGGCCCTCTGAATATACATACCTTTGGGTTGCTTCGATCGCCGTCCCCTCAGCACACAAACAACAGCAACGATGATGATAACCAAAATCAGTAGACCGACGATTAATCCGACGACAAGGCCAGCTACACCAGCACCACCTGGGAGGCAAAAAAAGGTAGAGTCAAAGGCTGTGTAGGATCAGTGTTATTAAAGCTTTTGATACGAGCAAATTGCCTGTATGAAATCCTAAACTGCCCATATGAGATTTACACGTAATATTTACTAAGACAATAGAAAAAATTTAATATTTAATCAATAAATGTGTGTTAACCTGGAATGAAATTTTTTAAATGTCGTGTGAAAAATGCTAAATACGCACGCAATAAAAATCAAACTAGTTTTAAATGGACTGGTCGTAAAAAACGCAAAACAGGTTTTGCCCACGTGACACTCCGCACTGCTTTATGCCGTAACACTTAAATGTATCACATGACAATGTAATATCATTTCTTTTCAGTACCCAGCATGGCTTTTGAAGTTCGCATTATCCCCGTGCCACATCAGCAAGCGAATTACGCACTGTAAAATTTAACCATCCCTTATCATTTTTACAGATTGTTCCCCTTTTCCATCATACACTATTATCTTAGAGACCAGTGACACAGTGCACTTTAGCATCCAGCTTTCTACGGACTGTTTCAATTTAATTCTTCCGTGTGAAACATTTTCCAAGAGGCGCGCATGTTTCTTATCAAAGCCCCCAAAAGTGGGTCAGTGTTGTTTTAGAGCAGCACTATCAAAAAACGTTGATGCAGAACAGACATAGTACTGACATCTACTGGCACCGAATGCACTAGACGTAATGCTGAGAAACTGCACTTGTCACTGGTATCTTTGAATCTATTTCTAGATCATCTACGGGTCAGTCATGCTCAGTTCTGCTAACAGAAGCATCATTACTCAGTAAATTCAATAGCCTTGGGCCACAGATTTTGAATAAATCCTGTCTGATGTTAAGTGCAACAATTTATCTGGCACTGGGACATAATGCGATAAGCGAATGTGTGGCCTTTCCACTGGTGACTGCATAGGCCATCCTCCTGTGGCTTCCACAGTGTCTCTACTGCATAGGCCATCCTCCCCTGGCTTCCACAGTGTTTCTACTGCATAGGCCATGCTCCCCTGGCTTCCACAGTGTCTCTACTGCATAGGCCATCCTCCCCTGGCTTCCACAGTGTCTCTACTGCATAGGCCATCCTCCCCTGGCTTCCACAGTGTTTCTCCTGCATAAGCCATCCTCCCCTGGCTTCCACAGTGTTTCTCCTGCATAGGCCATCCTCCCCTGGCTTCCACAGTGTTTCTCCTGCATAAGCCATCCTCCCCTGGCTTCCACAGTGTTTCTCCTGCATAGGCCAGCCTCCCCTGGCTTCCACAGTGTTTCTCCTGCATAAGCCATCCTCCCCTGGCTTCCACAGTGTTTCTCCTGCATAGGCCATCCTCCCCTGGCTTCCACAGTGTCTCTACTGCATATGCCATCCTCTCCTGGCTTCCACAGTGTCTCTTTGTTTACCCTCCATTATGTCTTCGAAGATGGCTTTGACTGGAGAGCTACTTTTCTTGTGTCTGAACCACTTCAATTTACGGACTTCATCCATACTTGATGTAAGACCAGTGATTGGCTATAATTCTATGATTGGTATTTTTTCACAGAGTCGGTGGTTTGTCATCCATGTCATCCATGTTCTTCTGGAAAGGTTGTTCCCACGTGATAGTCTCGATTGAGTATAACATGGTGGGTAGGACGTAGGTTTGGTAGGGCGCCATTTACTGGCCACGGAAAGGTGTCCGTCTACCAGTGAGGATTGATCTGTGTTCTGAAAGGTTCCCCATGTCTTTCACCCAGGCTACAGGTGCTGAGAAATCAGCATCTCCCTAAATGCCATCTCCTGTGATGCCATTCATGGGTATTAAACCCATCAGTGATTTCACTATGATCTCACTTGTCTAAGTTGACATCTATTTACTTATTTTTGACACGTTCAACAGCTGGGTATCTTTGGGCTCTCTGTGAGCTCACCATCTTTGTAGTGCTACCACCCAGCAGAAAACTCCCTTTTATTATGTCTATTGGCAGAATAAATGTGCGTAAGTCAAACATTTTAATTTATCGATTCACAATTCAGAAAATGAATGTAGTATTGGAGTTTCTCCAGGAGACAACTGACTGAGATCTGACAGCCTGTCAAATAGGACTACATTAGCAATGGCAATTATGTGGTTGCTTGCTTGGCTTAAACCAGTTCAAGGTTCATTGCCCAGTGGTCATAAATGATGGTCATCCCTGGTCATACTTTCATGGTCTTTATGCAATCCACAAGCTTGGCCACCCAAGCAGAACGTTTTGTAATGAGGAGTCCATGATTTAACACTTCCTTTGTATTAAAATGATGCCCAGATTCTGCAAAACTTACAAATTATTTACACAACTTTGAAGGATTTGTACCAATTTTTTTTATTTCTTTCTCTCCATTCTGTCTGACCATCTGCTTTCTTTTAATCTTTAATCACCACTTTCAAGTTCTCCATTCCCATGTGTCTAATTTCTCTTTTTTCACCTCTTCTACTAATCCACGCTACACTTCATTGTGACTTTCACATTCTTCTCTTCCAGACACACAAATAAATAACCTGCCTGCGTTTCGTTTCCTCAGAACTAGGTCTCTGCAGCATACACTACTTACTACACTCTGTATCGACAGATTACATATCACTGACCCAACATGTTACCAACATTCTTGGAACAGCGCAAACATGGCCAGTTGCTTTAGAGGATGATAATAACCTCACCAACATGAACACCTGGGTTCTTATCAGCAAAAGTACCCTAGTTTGCTTTGTAGCATGAAAATTGGAATTTCGGAAATATTAACAAAAGCTGCAAACAATAATGGGGTAAAGACGACAACTGCCATCGTGTTCTTGTGCACGTCACAATTTAAAATATGACTGTGCAAATTAAGTTATTTATCGTGGCAATGGTAATGGCCAATGTTCAACTACTGTTTTATAATAAAACTGGTGCTGAAAAACCTTAAATCTGCATCCCAGCTGACCAGTGCGAGCCAGTTACTCATGCTCTTTTGGAAATACTACAACCACAGTTGTTTTTAACAAGGTAATACAAAAGTAATTTAATTGCTTTTATTTAATTTGACGGCAACAGAAAAAGTAGAATGCAGCCAATAAAAAAATTATTATAATACTTGACACATGTCAAAGTTGTCTTATATCGTCCACCCTTTGTCACACCACTTTGAAGGTGACCCTAGAAAGTATTGACTTAGGAATAACCTCTACCAACAGCCTCACATTACATCAGCTTGTCCATTTCTATATCACCTCATATCAGGTCAGCTGCCCTGACCAGAACCCACCCTTCTCCAAGTCTGCTTTCCTGCCCTCTCCCAATCTCTAACAGGGCGAAACTTATCTACCTCCCTGACTGCAGGCAAGACAGCCTGACCCAGGCGGACCCTGAACACCAGGGATCAGGGCAGGTTTCCAAAAAAATGTGAGAGGGCGTATGGATGAATAGTGGTACTGTCTAGGCCAAGCATCTTGGATGGGGACCATCTGCTGATCAACACCATTCCAATGAGTCCTCCCTCATTCCACTGGCCCCCTCCCTCATTCCACTGAACCCTCCCTCATTCACCGAGCGCTCCATTATTCCACTGAGCCCTCCCTCATTCCACTGAACCTTGCCTCATCCCAATGAGACCTCCCTCAATCCACTGAGCCCTCCCTCATTCCGCTGAGCCATCCCTCGTTCCACTAGGCCCTCCATCATTCCAATGAGCCCTCCATCATACCAATGAGCCCTCCATCATACCAATGAGCCCTCCCTCATTCCAATGAGCCCACTCCATTTGAATCAGCTCTCCCTCATTCCAATGAATTATCTTGGAAATGCAAGTTTCAGTTGGGTTGTATGTGTACCTATATGCTATCAATATGAGCCATACATTTTACTACACGTATCTATAGCAAAAATGTTACTAAAGTTACTATAACACACTCACATTGATCATGTTTATGCCCCATTATAACAATCAGTCACAACTAACTAAGGATGAACAGAATACAAATTATTACAATAATATTACGTCTGAGCAACATAGAACATTAACTACATGTTATGAATAAATCTTTATTTCAAGCACAATTATTTCGGTATCATTACCCCAGATCCTCTATCATCACCAGAAGCTCCATTGATTCATATAACACCTTCCCAATAGTCCAGTGGAATCTCTCACTGACCCCCAACAAAAGCCACCACAGGAACTGGCTAAACTCAACCTATCACCATACACTGTAAACAAAATAAAACTAACAGAGGTTTATGCAATATCATCTTTTATGGCACTTGAGAACATTATATTACACTTGGCTATGCCTCAAGCGATATCATTTTCCAAAGTGCCATAAAATTTTACCTTGGATTCAACACGTGCCAAATTTGCACAACGGTCAGTCATCACTGGGCAATGTTGGGAGCGACGTACGTGGGACATCCTTGGTATTTTCTACATTAAAATTGTTATTAATAAAGTTATTAATAAAGTTAACAAAGGTGCACTTACCAGTAGAAGGTTTCGGCTCTGCAAAAAACAAAATAATAATTATTAAAAAACAGCACAACACAGTGAATGCACAGACCAATACTGTAATACTGACATCATGACTGTACGAGTAAAGATTCCAACTAATACAATTAATGATGTAGAATTGTGCATGACGTGTGGAGAGGAAGGGAGTGAAATGGATAGGATGGATAATTGGATGGTACATGACAGTGGACTGAAAATATAGGATGGCTAATTGGGTGGTACGTGACAGTGCAGAGGAAATGGATAGATTGGATGGAGAATTTGATGGAATGGTGCTTGACAGTGGAGAAGACATGAGTGAATAAGATTATTTACCACTCCCACCAACATTACAGATGTCATCTACTGGGATCTTGGCAGACTTCAATATTTTAATCATCAATAATTGCAACAACAGGTTGCTGTGGTTACTGATTTTTTTTACACCAGCCTGATTGGCGTTGTCGAAACTTCAGACTTCTCAAAGAATCTGCTCCACCACTATCTATGGCCCTCTAAACCCTCCGTTTCAACGTAAGAGGAACTGCTTTCAGTTTCAACTCAAGCAGCCAACTTCGGCCAGACGACTTGTGTGGTCATTCTGTGTCCACTCAGTGTTATGTTTGACATGCACAGTGTAAGTGCCATATATACAGCTACAGCACATGCCGCCGAGTCTAGTGTCAGACACCAGAGCAGCCTAGGCAGGGAGGAAGCCAGCGACCTGCAGTTGGCCATCCTAACACACATCCTGGAGAACGTTCAGAAAGACCTCCGAAACAGAAATAAAAAAATTACTCATATAGTTTTTTAATCCAACAATGGAAGACAGATTTTAATTAGTCCCCATTGCTTTAAATCAGCTACGATAATAAAAACAAACATATAAAGCCTTGCTATAGATAAAAAATTATTACTCACTACCTCCACCATATAATGCAATAACTATAAGGCTTGTATGACAAGACTCAAATGATGTTTATAATGCATCGTGTGGTCTGACAAACTGATGTGACACCTGGTGGGTACCTGGTAAACAACAGCTCTAAACCAATTTGGAAATACAAGCTGGTCTTTCCCAACAGAAATTTATACTACAATAATTATTTATACTACAATTTTTTTTCTAATTCTATTTGTAAATGCCAGAATATAATTACTTGAGTAACATACCACCATGTTATAACATACCACCATGTTATAACATACCACCATGTTATAACATACCACCATGTTATAACTGGAACTCTTTCATGTAAAGGTTGCTGCATCCTTCTTTGCCACTGCGATTATTCTATATTGATGTAAAACTTGAAAGGTATGCATCTATAAAAGGGTACAGTTTGAGTGATGACACACACAGATTATTGAACGTTTCAGTGTTTTCCAACCATACCAATCCTCATCATTTTATCATACAGTTCACCTATGTAGTCACTAGGTGTCCTGTCAATTTGTCAGCTAGCCCACAGTGACAACATTGTACAAACTGCTGTGTCTATATCATTTAAGTCTAGTCATACAGGAACCTATATAAATCCACTTTCTAACTATAGTGCACTAGATTAGCACTGTAATTTCCAAGCTACATGTATTGTTCTCTACGATGGCATACAGCTCGACTACTTGCTTGGCCAGCAGGTGCTGAACAATAAGCAAAAAATGGCCAAAACTCACAAATTATTCATGTTTTGTTGACGCCTGTAGCATCCAAATAACGACTGTTTATAAGCAAAGCGTCAGCAAGTCTACATAAATACATACTCCTCTCAAAGAGCCGACGTAAAGAGTCATCAGGAGACATGGAGAAGGAGAGGGTTGAAAGGGTGCATTCAAGTGTATCTCGGGATATTTACCACTTTGGTAGAAGGGATGCAAGGAATTAAATTCATTATTTTAGGCAGCTGAATGCAGGGTTGGGGGCGGGGAGTGGGGTGGGATGTGCATATAGAAGAGGAGGTGGATTCGCTGAAAGAAGCACCATAAAACAAAATGGCAGACATCATGGTCGTACCCATCATGTGACCAACTCATTACTATGGCAATCGTCCAGGGCCAATCAAAGCCAGAGACAAGTCACCTGATATCACGACCTCGCAGGTGACTGCTGACATGAGGCTGTCCAGCAAGCCAACTTAAGCGTGGGATCGCCAGTTTAAGCGCGGTTGGGGTCGACAACTGTTGCCATAGCAACTAGCGAGGTCTAGCAAAGCGTGATGGCAGAATGCAACAGTGGGATTTAAAAGCATCAGCGTCTTGCACAATCACGATGTTTCGCTTGACGCGGACGTTGCACTTACCTTTGTCTACATCAGGCTTTGGTTGTTTTGTTCCTGTTGATATAAATTTACCGGGTGCAACATACTGTACAATACAGTTACACAGAGATACATAATGCTGACAGGATTAGCAGTGCAACCAACAAACAACATTCTTGGTGCAAAATTTGTGCTGGATACCAGAATTAAAACTCATGTAGCCAATGAAAAAAAATAATCTGGGATAATTCCGACAAAATTGCATTGTAGGTATCCAGAGTGTTTTGGCATCTTATTTGGTGCATTTAATCCCACAATGCATGGCACAATCGAAGATATGACTCATGTAAAGTTATCAGGAGCAACGGTAACGTCCAATGTTCAGCCATTGTTTGGCAATGTCAGATACAAAGTGGTCGGTCGTGAAACAATATGATGTATCTGCACTGCAGGGGCATATTCTGTCGTGGTTGGGAAGATAGACAGTAGACTTACCTTTCAGATTATTTCAAATGATACATTTTTCAATGCTTAAACACTGAGGATTTTGCGGCGGAACCAGAAAGTGTCCAGAAGATCCCACTTTCTATATTCAATAGGGCTGAGATGCCAAAATAGCATAACTCAAACATAGGCTCTCTCTCCTCATATTACAAAGTGAATATTTCTATTTGTAAAGTCTGTCATAAACCCCACCACAAACACAGGTGTGGTTCACCTCCCCGGAACAATCTCTGACAGGGTGACTCTTATCTCTGACCACTGCTTCACCCCAGATGACCCCTACAGGGCAGCATAGGTTGGGGGCTGGTTTCAAAAAACACAACACAGATGTGGTAAAATAGCTGACATTCCATAAGTAAACTCCACTTTGTTCTTTAGCTGGGCTGACACTAAAGCAAAGTGTCACCCAACCCCAAATACCACACAAATAATTTTACAACACAAAGTTTAAGCGAATCGTATGCACCTAAATGATGTCAAATAGCAGCAATACCCCATTGTAGGCAATATGCCATTATAGTGAATCACACAAAAACGGTACATTTACACAGCATGGCTGTCATTTCAGAGGAGTAATTGTGCCCACGAGCAGTAGAAGGTTATAGAAACCAAACATTCACTAGCTTTGAAAAAATTTTGGATGCAAACTTCAAGTCAAGTGCAGCAGCACTGACGAGGGTGGTTATAGAGTAGATGGCCTGTTTGGCCTGAAGAGATATGAGACACTGAGACAGGCAGTCGCAGACAGACAAGAATACAGAGAACAAGACAGGTGACCCATCACATCACACACATTTCCTGGATGGAAAATGGATTTTGGCGGTATATGGCCGTATCCCATTTTTATACGGATTTGTTTCAGATGGAGTAATCATGTGAGTATGTATGTTCTTGTGTTCATCATGCGAGTATAAATTCGAATGACAAACTGATATAGCAGTTGAAGCAAGGCAGATTTCTGGCCAAACCTGGTGTTTTGTTTGATGTAGATATATTTTGAAGCCTAAATGGCAACACTCAATTACGGCAAAAGTTAGCAGATTTCGTTTGAAGCAGGTATATTTTATAGCCATATAGATAGTATAGTCGGACTAGGAATGAAATAGGCCATTTAACCAATGAAAATGTCATACGGATTTATAAACCTATACACAGAATTTCAAGTTAAAAATATGGATTTCAACCCAAAAAATGTGGCAGGTCTGAGAGAGATATCTTGCAATGCCATGCAAGAAAGAACCTTATCCCCAGTTAGGTTCGGCACCGTTGCCCCCAACTTACCAAGTATGCTGAATATGATGCTTTTGTCGACGATCTCGACATTGCCCCCGATGTGGCTGCTGGCACTGCAGGTGTAGGTGACTTCCTTGGGGTCTTCCTCTGTGGGCGCGGGCACCGTCATCACGCTGTATCCCTCTCCTGTCTCGGCCCCCTTCACCGCCGGCTTCCACATGACCTTCGGCGGTGGGTTGCCATTGGCCGTGCACCTGACCTTGTCCCCAGCGTGGTACTGCGCCTGTTCTGGCTCGATCTCCACCGCATTTACGGCATCTACGAATGAAAACAGCATCCAGGTTATTACATTGTTGGAGAAGAAAGCATCATGGCTTAGAATTAGGAACCACATAAACAGAGGAATATGCACAATAGAGGCCACCGGCGGCACCTCTGATGTACAACACAAAACTAACATAAAGGTGAAATCACGTGAGATTGTCCAGGGATAAACAACACGTAATTCATGCGAATCTTGCTGTGCGATGAAATTATCACCAAATTTTTGCATACCAATGCTAGCCTTGTGATTTCTGTTTAATATCAGGAAGTGTTATTGTTGGTACAATGTATTCTTTGCTGAAACTAATTCTTTCTGTCTCTCTAATTGCACCAGTTGAACTTCCGTCAATAATCGATCCCGCGATGCATTGCGTTTACACACTGACGCCCTCTAGCGACCAAAAAACGACATTCCAGGTAACAACTATTGTTAAACACAAAGGAATAGACATGGAATAAATGAACGTCTAAGCTGCGGGTCCCATTCCTAGAACTCTAATTGGGAATAGTCCAGGACAGAGAGCAACTGAACCAGGTTACATACACCATCTGGTCATAACCATACGAAGGCCCTAAATTCCAGGGCTCATGACAACAAAATCAGCGGGATAAACTGCGCTTGTGAAGCAAGTCACCTGATACTCTTGAGTGCCAAATAAGCATCCCTATAAACGTATTTATTTGATGAAAAATGCCACCCTATACACACCTTATTTGGCATTATATGGTTATTAGATTTAGACATTTGAGCCGGCCTATATTATCTGATAATCGTGGTTAATTCTGGAGCTGCATGTGGCTCCCTCTGATGGCCAAGTTGCCATCCATTCGAATGACAGTCGTGAATTTAGCTGGAATCTGTGCTTCCGAGTATCCTAGATTTTGATCCCGAAGCGTTAAGCCGTAAAATTTCTACGATTAGGTGAATCGGTCAGAATCCTTGGTTCTCGGGAGCTCAACATGGTATATTATTAGTTAAAACACCATTATCATTGCGTAAACTGACCGTAAATGGCCACCGTGTTCAGCGCCTAAAACCGGTCGTAACCAGCTGGCAGCGGTTTCCCCTGAAAAGGGCTTGCGTATTCAATTCAATCAAACTTTAATGTCCATTTAAAAATGGAAAATTCCCCATTTTTTTGCAGATATAAAATGTGGTTCCTATATCTGCAGTGATGCAATGAGAATATACACACAGTTTATGCATATTCAGCGGGAAAAAAACCCAAAATACACGGCAATTCACCTCGAGTCAAAAAATGTTGCTTCGGCACTAAAAATTACAAATATACTAGTGACTTTTTCGCACTATACTATTATTTGTTTTTAACAATTTGCAACCCTATACTGTTATTTGGCCTATACGATTATTTAGCACCCGAGAGTAATATGATCAAGTTTGTTCAGTGTAGACACCAGTGTTAGAGATGTGAGACATGGAGGAAGGAGAGGACGGAATTAGAATCACATCAGAGAAAAATAGAAGAATATCCAAGAGCACTGAGTGCAACGTCAGAAGAATGCCAAACACCAAACTTGGTAAGATGGAAATAGACGCCAAACCAGATGGAAGGAGCCCAGAGGGAACCCGACTGTTACACATCACAGTATCAAAGATGCAGCTAAATACAGACTCAATTCATTTAGCCTTTGACGAATCAGATTTGTTGATGTTCAAATCTGTAGTGTGTGAATGATTTAAGTATTATATGCACAGTTGGTTTAATAAAAGTGCAAACATTAAAAATCATCTAAATATTGACTCTGATCATTACATCTGGTAACTTGCAAAACTGTGAATTATATCATAGAAATCCAGACCCCTTCTGCCCTTTTTTTCACTGAATTTCGATGGATCTGGTAAAAAACATTTTAATAGTTGTCCAATGACTTCACTGAAACTAAACAAAATGTGTACAAACAAGTCAGAATGTCACAGTGGATTCTGGGTAGGTTTGTTTTTCCATGAAGCAATTATTGTTTCTCTCAAAATATGTTTCTAGATAATACTTCAACAGATTTTAGATCCTCTAACCTTTCAGTATTTTACATGCTGCTCAGCTTGGGTTCTCAAGGATTTTGGCCTAATAGACATTGCACTCTCATATCGTATTGTGTTGTATAAGAGCCTAATAAAACTGTATGCACGTCACACGAGATTACTTTCTCAATGTGACAGCACCAAAGGTCTTCATATTATGGTACCCTACAGCCACAAAGAATACTGCTTACATTAGCATGCTATATATCTGATATACTGGATTTATGGCCATGTCATGTGACACAGCAAGAGTCACTGTCAATGTCATTGTTCTGAACAGCACCAATCAGCAAACAGAAACAAAGTCATACTTGATGAATATCTAGATGCACACAACAACAGATCTTTGTGATTTATCGCCAACCTCCCCCAGCCCTGGCCTATCCCCTAGAGCGGCTCCACACAATGAGAACCTGATTAAATGGCATGACAAAGCATAGTTTCCCACCAATGACCATTACAATGACCCTGATGGATCACTGATGCTGTGGCTACACTGTTGCCTTGGTGACACTGGCTCTGGACCCACAGTTTCAAGCCTTTGCTGAATCCTGTAGATTAGACCATCTCACAGTGTGCCATGCTGTGTAATGGGTGCTTTATTCCACTCCTTCCTGTGGAACAGACACTCAATGTCAGCCGAGAACCCACTTGAGCGGAGAAACCTTGCAGTTCAATTTCCACCTCTGCCCTTTGAGGTTTCCACCGGTTCTAGGAAAATTGTGTTGACCACCATTCTAGTAATGCGCGATTAATATTTTCGATTTCGTTACAGAAGAACACTTCCAAATGTAGTTGTTTCCACGGGAAAATTGTAGCTATTTTTTCGGGCATGGACTCGTTTTTGCAGCTGGGAATAATAACGCCTGAACTGTCTGTTTTTGCCAGGAATTTTGTGCGCTATGCCTGGCAATACACCCAGTTACGTGTGACCACTCTAAGACACTAGATGTTGGCATCAGAAGACCGCAAGATCTGGATAACATCAAGCAGGCAATAAAAAGCTAGATTTATATGGGCGGTGCTGAGATTAAGTTAACAGGAGTGGGTCGAGACAACCCGGTTGAAATCGATTCCTAACAGGCATATTTCTTCCATGTTGCCTCACAGCAAGTCAGATGTGTGATTAACAACGACATTTTGTTTCATCAATCCCGTTTATGGAGGCAGATTAATCGCAATAAAGCACCCATCAATTTAACACAATATTAACTCGGGGAAATAATGCAACAAAAAAAACCATAGGTCAGGAACTTCGATCACCACTTCAAAGACTCTACAGTCAGCTTGTGACTGACAGTTTTTGTCATGGACCAGTGACTTTGTCAGTTTTGTCATGGACCAATGAATTTGCACCAGGGTTAATTTTGTGACACCCTATGCAGCTGTTTTTGTACAGCGCCTCTAACCTATAACACCCAATACACAGGCCCTACCTGGATAATGACACCAGCATTATTAGTCAACGGTTTTTGTCCTGTGTTCACATGGGTTTGGAGCACCCTATTTACCTTGCTTGCACTTAAAATATATTTAACGTTCACTCAGAGGCAGGACAGATTGCTGATAGCAAGTGATGTGAGACCAGTATTAGGCCTATTAGGTATTTGTAGGCTCAGGTCGTATACAAGACAAATTAACTAGTCTAAAGTAATATCCAAATTAGCTACCATTTTTAGTCAGAACTATACAAAACTTTACCTGTATTAGGCAAAAAGTTAAACTTACTTTTATAATCTGCTTCATTATTATGAGACATCAAGGAACACTGCGGATTAAAGCTCAATTTATTTAGCCCATTGGGTTCATTCATGTTTAAATCTATAGTACGTGAATAGCTTAAGTTGGCTTAGTAAAGCATGTTCTTTTGTTAAAATCCTCGAATGAATTTACTTTGATCATTAGATCGGGTAACTTGTGAAAATGTTAATATTTAGCCTTATGTCAAAGTATATAGAGTCAAGCCACTTCTGCAATTTTTTTTACGAATTTCAATTGGGTCCAGTCAAAAATAATTGTCCAATGATTTCATCGAAACTACATAACAGTAAAATGAAACAGAATAACACACTTGCACGAGGGATACTAAACAGGTAAGATAGATTCTGAAACGAGACAAGCAAACAAATATTTAACCAGGCGATTTAAACTGACCAACTGGGAGTGTTTGCCAAACTGCTCTCGAGAAGCTATTTTAGGTCTACTGGCGTTTTCCTAATTGTTACTCCTACCAATGTGGCCGTCCCAACACTTCAAACCAACATAGGTCTCACGCCACAAAAGCAAGATGCATAAATCTCCAGGTATCATTTAACATCAAGGGAAACCATTGAAGCTTCTATGGTTATTTGTAATTAATGTGTGGACTTTCACCCTGATATCTGTCAGTTAAGTGCCATTTAAGAACACTGACTTTGGTGGTGATCAACACTAAAGCACTTACGCTTTCTACATTTCTCATCCAAGCAATGCTACTATGTGCATCAGGGTCGGGAACGTTTTCTGTGTATGCGCTTGACTAGTGACATACGCTAATGAATCAACAACAACAGGGAATAAGTTAGAAGATGCCTGTTAAATCTGGAGATGTACCACGCTACAATAATCTTGACATACTCCTGACATTTCTCTAATACAGTTGACACACCAAACACTGTTATTGGTTGCAATCGATTGCAACCGATAGGAATGCTTGGTGTGGCAAATACTACACGCTCACAAGCAGGTCGTAAAACTGCTATTGGTTAACTTGCAACCAATAGCGATGTGGTGTATATACTGCGCTAACTCCCTATCCATAGGGTCTCATTTTGATACAAGCTACATGGTCACACAACCATAATCACATGATTAAAATGTCACATCTGTACAAAATGGATGAACAGTGCACTAGGCGGCAGATTGAAATCTTCAAAAGCTAAAATTTTTGTGTGGGTGAAGAAATACAGAGCAAAACTTGTTATTGTTGTCAGCAACGTGTTTATACTCGTGCTTAAGCCATTTAATTTTATTTCGTCATTGTCTGAAGTCCCTCTCAAAGCCGTGCTGTTTCATTTCTTCAGCAATTTTTACATACACCTGTTTATTTCGTCTGGTGTCTTCCAACTGATGCATCAGTCCAAACATCAATAATTGCTGAACATTTAGCATTCGTCCAGCTGATGCTTTTGCTTTGGTCTGTTTTACTTTTAGCATCTTCCATTGCTAATTTGGTCCAGGTCAAGGTTATTCCTGGTTAAACTTCCAGTAATGACAATGATTATTTATAGATCAGTGATTTCACTTGTAGCGCCACAAATTGTGTGGTGTCAACGGTGAAAAATCCCAACCGATAACAAAATGCTATCGGTTGCAACCAATTGCAATCAATAGGGATAAATCAATTTTCGTGTGTCAAGGGTATAAATGTCCTCATTTATGGCATCTTGTGGGATCAAATGTTTCCTAGCTGCTTTCCACTTAGACACTTGTCATTGCTGAGGTGTTCGCTCTTAGTTACCCAATGTGTTCACTCCATGTCAACCCTTACACACTAGGTGTGTTCATTCCATGTCAACTCTTAGACACTACATGTGTTCACTCTGTGTCAACTCTTAGACACTAGATGTGTTCACTCCGTGTCAACTCTTAGACACTAGATGTGTTCACTCCATTTCAACTCTTAGACAGTAGATGTGTTCACTCCATATCAACTCAAAGACACCAGATGTGTTCACTTCATATCAACTCTTAGACACAAGATGTGTTCACTTCATATCAACTCTTAGACACAGATGTTTTCAATTTATGTCAACTCTTAGACACATGTCATGAATGATGTGTTGATGTCATCCAAGACATGTCATCACAACTTGATCTGTCTTTGTGCACTAATTAGCTGAGCCAGTTAATAAACCAAACTATTTACAGCACAAAGTTACATAAGCACACAGATAACTTCCGCCTCCTGTGAACATTTCCAGTGGCTTACTGACAAGAATCAATACCACCTCCTCTCCATGACACGTCATTCACTAGCCTGCTGTCAGTGCCTTCTCAAGGCCATGTCCATACCTGTTGATATGATTTCTCTTCAAACAATCGGTTATCAGACATGGACAACATGCGAGCTAGGACCGTAGACCTATTATTATTATTGAAACCGGTGGGCTGGAGGGGCAAAGTACAAGTTAATAAACAACTGTGTTCATCTGCAGCTGCATTCAATGTGCTTACAGGAGTGTGCTACTATTCTACTCTCCAGTGGGCTACTGTCTGGTGGGTTACTCTCCAGCGGGCTACTCTCTGGTATGCTACAGTCCGGTGGGCTATTCTCCTACTCTCCAGTGGGGTCCTCTTCAGTGAACTACTCTCTGGTAGGCTACAGTCTGGTGGGCTACCCTCCTACTCTCCAGTGGGGTACTGTCCAGCAGGCCACTCTCTGGCGGGCTACTGTCTTGTGGGCCATTCTCTGGCGAGCTACTTTCCGGTCTGGTCTGGTCGGCTACAGAGTTGTGGGTTAAGCGAGTCACAGGATTGTTCAGATGAGTTTTATTCATTAACAAGGGAAGCCATTTCACATTAATATTACAAACATCATACCCTTCAAAAAGTTAACTTCATCCTTTAATATGGAATGGGTTACCCCAGCCTAATCCAAAGTAAAGGAAGATGATATGCTTGTTAATGACATAAATGGAATTTGCAAGGTCCGAAAGTCCTACGTGATTCTTGATGCAGTCAGCCCATGTATTTCAACAACATAATAAATCTACATCTGGCCAAATACTTAAACATCAAGTTACACTGTAAGTGAAAATCCAACTTTGACATAGGCAGCTTCAACGGTACCAGAACCGCGAAGAAGAAAATAATCTCTGGTGACTGGCAGCTGCTTGCACAAGTTAGAACAAAAAATTCTGGCCTGGCCAAACTTACCACTAAAAACTGTTGCCTTGTCTTGTGCTTCACTGATCAGAATACATTAAGACAGCAAGGCAGTGATGGCTGAATTACCAGGGTTAGTTTCCCACCCTCCCCTGTATCATGACAACAATAAGTTAACCATTGTCAGTGAATACACTTGATGTTGGAGAGGATTTTTCCATATGCTCCTACTTTTCCCAAAAGAACAGACACCCCAGAATCATCTCTATAAGGCTCTCGTCTGTCAGAAGGTTAATTTCTCTGATCCCTAACTCCACAGAGAGTGCAATGTTTTTTCTTAATCCCAGTGACGGTCCAGACAACCAGAACAGGAGAAGATGGAGCCAAGTCTGGCATCAAGCACAACTACTTGAGAGTGCGAGAAGTAGCATCAGGCCAACCACTGGGCAGAGGAAATGACCAACAATTTCTTGGCCAGGAAACAGAGGAATCACTTTTGACAAAAATGTTGTTCAATACCAACAGACGTCAGGTAGTAGTAGAAACATTTTGCAGTGTTAGAGAATCATTTTAATGCTTGTTTCATATAAATATATATGAAGTAAGGGAAGTACTATATATGTAATTATATATATATATATATATATATATATATATATATATATATATATATATATATATATATATATATATATATAAATATATATATATATATAATTATATTATATATAGTTATATCATATATATATATATATATTATATATATGTATATATATACACACATAATGTGTGTATATATACGTATATGTGTATGTGCATATATGTGTGTGCATGTATATATAGATATATATTTGTAATAATTTTGTATATATGTATATATGTATGTATGAATATACACGTGTATATATATATATATATATATATATATATATATATATATATATATATATATATACACACACACTTGCATCCACACATAAACAAACACACACACAAACACGCAAACGCAAATGCACATGCACACACACACGTTTGTCCAGCTTCTGAACTGAACAATTATGAATCTCTAATGACCAGACATATACTTACACAGCACACTGAGGGTCTTGTGACATGTTTTCGTGAGGACCTTTTTGCCAACTGTGATCTGGCACGTAAACTTCGCGTCGTTCATGTCAGGCTTCGCTGTGAAGACAACTGCTTGCCGAGCAATGAGAAGCTCGTCGCGGGTCTCGTAATCAAGGCCTTCGGATACATCAGGGCTCAGCCATTCTGGTTTCGGCAACTGACTGCCCTGGTATGCGACTTCACAGATCAAATCCGACTTATCATTCTCCTTCAGGTCCGTCTTGCCAACACAACGCAGTGTACCTGAAGGGAAGAATATGCTTAGATAGTCCTATTTATGCTGGTAAGTGTAAGTTGCTATGTAACATAGTCTCCATTTCTGTTGAGCAATCGAAACATTATGTATGTCATCAAATTAATTTCTGGGAAGTAAACAATTATACTGCATTGAATGTACATAATTGATTCACTCATATAATTCCACAGTTCAATGTTGCTTCCAACAAATGGCCACATGCATTTAGTGTGTGTGTGTGAGCGAGCGAGCGTGCGTGCGTGCATATGTGCGTGCGTGCATGTGGTGTGTGCATTTTGGATAGTATATATATTTTGGATAACTGGCTGTAATATTAGCAAATTTATGAGATCAGGTACATCTAAGCAAGGCCATCTAAGTCAAGTCTATTATGACAAAACTCTCTGTTGATGATAGAAGACCATTAAATTATTACATCAACCCTTGATGAGTTGTTTAAATAAACATTTTGTTGAGAATGTTTTCAATATGAATGGTTTGTTTCTTAACAAAGCTGAAACTTGCAGATGACATTATTGAGGCAGTGACACTCACCGACAAAGTTGAGCGTGATTGTCTTCACCAGCGTCGTTGAAGCGTTGACCTTGCTTTCACAGAGGTAATCTCCAGCGTCTTCCTTCTTGAATTTCTTGATCGTCAGTTGGTGTTTCACGATGTCCACCTCAAAATTGTCCTTGTGTGGATGGCTTGGATTAATGTTGCCGTCTTTGTCAGCGATTTCCATAGCGGTACGGCCTGGATTATTCACCCAGTCCTTCCATTCGACGATTGGCGGGTCGGCTTTTGGAAGATCACACGTCATCAACACACTTTCTCCTTCAACACCGATCTCTGAGACTTTCTTGTTGCCTAGCGACAGCGATACTACAACAGAAAAAACACATTCAAGGTTAGCTGTTGTGTTTAAATCATGTGTGGTGCTAATTTTAGCTGGTTTAAAATATAATTTGTTAATATTTTATTATTAGTGTTTACAATGACTAATTTTAATCAGGATTCTAGCATATGGTGTACATATGGTGTACATATGGTGTACATCAACCAAAAAAAGGAAATCATTTTGTATATTTATTTCCTTTTCATGATATTGATCTTGATGTTTGAAATCCCTCCCCAAAAAATTATTCAGTTGTTTATGAGTACCATACATATTTGAGTAGCTTAACAATGAATTGTGGCTACTTTTGTGATCAGAAAACACAAAAAAAGCAGGTGTAAAAGAGTATTTTCAGAAAGGATGCCAAGATTAAATAGAATGTGGAACGCCCTGTATGTGCAACAGTGACAAAGTTTGTCCAATCAATCATGGCACCTCAGAAAACCAGCAACACATGACACTTAATAGGAGACATACTCCTATTTTGTTGTCAGTGCCATCATAGGCTGACACCTCTTTGAGGCCATAAATTGTCATCATAAAGTATATAGGTTAAAATGGGGTCCACAAAAAGGATGGTGGAGGTGGGTGAATGGGAACCCCAACAGTTATGTACCCAGGGGTACATTTATTTCTGACAGTTCAGTTATTTCCGAATGTTGTAAATCAGGGCGTTTGTCGGAAAGCGTAGACAGGATTTTATATCTCACACCCCACCAATGCCTGTACAAATTTCACCAATATGTCTTATATACTATTTCCTGGAGATTTTTTTAATATTTCTTTAGTACTGTTCCGATAAGGCAACTCTCATAAACCTGTGAACCCTGCCATAAACACTGTGCAATAACTGCCCTATCAGTGTCCATATACAGCTACTCATATTATCACATTCTAAGTAATGGCAATCTACATGAGGATGGATGGGAGCAGCCAGTCTGGGCCCTGGGCACTCACAGGCTCCAGCAGGTGCTGTTTACCATGGCAGGGTTCTTCCAACCAACAGAACTGGTTTCCATTTTCAGTATGCCAGGTTATCTTTTTTACAATAAATTTATGATATTAAAAAATGTCACTAGTCCTCTAGTCGGTGCAGTAAAGGTTGTTGCGGACTAACCTGCATACCAACATGCCCATCTGTCTAGTAAAAAACTATTTTATGTTTTTTTTATATTTATTTTTATTTATTCGTTGACCTATTTATTCTGCACAGCCAGCAGCATGCATAATTTTCACAGGTGTCATGAACCCAGCAGTAATGCGGGTTTAAATCTGTATTGTTTTATATAATGTACAGGACTAGTGGACCCCTTGGCGGACTAGCAAACTTTTGACTTTACCAATCATGCAGTTTAGTAGTACAAATATGCTGAAGTTGGTCAATGGCTGCAGTAGCAGCCTTTCTTTTCAATGCTATTTTCATGCAATACTGAGAGTCGGTAAGAATCGGGGCAATTTTTATTCTTCGAACCACAGACTTGGGATAGAACCCAAGACCTAGAATATAGGAACCAGTCTCCATCCCTGGATGCACCCTGGTGACAACACATGTGGACCTAGCACAGTTTTGTTAATAAGTCACATTTGTGACATCAGCAGCTGGAACCATATTGAGCAACACCATTGAGTGAACATAATGGCAGTGCAAAAACGTTTATTTCCGGTCTTGCTCGCCATGAATGGGCAAACATTCTTTGTTTGTGCCCAGCTGCCGTCAAACTCAGATTATATTCATCTGCTGTACCAGTTAATTACGACTAAAATCAGCAGCAACACGCCGAAGGCCTAAGTAGATTCTCTGGTTACTTTATAAAGATCCGGTGAAACATAAAAAATATCCTATCAGTGTAACGATCCTAGACACTTGGAACTCTTATATCCAGCTTCCGTATCGGAATCGGTCACAAAACCATTCCCTCTGTGAGAAAGAGTTCGAAAATGTTTAATAAATACAATCAATTTTTCACGACATCTGGGAAATATATTTTAATAACATATGCAAATTTGTACATCATAACATAAAATTTACACAGGAAAGAGAATCCCCTGTAACTTTTTTCGTCCTCTTCTTTATCATCAGCAAAGGAACTAAGACCCACATTTTCCTGTCAGCATCTAATTGTCTCATGCCACAAGAGACAACAGAAAGCCACAAAATCATAAATGTCTGGTCATTCTGCCATTAGCTGGATTAAATTCTGAGCAACGTGTCCCATATGAAACCCATTAATAAAATAACAAAACAAGTGTTCTCAGAATAAACAGCTAAAGACAAACTCGGCAAAAATTCAATATTTATGCAGTGCCGGTCTGCAGAACGTCAGAAAGCAAAGGAATTATCACAAGAACAAGACAAAGTTGTGAGTAATAAAATCGAAATTCTATTTCCACAAAAACAGTTAAACAGCTAAATATACCACCAATCAACAAACCATGTTTGCGTAATGTTATTCTTGAGCTAGCAATGAATAAATGGGAGATGTCAAAGATGTAAATGAAACTGTACCAAAATGAGAAATGCCTTAAGATAAGGCTAGCCTTACAAAAGATAAAAAGGATTTAATGCAATGTTTGGCAATGTTACACTAGACTTACATTTTTAATCATTCTTTCTTCAACTAAGCTGGAGCTGGATCTATAGCTGAAGTAATTCATATATATATATATATATATATATATATATATATATATATATATATATATATATATATATATATATATATATATATATATATATATAACTGTCCATAGCTGAAGCTGAAGTTATTTTGAAGTGCTATGTTTTTGATACCTATGACAAGCTCTTCTCAAGAGGTGATTGCTCGTGTCTAGTCTAAATGTAATCAGTCAAGTGTTTTTGGCTAGCAACCAGGTCAAAACAAAACAGAACATCCATAACAAAATTACTGCTGAGTCAACCTAGAATTTACTCAAAAAGTATGTACAATTTACTTTCACTCTTATGTTCATTTCCTCATATCCTCGCGCGAGAAATGTCTGAGTGTCAAAATGGATGCTCCTAATATGGCTTACGTGGGTTGAAGAAACAACCCATCCAAATGGATCCAAAGCAAGGTACACATTCCCCCCTGTGTGGTAGGGATCATATATTTCCCTTGGCTTAGGTGCCAAACAGAAAGAGCCTGATCCAAAGACACACATTTCTACATGCTAAGTCATTCATTCGGCAAGTCATACCCGGTATTTACGAAACAAGTAGGTGGGCTGTTTGCCAGAGATGGACATCTTGGTACCTGGCAAACCCCACACACCTGAGCTTCTGTGCCGTCTCATCAATGATCATTATCAAAGCAGAATTATTCCACCAAAGGTATGAGAAACTACATCCGCCAATGGCCTATAATTGACGAACTATGGATAGAATTGATGAAAGGGGCAAAGTGAAATGGCACACCAACACATTCTGGAACAAGCTGTAATTTACATATAGTGGGTACAAGACCACAGTCAAATAAAATTGAAAAACAATGGTGTTTCTTACAGTCAGTTGCAATTGTTACTACTCAGTGAGAACACAGGGTCCGATTTACACCTTTATTTTCCACACCTCACTTGGTGGCGCCACAATGTAGCATGGCGAAATACACATCGGCCATAAGCAAGTTCACGAACTGCAGTTGCGACAGAACGCATGACAACAATTTCAGCACACAGATCTTGAAAGCTGCACGTGAGTACAACACATCGCTAAGATATAGCAAGTCTCCGCAATTGTCCTTAATCCAACAATCTCTACTATGTGCCAGCCCTAATCTAACAAGTCATACGTAGGCCATTTCTACCAGTCATTTCAGTTTGTACTCAAGATGATAATATCAGCACCAATTATATCTTTCAATGAACCTGCAATCGTACCATTAACCAACTTCAATACAGCTATTGGATTCAGTACACAAGGTCACTCTTTCGGTGAACTGTGCTGTATGTATATGAATGAACTAAATGAAAGGGAAGATTCCAGAACAAGACATGTGTAAGAACATAATGTCCTCATTATAAGACAGAGCAACTGTGTTACGAGTCCAGATTTTACTAAACAAGAATACAGTTAAATACCTATCATGTTTCTGATTATCTGAATACAAAAAGTTGTTATTTTTAGTAATTATATACTGGATGGATTGGTTATACGTCCATGAATAGTAAACAAAGTTAATCGAGTGTAAGAAATGCTTTGTTGTCAAGGCAAGACCACATGACACGTTATTCAGTTACTTCACATTACATCATGCAAGGTTGACATCTTCCTAAGATCCTTTGAAGGGGTGATTATGAGAAATACTTCTGCACATACTGACTTGCTAGCCAAACAAATTATCTAATCAAAGGGTATATTTACTCCTATAGTTATTTTCAAATTTGTGTAAAAGACGGGGACATTTGTTTCTGGTATGTAACACATCAGTGTTGTAAAAGTAATTTAATGCTAATGTCCTACACTATGCTGGCAGCTTCCAGTGTCATTATATATCCTAATTAAATATGTTGTGGTTCTAGGCGGGGAGTCTTCATAGGTCACAAAATGGTGAATTATGACACAGTCCAGAAGCAAAGATACTAAGTAGCACACTGATCAAACATATCAGAGGCGTGTGACCAAAATAACGACACAATGGGTAGAAATTCTCACAAGGAACATTTGATGTGACAGGATGTTTTGTAAAAACCTTCCAGAAAAAGATGAATGCCGTTACGTATTGACTAACTGGTCTAGTCCACCTATAAAAGAGCTCTTACCCTAAACATCTTATAAAACAAGTAATTAGTCATTGCAGCCTTCAATACAGGTTAAGCACTTGGGGCTCAGGACTCAGTAGAATGACACAGTTTGTTTGGTTTGATTTCATGCAAGAGTCACTCCCCTCAAATACCTTTCAAACCGCAAACCAAAACTGTTTAAATGATGCTACATATCAGAACAGGTCAAGCCCCACTGGCAATGATCAATATCATCAGTGTCTGTAACTAAGGCCACTGACCAAGCCTGATTCTGGACTGACCTATACTGATAACAGCTTGATATCACTCTGACAGCAGAGACAGGCAGCAGAGCCAGCCAAGCTGATCAGATCACTACTCTACCCAGCACAGAACTCCGGAACCATTGAATCCATATACTTATCAGATCACTACTCTACCCAGCACAGAACTCGGGAACCATTGAATCCATATAAGCAGACTGATACCATCAGTTAGTCACAAGCATGCTATTTTTCAATACCTTTTTAAAAGCAAACAGGCCTGCTTTTTTGCCGGATCTAGAACAGATGCTTTCTTTCCACCCGGGGGCAGCACATTATAATCCACCTAAATGTGGTGGCAGGGCAAACTCTTCGTCAGAGATAAATTCATATTTGGTCCAAATAACAACTGAAAGTACGTTTTTATTAGCATAGCCTATCATTGCCTGCTGTTGATGCAATGCCAGAGTTATGGTGTATTACATACACACAGCAGAGAGCTGGCCTGCCATCGTGGAAATTAATGACTGGAATGTAGCTAACTTGCCAAGTGGCCAATAGTTTAATATACTTGGCTAGTAGGTTAATGAAGCCAAATGCAAGATGTTGACAGCTGCATATGACCTTTACATGTGTTCGGCATTGCCCGAATTGTTCTACCTTGACTGCCAGTCAACACCTTTTGTAACTATTAGGGTGACACTCAACGTTCTCAACGTTGAATTTACAACACCTGTCTGTCGAAAGTATACTTTCAAATTTGTTATTTCAAATACAAAATCATCACTTGCATGAACTTTTACACAAACATTGTGTGTGCAAACAGCCATCATAAGAGCAAACTGTCATGTACGATTCTTAAGAGACATCATCATATCTGCGTTTGGCGGTTATACTACATAGTGCACAATACCGTAGGTCTTCATATCTACGATTATAAATACTTCATGTTATCTCATTATCTGCCATTAACCATCCCTCTCTTTAACCATATCTACTATTATCTATCATACAAGAGTATGAATTGCACTAAGTCATGTATCTACTATCTACACAGACATGTGAAATGGAGAATAGATTGGGCAGTGAATAGTGTGCGACATGCTCCCAAATAGATACTCAGGCTGAGTGCTTTAAACCATATGGTATGCTAATAAACTAACGGTTAAACAATTGCATGAACATTATAATTGTCATATTAACATTTTTATTTAGGTTCTTAGATTTAAATACATTTTTCCTTGTACACATGCATGTTTTTGTAAGTTTTTTTCGGGCATTTTCAATCAAAAAGTGGGGTGGCTGCTATTGAGGGGGTGTTCATTTATTGACATGCCTGGTGCATAGAGCACCTCACTTTCACATGCATGTTTCTGATATTGTAGGAGACCCTTAAACCCAGCCTGTAATCGCAACCCTAAATCACAAAAAGGATCTTTACTCGAAAATAGATCTGTATTTAACTGACTATGAACTGAAAACTAATTTAGGAAAAAACAAATGTACTGTCTCAGAAGACAAGTGAGATCAGTTGTGGTACGTCTTAGCCAACATTAAGCCAATGTTATGCCAACGTTAATCCAACATTATGCCAACCGGACTTTGCAGTCTTCTCTGTCTGGGAATCCTAGACACAAACACAGACGCATTTTGGAATTACACCATGTACACACGTTATACCTGATTGGGGCCAGTATGTTAATGGCCCATATCTGGGCTCCCCAGAAATAGGCCACTGGTATATGGGAATTTCCTTATTGTTACAGCACTGAACTGTCTCCCATAATGATTACCATGGTAATTGTTCTACTTTATTATTTGTGTAAACGTCCATAATTGCATTGAATGTCGCAATGATTTGCAGGAAGTCCTACTGCTTCAGCTGCATGTTTTGTATGAGCTCTCAAGTCTTTTGTTTTGTATGAGCTCTCAAGTCTTTTGTTTTGTATGAGCTCTCAAGTCTTTTCTTACCAAAACCTATACAACTTCTCCAGTAAGTTTTACGGAGACGTCAGGTCTAGTGCGAAGAGAAAATGAGAACTTATATCCATTAACAAGGCTAAGGTAAAGTAGAGTCCTTGACCTTAATTTTTACACAGCAAATGGGAATGATACTGATGGGTTACAGACAAGGCCAACTTCCAGATATGTTTTGTATGTTTTGTATACTATTAGACAGGCACCATGATGGCTGCTTTTTCTTGTACCAATACAAGAATGCAGCCAAACCAACAGAGCAAGTGTAGAGGGCACCTCTCTTCCATCCCCACCCAATCCCTAGCCCCAAACCTCCACCTTGCTGCAAACACTCCACAGTGCAGCTATGTTTCTATACGTACTAGGCAATATGCCTACTGCACCATGTCCAGTCTGGTCATTGAAACAGACAGCTTGCTTGTCCATTTGGCTGTTCAATTAAGATATCCCATTCCCATGGTGGACAGAATAAGGTGGACCAATACCTAAATTATACGGGTGCCTTGGATCTTATTTCCATCCTATCAATGACTGACCATAACCTTCACTGACGGTGTCCAGTGAGAAATGCAAACGAGGTCATCCTTGCTGAACAATTTGTGAAACGATACTTAGCCTGTATCTGCCAACAGGCGCTCAGCCAATGCGTTACCTGATACCATAATACCTCAGCCAGTTAATTGCCTGCATTTACATTTAAACTGATCCCAATGTATACTAATTATGTCCTATATGAGTTTGTTCAATGGCAGTCTTGCCTTTGGTTTCAAGCCAGAAATGATCAGAAAGTTGCGAGAGTGGGTCAGGTCATTTAATATACCACAAATCAAGAATCATACATTATTGTACTGGTTGAGCCAGTGTAAACATTGAGTGCAAGTCTTTTATTATTTTACTCTAACAACCTTCATAAACAACACGTTCAGTAGACATAGATGCTATAGTGTTTCAGGAAAGCAGGCATATTTAACATAAAAACTTAATTATACAAAAACTTTACATTAAACCAACAAGGGTAAGATACTATTCTGACCAAATATCAGTGCTAAGCTAAACAGTAAATAGCTTTAACACTTTTAAGTCTACTACACTTGCACACAGCTTAACATTGCTCTGTTGTTGTACTCTGATAAAGACATTGTTTTATTCTGGATGCAACGAACTATAATGTACTCTCATAAAGACATTGTTTTATTCTGGATGCAACGAACTATAATGTTCTCTCATAAAGACATTGTTTTATTCTGGATGCAACGAACTATAATGTTCTCTCATAAAGACATTGTTTTATTCTGGATACAACGAACTATAATGTTCTCTCATAAAGACATTGTTTTATTCTGGATGCAACGAACTATAATGCTTGTCGTCGAGGACTTTATATACTTTTCTGTGATGATGTTTTAATTAATTAACATATTTATATATATATATATACATATATATATATATACATATATATATATATATATATATACATATATATATATATATATATATATATATATATATATATATATGTTTTAATGGACTTGTAGTTTGTACACACAGTGATTAGCATAAGCTAGAAACTGGTGCATCAAAGAACTGCTATTATTCTTATTATTATAAGGAACTGGCCACGTGAACTATTCCACATAAAAACACAACTTTACTACATGTATTTTTTATTTAGAATTGTTAAATTTTACTTTGTTTCTGCAGACACAATTAATTAATTTATTAAGTTACGCAATTTACCAGCCAGAACATTACTGTTACAATTATTTGAACAGGTTGAATTCAGGACATCTACATAGAAATCACATGTACTTAATGTCCTCATCTTTAAAAGCCAATAGATTAGGATATTACAAGAACATATGCCAGATAGTTCTAGGTGAATGACACAATCACCCCTCCATGACAAACAGACATCCCAGCCAGAGGGGGTGGACATCAGCAAGTTAGTGACCCTTACAAGAGGGTGCATGACCTCAGCCCTGACAGCCATTTATCACCCCTCTGTGGCTGGGTAGTAACCTGGTCAACAGCTGATCTGACAAGTAGTAGTGTCACCACCATCAGCAGTCATCTCAACAAGGTCTGTTTAGTGTCTGACCAGTCATTCCTGGAACTGCTATCAAACCATTGGGTTCAGAGTTTTAATGTGAATCATGCTGCTATCAAAGTCGCAACCCTATGTGGGTTTGTCACGTCATACATCTGTCCTGTAGACTCACCCTGGCCCCAGGGTGTAATGACAGGTGGGGGGTGTAATATATGTCAGCAGCACAACATCTGCATGTAGCTCTATCCACATCTACATGGCTGGGAACATCTCCACTACAAAACAGCCAGGTAATTTACAACCGGAATGCAGATAACACACTACTGCCAATACTTTATGTAGGTGCTGTGTATACAAATATGTGATGTGTGCAAGCAGTACACAATACACATGCATCACATCATACCAGCATCACATCATGCCCAATACTGACATAAATAATCCCAGTGGTCACTGCTAAGCCACTGTCAAACAGATGACCCTACAGGCTGACGCCACCATTAACAGAGACATTCTTTGTAAATCCCAACCCCCTGCCCCCAGTTAAAACGAGATAACCACGCGGACATATCTCACAGCCCGATACTATTAACTACGAGTCCGCGTCCCGATACTATCTACTCCTCATTCAAATCATTTCTATGCGCAAACAAAAAGCAATTCTTCAACAATTTCCTGTCGGGGATGGTGAATGCCTCAACCCTGTGATCCAGGGTGAACAGTAGACTGATTTCACCCGGGGCTACACTAAGAAGGCAGGTAGTTAAATTCTTAGGTCAAGTAATCGGTCAACAACAAGAAGGAATGGCAACTGAAGGTATCTCTGGGTAAACAAGTGGCGCTTACAGGGCGGCGACCATAGTTAGCTTGGTGGTGGCATGCAGATGACTGAAAAATTTGTATTCAGTGAAATACGGCGTTTCTGGCATCGCTCTTGCAGCTTGTTACACAGCTTGTTACACAGCTTGTTACCCTGCTTGTTACACAGCTTGTTACCCTGCTTGTTACACAGCTTGTTACCCTGCTTGTTACACAGCTTGTTACACAGCTTGTTACACAGCTTATTACACAGCTTGTTACACAGCTTGTTACCCTGCTTGTTACACAGCTTGTTACCCTGCTTGTTACACAGCTTGTTACACAGCTTGTTACACAGCTTGTTACACAGCTTGTTACCCTGCTTGTTACACAGCTTGTTACCCTGCTTGTTACACAGCTTGTTACACAGCTTGTTACACAGCTTGTTACCCTGCTTGTTACACAGCTTGTTACACAGCTTGTTACCCTGCTTGTTACACAGCTTGTTACCCTGCTTGTTACACAGCTTGTTACACAGCTTGTTACACAGCTTGTTACCCTGCTTGTTACAGCTTGCTACACAGCTTGTTACACAGCTTGTTACCCTGCTTGTTACGCAGCTTGTTACACAGCTTGTTACCCTGCTTGTTACACAGCTCTCACACACTAAGGTATCCCAACATTTTGCCAATAGAAACTTCACCAATGGACATTTCACCAACCAGTTAGGGGGAGATTTGTTGTTGGCAAAGCCCTTTGGAGAAATGTCCTGGATTCATAAGACATGCCAATAGTTTATCTAGTCACTGTCCATTTACTGCAAGCATTTGTGCGCTTGAATATGAATAGATACAAACCAAGAGTGAATGAAACAACAATGTTTAACGCCATCATTGACAAATAACCAGGAAAAGTTAAAAGACATCTGCAACCTGAAGGGTACGTTACAATGTTTTACACACACCCTGTGGGACAGACTTACAATATGAGCAAGCCCTCCTTAGGGATAAGACCACAACCTGATTTACATCAAAACTCTGAACCCTGCAGTTTGATAGCTGTTCCAGGAAGGAAACAAAAGACATTAAACAGGCGTCTGTGGCTTGCTGGGTGTCTTGACTGCTTCTAGTGGTGGTGGCATTGATAATTTGTGGCTATGAACCAAATGGGCACTGTACTGACACCCTAGAGGGTGTGGTGGGGGCATTAGGTCAGCCCCTCAGATTCACTGACTAGCCAGTGTCCAGACATAAGGCAGACAAAAAACCACCAGTCAGAATTATTTATAATGATGTTGAACCATGTGACAACACAGTGACCACTCACTGTTTTCATAATTTCATAGCACAGCATAACCACAACATTCAGAGTTGACTGTAGGTGGCATCTTGCCAGCAATTGCAGAAACCACAACCAGAGGCTGACAAGATGACTTCATGATCATAGGTGTTGTTTTTTTGCCACATGACCATGGAGGATAATAGGGCAGGTGCTGCATATAGGCCAAGCACCACTGGTACCGCTACCAATCATTACCAACGAGGCCAGTGGCCCACAATGCAATACTTTTAATTATTCCTTTTTATCCATTGCCTACGGATTTACAACTGCAAGGTTAGGTCACAAAGGTGATTTTTGTTGGGGTAAAATCATAGTAATACATATATGATATTCACTGTGTAGATGTATATTGGAAAGTGGACATGCTTATGTATTCGACATTCTGACGGACATTGTGATTAGTTCAACTCTCTTCAAAATTGGAATACAAGACACAAAATGTTGATTAGAAGGCACCTTAAAACTAAAACTTCATGTTGCTATTACATTCAAGAACATTATTTTAAATGGGTTAATTATACTATTCTTATTCAAATTTAGTAACAATGCTTTCTGCTTGAAGAAGCTGTGTAAAAAAGAAAAACCATCAAATGGTGACTGAATAGACAGTGGCATGGTATCATACAAGGTACCCATACCTACTCAGGTTCTTCCTCTCATAATGTTAATGTCCTGTAAAGATTTCTGAAACATTTCATTATATCAGCACACAAAGGTCACTTGTCCCAGTTCAGATGCTGCGATTGTGACGCAAAGTCTACTGGAATCTGTCCAGGTTATTGACGCAAACTTTTCCAGAACGTTTCCTGCTGAACTGGTTGAGTGAATAATCTGTCAAGGTTGCTTGGCTTCCATTACAAGCGTAGCCTGTTTACATCACTCCATATCCTCGTGACTCATGGCGATGTCCATGTGTGTCACTGTCAACTTGAACCAGGTATCACTATCATAGACAGAAGCAGGTCTCTGACCATTCCAAATTTTTTAATCAACTAGCATCTCATATAAATATCTATGTCCTGTTCATTCAAAGCCTGTCATTTATTGTTTCTGCCTGCATTAAAGCCTGGTTGATACCCAAGATAATATTTGCTATTTATATTACTAGCCATGCAACTGGTTGTGCCTGTAATGTTGCTTTTGCGTGGCAGCAGGATGTTTGTGATGAGTCGGCATTGTGTGCAAACAAATCCATGTGGCTGTTTCTTCCTTGAAAATTAGCAAACACATTCAGCCTCTCATAACACATTCAGCCTCTCATAACACATTCAGTTGATAACCTCTTATAACATGAAGGTCAGTGACAAGACACTTTCTTGGTCCGAACAAGAAAACGATCCATAAAAACAACACAACTTCTTTGGAATTAAATGTCTTTCAAACACAACTGGTGCACACAAATCTGAGCAAGTTAGGGATCTTCTCATATCAAACAACAAACTTAGGTTCCAATAAAAAATAAATAAACAAATAAAAAATACACAAGCATCTTTAAAATGTAAAACTGCTCCATATCAAGCAACTTACATTGTGTTATTTGTGGTTTTCACAAGAGTAACTGAGTTCTACCATCCCAAATGTCCTCAAAACTATTTTCAACTTTAACTTGCACCACCTCAAACTTCCTGAAACTTATACACACAAACGGATTGCCATGCTTGCAGCACGCATAACAATGGTGGAAATGAGACGTATATTTTATATGAGTCACCGACATCTCAGATGGCATCTAACAATGCAGTAGATTGTTACTGTTTTAATGTGAAGATAAAATATGTGATGGCCTGGGGACTTGTATATCAGACAGCTATCAGGCTCGCTGTGGCCTGCAAGTCTGTCTAGTTAGGGCAACACAATGGTAGCCCACCAGGCATTCAATACAATCTCTGTTCTCCCTTGTTTCCAGACATCATGGACACATCAGATATGGGTTTCTAGAGGATATGAACAAGTACTTTGCATTCCCAATAACACCATTAACAATAAGTGGAAAACCTATTTAAACTTTCCATCTCATTCTCAGTTAAACAATGCACTAAGCCTGCTTCAAAGCACTAAATTATTTTGTCCTGCATGCTGATCAGCGCTGGCATGTAAACATGTCAGATCAGTGCGAAATGTTTAATAAATAACATTTTAATGGTTCAGCTAGGTGGGGCGAAACTGCTAAAAACGATCGATTAATGAGGGCTAGTAATACACAGGGGTGTTCTCCCTCACTTCTTGCAGAATCAAGAACACTAAACATCCAATTGGCTACAGAAAGACAGAATTTAATTATCTACATCAGCATGTTTGAAGACGGAAATGAAAGTTTACAATGCCATACTGGTAGTGTAGAATTACAAATGAAACATATCTTTTAACTGTTTTAGTAAGGGGCCACCTCAAAACACTTATGTCTTGAAATGGTCCCTAAATCAAGCAAACAAGAAAAGTGGCACCGTACTGACTGGAGCCTGGGATGACATCAGCCACTTGGAAAAAAGTAGTTCCTGTGTGGGGAAGGAGCCTGTGGCCAATGTCCCTCAACACCTAATCCTATCAACTCATCCTTCCCTCGCTGCCCAAGTTTCTATCACTTCCCAAACCTTTAAATAAATATAGCTGAAGGAAGGAAATTTAAGGATGATAATGACTAAACCACAGCTGGTTGGGGTGATTAGAGGGGGCAGTCAAGTTGTTGATGGCTGCCAGTGGGGGGAGCTGATGTAACCCTTCTGATGGAATCAGGGGTCACCCAGGGGAGCCACAGGACATATATTATGTACATGTTTGCCACAGTTACTCACTCAGATGCACACAATCTTCGTTTACTCTCATGAAGTAGCTTGGAAACATTTCTTTTAGAAAGAAATATCCAGCTTCAAAACACGTCCCGTTCCGAACAGAGCTTGACTGAATAAACCACTGGATAAACAAAGGCTAGGTCAATGCACTGGATTACCCCATTAGATAGACTCTACCTAATAGTAGCCCTACCGTTTGGTATAAAAACAAAATATGGTCAAATTGGTTATTTAGAGTTCATTAGGTTTGACCAGTGGTGAATCTGTCAATCAACATGTGAGCTGTGACCTGAGGAAATGTTGAAGCTTCATAATTTTACAAGTTAATATTAACTTGTAATATATACTACTGGTCAATATATATTTTACAACATTAAAGTGGCACTCATCAATTATTAATTCAGTGGAATATCTGTAACTGGTAAACACTGTATTATCAGTCAACTGCTGATGGGGTCAGTTAACTTTATATATATATATATATATATATATATATATATATATATATATATATATATATATATATATATATATATATATTATACATATATATATATGTATATATGTATATATGTATATATATACATATATATATATAAGAAGCACATTTTGATTGTTCTTGAAACTCAATACAACGTTTGTTGATGTTCTCTTCCTCCCCATCAGACCTGGCTCCACCAAGACACTGTGCTTTGTTAGATGTATTCTAAACACCCTAAAGTCCCGAAGGCCTACTTGCTCCACATATTTCCTCTCACTCTCCCTCCCTACCTGCCTCCCTCCCTACTGAGTCCCAGCCTTCCCTCAGCAGTCAGAGTCTGGCAGAATTCTGTTCCATTCTTTATGCTACCATTTGCTACCATGTATGCTACCATTTGCTACTTATTAACAGCAACACATTAATGCCTTACCATGGTACCACTGAGAGAGAGTCTCTTCATTTGCACCTCTTCCCAGCAGTCCCTCTTCCCATGGGACTGTCCCTAGGGAGTGTCCCATGTTCCCACCTAGGAATGTTTATATTTTCCCCAGTTTTAGTAGCAACCCCTGGGAACTACTGACCTGGGGAGAGGGTGGATGTATCTGATAGGAAGACTAAATAGAGAGACTCTTGGGGACTGAAAGGGGTACTTGTGGAATACACCCTTGTTGTGCCCTACAATCCTAGTGACATCCACACTGTCTAAGTTTAAGTCAACAACACCCACTAGCCTGAAGGAAAACAGTATCATTCTTCCAGATGTTATCATCCCATGTGAATCTAGAGAACATTGCCCAACAAAAATGAATCTCCAATTGCTGGCACCAAAACAAGATCACTGATCTCCCCCCACAAACACTTCATACTTCATGATAAATATCTTAGTATCTGGAAGCATCTATGCCTTCCACAACACATCTGTCTTTCTCCATTGAAGCTGGACATGACATCTGATGACTATCTGCTTTCCAGCATATAGTCAGAAAGTAATTGTCATGCATCAAGACTGTTCATATTACTGTACTGTCAGATGAAGAGTAACATTTTGCCACAAAGTACAATTTAAACGTTCTGAAAGATGTAGGCAGGAGGATAGTGTGATTAATATCAACACTGTTGACAAGCACCATCTGGTTGGCAAAGTCAGCCTGGCCAATGCTCAAGTATCTGAATGAGTCAGCCAAGGCAATTACAGTCTTTATGTTACAGTAATCTCTGGGTAAACTTACACCTCTTGGCTGAGTGATATCATATAGCTTCCTCCACTTGAACCCAGGGAAACCCACATCATAGATTTCAACAAGAACAGGATGTCCTGTATTAGCGTACAGGTCAGAATATCATGATCGCCTAACCATACACCACCAATAATTAATTCCTGCTCCCTGGCCTTAACACGAGTTAAGTGCTCCTCCCGCATCAAGTAACTTTACACGCAAAGTCCTGGGCCTTGACACGTCAGGAGTCAACTTTTCAATTTTTCAATTATGCAAATGCTGCAGCTGTCATGTCATCCCTCACATGTCAACCACCGCATAAATCATAACCGCAAAACTACATTGTTTTTGCCCTTGTAGTTGGGTCCTACTGGATCAAAACTACCCTTGGTACCACGTATCAAAATAAATGGCGCTTGTGAGACACAAATACAGGACACTCTGATCGCTGTCATGACTTTGTTTTAACATAATTAACTGTAAAAATTAATTGAATAACTAATCTTCTAACTATTACATTCTGTCTACTATGCAACTGCGATAAAAGTTTCATAATTACAAACTTAGACTAAGTTTATGGTGTGGGCCCTTTGTTATGTGGTCTCTTGCCCAGCTAAATACACCCTCAATGCAGGTAAAGTTCCAGCTAAACTCAGGTGTCTTTTTCCGTCCTTACAACATGGCAACCACTTAAAATGTCCAATCAGCAGATAAAGCCACTTCATCACAGTTCTCCACCGCCTGCCTGCCTGTCTGTGTACCCAGCTACATGGTAAACAAGACAAACACTGCAGCCTGTGCACGTTGTCATGGAAACAAGGCAAACATTGGGGCCAGTGCCAGTCTGGGAGTGAACCCCCAGCCTGATGAGATTAAACAGTGGTGGTCTGTTTACAGATGCACACCTGCTACCAGACCTCAGTACAGGTAACTTGGAGGTCAACAGCGGAGTTTATGGCTCTGTGGGCCAGACTGCCAGTATAGGGGGTGGATATATAGTTCAACAGTCATACCTAGTCTAGTTATATGACATGTTATTCTGTCTGGCTCATATATATATATATATATATATAACACACATAGGATATATTTAGTCATACATACACGTGTCTGCATGCGTGCAAATGTGTGTGGGTTCATGCATGCATGTGTGTGCATGCATGCATGCATGCATGCGCATCATCAGCCATTCTCTCTTCCATTTGTTCTCACCCTCTCTTACAACCCTCTCACCCTTCTTCCTCCCTACTACCACCCTTCCTCCCTCTCTGGCAGCTCTTGTCTTCCTCCTTCCTCGATGTCTCACCCACCCTCACCCTACTCTCCCCCCCTCTTCCACCCCCCTCCACTTTCCTCATGATGTCCCGTCTGATCACTTCACAGCATAAAACAATACAGACATACCATACAACTAGCGACAATCGTTTACAATTACAGTGGAAAGGCAGTTATGGTGGGGTTACAGTCTGGGTTTCCGGGTGTCCCAACCCTCAAACCCTGCTCAGCGATGGGAGGACACCCTCTTTCCATTTCATGATGTGAAAATGCTAAATCAATAACACAACAAGGAGACCTATTGGGGCTGAACTGTTAGTCTATCTTCCTGTCTGCCTTGGCGCTGACAGCGCTGTCTTTGGATGTCTAAGAATGCAGTACAAATTCCACATATGGTTCAAATGAGGCAACTGCAAAGCCTGTTGTAAACCAACAGACCCGGATTACTGCACCAGTCTGGAATGGTCTTTTATTAGTTATAAATCGGTTATAAAGCCAGCTGTGCCATTTACTGGTACCCTCTAATGTAGCTGAATGACCACTTTGTGACCACCACTGCACACTGAATGCTAATGTCCATCTTTGTCCAAGCCTCCATCCCTAAGGACCCCATGCAAATGGACCAATACAAATTACATCATCATCAATACTGCCATGATGAGTATTATGGAGGGACAGTATGTGCTGGGACCCTCTAGACACAGGGGGCATAATGAGTATTATAGAGGGACAGTATGTTGCTGGACCCCCCAGTCACAGGGGGGCATTTACACTGTTTAACTGCTGAATCAACTCAGCCTATTTAAGAAGACATCAGGAACCTGAAACATTTACATGTAAATACACACTAGCTGCCACATACACTAAATGATTATTTGTATTGGAGTAGGACTGTAGTTGGTTTCATACTGTCAGCATTTGTAAGCTGGAAAATGTGGCTGTCTACATGTAACAAGTGAGGCATAACTTGTGGACATTCTGGTATCTGGAAACAATCAGTTCAAACCACTAATTAAGAAATACTTGTCAAATTATCTAGAATCATAACAGCAGTTCTGTTTAATATATTTAGTATTGTGATTTTTTCCCTGTGATTTTTCTGTATGAAAGTATTTGAGTCTCCAGATTTTAATTTTCAAATGGTGCCCATAGATCTGCACTTTCTACCCTAATGACAATGTTCTCCAATTGTTGCTATTAAATGCACACTGAAAGCAGTTGCCCAAACATTCAGCCAATAATCTGTAGATAAATCACCAGATTTGGATTGACTCCACCTAATTGACAGGCAGTAATATCACAAGACATTTAGCTAATCTGCAGACAGTGCCAGCCAGGCGTGCTGGCATTGGAAATTGCCCTACACCTTGCTAAAAGGGTTCAACACCTGCACCATCTGTGTTTACACATCTGCCAAAGCCTGTGTTCAGTCAATCGGAACCTGTTTGCATGGCCACACCTCTTGACCAGTTCATTCATGCCTGATGCACACAGAAGAGGTAACACCCTCAAGTAACTGATTTGTCACAACTGACATGAAAGATGTTCTGCTAAATGCTTTTTACTACATGCCGAATTCTTCCAATGTTATGGCCTCTGTTCAATAAATCACTCTTTTTCAGCACTGGATTCTCTGCTGGATGGATGGAAGTGTGTGACACACGCACGCATGCACTCATGCAAGCAGACACATACATAGCCAGGCTCACACAAAAGTTCAACATCAACAGACTTGTTTTAATGAAGACCCTAGACAACAGTTTATCACCTGATGTATCAACCACATAGCGACAACGTTGAGAAATACACAATGCATATGAAGATGATCAGCACTCAGCAGCCAGACGACTAGACAAATGATGAATAAAGTATTAAGCATAATTACCTCTCAAGAAACTTAGTGTTCGTTCTGTATATGTTACATAAATAATTAATGCCACCACTGCTGGTTATATTGATACCACTAAATGCATTAACAATTTCAGTACTACAGCCCTGATCTGCTGTGACCACTGAATACTGCATTCCCAGTGAATATGCCAAAAAATGACTGAATCACTTCAAGTCAAGATTTGAGCAACAAAAATGCATTTTATGAATAGGAATATTATATATATTCTGAAAGTACAATAATCAGCGAGTAAAATGAGCCACATCATTTTACATTTCATTGTCATGGTAACCAGCAATCCAAGATGGCCACCACGATTTAAAAAATGTTGCAGTTGCTTTAAACACTTGTATACCAATGTACATATTTAATGAAAACTACTCATGTTGATCATGCTACAGGAGTGTACTATGATATAAAATACAATATCAAGTACATTTTGTAGAGTATAAGAAAGTGAAAAACAAGTTATCTATCTGTATTTTAAACAATATATATGACAGAAGTGTTTATTTGTACATTTGCTAACACATCCATCGCTATTGGACCGATTCCAATCAAACTTTGCATCATCCAGCATTGATAGTACAGTGCGCAGCGCATCCTCAGCGTTTGTCGCCATTCAGTACTCTAGGCCACCAATGCTTGTAAACACTTAGGAAGAAGCACCTTGTCTCTTCTTGTAGTTGGTCAACAACCGAGGATCAACAACAGCTGATTCATGCAATGTTAAAGTAAGGGTTACAGGGTTTTGTGACTTATGTTTAAGGTTGTATGTGTAGTAGTTATCCAAAGTCCCACCCATGGCGCCAATGGCATTGGACTCTTTTAATGACGCAGGAGTTTTCATATTACTTACCGGACTGAAACTATACAGCACATCCCTGCAGCACCTACATCATGGCTACATGTATCTGAGCTAATTATTACCAGAAACATTCCGCGTTTTTCAGGCACCACTAAAGTCCTGGCTGCCTCCCGTTTGCCACTCCTGACTGGTGTACATTCCCTGCTTGTTTCTGGGCCAGACCTTCCATGGTTCTTTAACCAGACCTTCCCTCTATTGGTTGTTACAAAGCTCTCTTACAGAGTTAAAACTTACACACCGCCAGGGCATGGTTTCTGAACTAGAATCACACTTTGTCTAGTGTGGTTCCTTGCCAGTAGGAGGGCATTCCAGCAGCAAGTAACCAGCAGGGTACAAGCCTCTCAGAACACTGCTTTCCCTGGGCATGGATAACATTTCACCTGGAGGTCTACAAGCAGCCAATAGAGGCAGACAGAGGATGACGTCTACATTATGAACAGGTGCATATTTATTTTCTGCCATTACTACATCTATACAATTTTTTAAACAAAATATATAATATTGTTAATATGCTTCATAAAAGTTATATTATATAGTAATTTATTAAAAGAACCATCTCTACCATGACAAGAATAACAACCACGTGCACCCTACATACAATTACTGTAATACAGCTTCCTGAAAGGCCCCACAAATTATCTTCCAAATTACTCACATACCAACTGAAACACTCATGAAGTCATACCACATTATCATTATACACTGTATATGATTAATAACATTTGTATTATATATAATATTATCTAAAACATCTTCAAATAAATGGGCCATGAAACATACCTTTTTGTAATTGTTATCCCCACAATTGGAGCACCACCCTTAATCCTACACTGGTGTTAATAACAACTTTGATCCCATATCAGGTTACCCCAAGTGTACACACTGGGCTACCAATTCTGACCCCTTGATTATGTTTTCATAATGTTTTAATTCCAGGATATTTTCACAAGTGCCATTGTTTCACTAATGATCCCTCCCTCATTCCTTATTTGGTGCCCTTGAGTAACCCTGCACTGGTGGAACACCTTGGGTTCACTGCCAAATCAAGGGTGCAGGCAACCAGGAATAGCAAAACATCACCCCTTAGAGGGTTCAAAAACTTTGATCCTCACAAACAGTACTTCTGACCCCACAAAAGGATTAACCAGATGAACTAACAACCCTTTGACACAACAACCTGATCTGCCCAAAAAGTCTGGGTCAACATTTTTTGCATTCTGTGGTCTGTTCAGATTTGCCTAATTACAGTGAACTAGTCAGACTACATTGGTCTAACCGCGCTTGGGGAGAATACACGGCAGCAGGACTACACACTGCATGAAGGGGGGCATTCTTCTGGGATTAAACCCAACAGCAAAGGGTACTAGTACTTAGCTAACCACACAAAAGGTTATTTGTTTTAGGGTTACGTTTCAAGCACCAATATCTATGGCCCTGAACCCATATCTACCTCAAACAAATAAATTCTTTCAAGAGCCATTCTATTTATGCAAGAATAAATATGATTTGAATAGGGTCGCTTGACTTTGTCACTTCAATCACATCCTTAGTATCTGGGCCAAAGATGGGCTGCTTGTTGGCATATACAAGGGCTCTTCCTCGCCTAAACACCAATAATGACTGTGTTTACTGAATTTCTAAACACATTTCTCCTTGTTATGTTATGGGAACATATAAAGTTAGTATTTGTAGCAAGTTGTTTAACCTTGACGCCACCACAAACTGTAATGTACCTAGTGACCTGCCCAGCTTTACATATTAAAGGACCATTAACATCCCATACTAGGCAAACAGCTGATAACAGAGCCATCATACCCTACCCCCTGTGGACATGTCCTTGAAGAACTATGCAACTCATCCCAATACCAGCATTCTGCCACCTTATGGCGTAAAATAAAATGTGAAACATTACAACCATAATCACATCTGGAATCCGGAATCTATTTCAAAAATAGTTGTTAAATTTTATGTCACTCATAAAACAATTTAATAATCAAATTACCCTCCCCTTCTATTGCTTATACAACCCTAGTAGTCTTGTCTACTCTAGATAATAAGAGGTGGGAAGTAAAATCAACAGCTCTGGCATTATCTCATCTAGTTTTTGCTCAAGATAGTGTCCACATTTACTTTGTAGTTACACCCATATCATGTAGCTTCATAATCTTGTTGTTGTCATAAAACATGCTCTTATATGGTGGCTCAAAATCGTTTTATGGTGACTCATGCCTGCATTTATAAGGAGTCACAGCAGCAACGAACGATAACCATATGAGAAACTGATGTAGTGAATTAACATAGTTGATAGAGCCCAATTCTCTTTTGGATCATAAACTCCAAAACACACTGGGTGTTTCTTTAGAAATAAAGAGAGGTTTATGGCACCTTATTTTTACATACATACATACATACATACATACATACATACATACATACATACATACACATGTGAAAGTATTATTAAAACTGCACAAGAACTAATTATTTTGCAATATACAATTGGTCCTAACTTATACTAGATAATTGGATGAAATCTTAACTTGAATGGTAAATATTTAGTACAGAAATATTTTAATATAATTATCCTGCAGTCATTGTCTTGTCAAGAACTAATTATTATTGAAACATTAAATTCATAAAAACCAAAATCAGATCACTGGATAAAGTTTTAAATTGAATTGATAAATATTTATGTATATATATTTGAATATAATTATTATGCATCCTTTGGCATCTGTCTATGAAAGGACAGGGTACAGGCTGTGACAAATGATGGTTGTGTCAAACTGGCTGGACATTAGGCAGCAGTTGACAGCAAGCAATCATCACTGGCTGAAGACAAATGACCACAGGCCATGTGTCCAGATGGGAGTTGACACCTGGTTGTGCAGTTGTCCAAGCAGATTTGTCACCAGTACTGACCAGCTGTCACCAAGCCAGTGGCCGCAGTAGGGATGTGACATCTAGCAAGTAGGACTACAGATACTGTTCGCCTGCAGTGTATTTGGTACAAACATGTTCACTGTTAATCAACACTATAATATTCTGTGTTGCCCTCTGTGTCTGATGGTCATGTCACTGGACCTGAAACTAACCTTTCTGACACAATGCATCCATTCAAGGTTGATCCTGGCCTAGAGACACTGGAAATTGTGCATTCAGGTATTATTAATATATTTGGTTTAATTAAAATAAAAATTACCCAGATAATGACATCAGACAAATTATGAGCGATGCAAAAAAATTAACTGATGATATCACAAGCAATTTGTGCTCGGCCATCAATGTCAAGAACGAGTAGAAACCGGCCAAATATGGCATCCCACACTTCATAGGCACTCGCCTAATATTTCATAAAGTGCTCATTAAACAATCAAAGGACTTTTGCTTGAGTAGGGTCATGCCAACTATAGCCATGGTAAACAGTTCATTCATTCATTCACATGCACATAACTAGTGAACTTGGACCAGACAAGAGAGGAGCAAAGTTTTGACACAAAGACTACGTGCTCATAAATTACAACATAAACAAGGTTTCCTGTTGAAACGTGCCATGTTCACCAACACGAGTTGTCTGTAAACAGCTCTGTCTTCCTATCAGATATACTGCTTTGATATATACTACTGTCACCAGTGGCCGGAAGCATTTACTTGTTTTGTATTGCCCATAGATCATTCTAACGGATGGATGGTCAAGCCAGGACAGTTACAAGTGGACAGTTATTGGCCATTTGTCACCATGGTCAACAGTGGTCAACATCCCCTTGACCACTATGCTCAGTTGGTGGTAGTGTTCTCACTGTGACAAGGAGTAACATGATATGTGATTCTCCCAACTAGATAAATCTCAATCAAATTCTGCCTGATCACTTGTGTCCTCGTGACTGCAATCAGTTCCATACAAGTTATTTTTTATCCAAAAGCTATATTTTGTCAACCATGTGCCAGACAAAGGTCCAGTGACTCACACCATTCAGTCAAGAGGGGTGAAATGTATTCATCTTACAGCAGCAAACAAACTTACCCCCAAAAAACATACAAATTCTCATGTTACTGACTGCAAAAGTAAAATTCAACTTTTCAGATGTTTTGGCAATAATCCACTGTTAAAAAAGGGAACTCCATTAGTCATCAAAATATCTGAAAAACAAACACTTTGTCAAGATGTGTCAGCTCAAAGAATGTAAACCTGTTAGGACAGATTAACACCATTAAAGATGCAGCTGATTAGGAAGCAGTGAAATGATCCACATGTCATGGCAGATGGGTCTGGAGATGACACCTTTGACCAGTATTGATGGATTGGTGTAATTATTGGCCAGCTGGTCAATGACAGGCTGCTACTGGTTTTGGACTGACCACTGATAGGCTGGTCTGATCTATACTGCTGACCACTTCATTTGGCAAACCCTTTATTTACCATACTTTGTGTTTCATTCCTATAATCTGGTTCTCAACTATTTTAAATGAACTTTCTCATTCACATTAGCTGTAATACTATACTCTGAAATTTGCCTAAAGCTGACAATATTTATCAAATGGTGAAGGATTCTTCATAAATATTACACTTGACCTGAATTAAGCCAAAGATTAGTCATTTTAACAAGGTCCTGGCTATAATGTAAATGCAGGAATGTTGAAAGAGGCACTCAGAGATTTCCTGTTCTTATAGTACCACTGAAGAGGGAAGGCCCTAAACTTACATTAATCACTTAATGACCAACCAATTTGGAATGCTACACCACAGCCTTTCAAAGTACTTATGTACACCAATGTTTGTACAAAGAGAGGCTCACCTTCAAGGCCCAGGAATGCTTGATGCTTACACCGTACTTATTAACCTCATACCCATGTAGCTAGCACCCAATACCCACCCACCCACCATTACTCACCTCTAGACTGAGCCAGTGCATACTGCACCCTATGCCAACTTGTCCACCCTCTCCACCAAACCTTATCCCCTGTGTCCATTTGCAACCTTGCTACTGCACACTTCTGGTGTTCTAAGAATATCCGGAAACATCATATTCCCACGATATAAACGATAAGAAAACAACATCTGGTCTGGTAATTGGTATTAAAAGTGCCATGTTTTATTGTACCATTTACCCTACTCCACAGTAACCCTTTTATTCAAGGGTGCACAGAGACAGATAAGCGCCCGACCTAAATAAACCTTTTTACACATTATCCTCTCAAAAAATACATCATAATATTATAGCACCTAAAATAAAATAAAAAAGGCTTTACTATATACCATAAGCATACTGAACCCAGTGTTTATGACTGGAATTGCTAACCAACCAGAAATGCAACATTAGGTGCGATGCTGAGCTTGGGTTTGAACGTTTCCCAAGGATTTTTGTGATAAAAGTGTCTTATTGTATTATAACAATATAGGCCTTTAAATAACATTAAATTAATTTGCTTTAAAATGTGTGCACATACGTATACAAATATCAATAAACATTCAAAACAGGAACAACTATACTACTGCAAAAATTATAATATGACAATTACTAATATTACTACCTCTGTGTATGTGGTACTTATGATATACAATATTGGCTTCCTGGTTCTCATGGGTATCAGTAAACCTTGATAAAGTTTCCACATGTTTTAAGACAGTTGCATCTGTCTGCCCCTTTTTATAAAAATGGTTTAAACCGATGTATATTTTGCCAGCGCCTCCACAAAAAGCCTTCGCGTGTCACTTAAATTGCTTCCTTGAATCCCATTGTAAATGTAAATAAAAACACTGCACCTTTGTCTGAGAAACCTGCAGACCAGCACATGTGGTACACAATTCAGAAGAAAAAGAACTCTAACACTCAAGTCTCTCTTGAGTTTCTATTTATAGCATCGTTATCACAGAAACTGCGGAGCGCGGCAAACCAATAGCAGACCCTGCCATAGAAATGGGAGATATCTTTTTACATTACACAACCGTCCTATCTCTTAGCAAACCACCACTGCAACCTGCTTATTGAGGGTGGCTTGGCAATTTAAAAAGTGGTAGTATGTGCACTGTTAGGGCTGATTGAAGATGTCCGATTAGGGCAGTCCGTAGATTGTTACTGACAGTCCCAATGTAATGACAAGGATATCACAGCAGCCATAGATCACTGGACCACCTACAAAATATAATACTACAGAAAATATACAAACATCGGTTGATTTTGGTCGCCGAGTTCAAAACGGCCTCAGGGGTTATGGTTTACCAACGTTCTCCTTTTTTAAATCTGGACTACCCGGTAACCTTAGAATTTAGAACCTAAAACAGAATCCCTACTGTGTGGGGTCATTTGAGAACTTTGTCATATCCCATCTGCAGACCCCACACTGACTGAGGACAAGAAACTATAAATACCAACACATAAGTTGACACCTTACAGGCCATCCTGTCACCACTATGTCACCCCTGCACCTGTCCTTGTGCTTTATGGCTGCCTCCTCTCTCTTGGCTGCATTTAAACTGCTCAGAAAGAAACTGTCCCTTGCTCTCGTCTGCTGGGGTACAGTGCCAGACATACCTTCAATATGGCCGATAAATGCAGAATTTATTCCTTGCAGATAGTGTTAAAAATGAACAATTAGTACCTTAACGTAACCTAAAACTAAAGTTATTCCGGAAACTGGGTAGCTATAAAGATTCCTCAATCAAGAAGGATTGGTCAATGACTTGGTATGCCAGTCAGAAGGTGACAAGACTTCAAAGCAAGATAAGAGGCTTGATATCTGCTACAAGGCCTCTGTGAGTTTTGTCTAACCATTACCAGTATCTGGAGAATGTTGGTTGCTGTTCATTGTTGCCCTTAATTAATATTAGAACATAAAACCAACAAGCTCATATGTACAGGTATTATGTGTGCTGATAAAATATTGAACCAAGACCTATGATTCAAGCAGTATTTTATATTAAATTACTTTATAATACTAGTTATAGTGATCTGGTAGCACGGCCATTAATGATTAGGAAGAACTGGCTGTTGCAAGGAAGAATATAATTGTAAATTATGCTGAATCTTGTTCATGTAGCAGAAACAAAATTATTAGTTGACATGCCCAGATGGCAGCAGAGCCTGCCAGATATGATGTACACAAGCTGTCATGCAGTGATCCACATGAATCTTGGGATGCAAAACTGGGTCATTTTTTCTAAGGGATGAGTAAGACTTGTTTTCTCCACAATCTCCACAATCTCAGCAGTCTCTAGAGACTATTTATGAAAGAGGATGTACAAGCGTAATTAGTTGGAAACGTGCACATACCATGGCTCTAGTCCTACGTATGAAATATTTCGTGTAGTCTGTTCAAATTATACACAATATTATTATACATTAATAATCAGAATTTTAAATAGTTTGATTCTTGGTCTATTTATCAGACCATAATAAACAATGTATGTTCAACAGGATGTAATAACTATAATATTGTTTAAATTAAACAGCTCTGAACAGGAGCCAGTCTAGGAGCTGGTGTTTGTCCATTTGCTCCTGTCAGACTACCAAAGTGACAGACTTGATTACTCAACCTGCTTCACCAAGTGATCAACCAGCCTTCCCAGCCTTCCCTCTCTTCCCAGCCTGCCCCCTCCAATGTACTGAGGTGACCACATTAGCACCCCACAAAACTGCTGCTGTGCAACATAAAGGGTTGTTGAATGTGGATGAATGGATATCCCAGGTCATTACACAGAAGGCAACCAGTACACAAAGCTAACCCACTGGACACCATAGCTCTGTAAACTGCCAAATGACCATGTGTCCAGTCAACCAGCAATAACTGGGCAGTGGTCAAGAGCAGTCAACCTCCCTGAGCATGGCTGCTGGAACACTTGAAAGATCAATGCAATTTGCCAGCACACGCTTTTAATTAAACCCTGGTTGCACACCAGTGGGGTATGTGGCTATTGCCGGGGCTACTGCACCATTTCAAATAACTGGGCAGTGGTCAGACGTAGAGATGATGCATTGACCCCTGCACATGATGTCCTTGTTAACATAATGATTATCCTATTTCAGCTATAGTAATAATAATCATCTAACTGCTGCTTGGTATATACATATAAACACATTATACATACAATTTAAAAAAAAAGGCAATTACAAAAAAATAACAAACAAAAATGCCACAGTCCAAATTGTACTGCGCTAAATTCAAATTTATCACTGACAAAGTCATATTCAAACAAGAGCATAATAAATGGGTAAGAATTTCAAAGTGCCTATTAAACATGACTCACAATTGATCAGGATCAGTGACACTGCATTTCCTGTATCCGGATACACTAGATAATAGTCATGGCCAGGCATAATTGGCCACACATACCAACTAAAACAGTCAATTATCTACCCACAATTGGCAACAATCATTCAGCTCTTATCATACAAAACACATCCGACCAACAGCAATTCTATACTATCCTCGAAATTGTGGGCAGTCTCTATTGCGTGAGATCAATTAAAATTAAACCACCATTTCATTGGTAAATCTAGAACTTTACTTCTTTGTCAATGCAATGAATTTCCATTTCGTCGATTTGCTTCATAAACATATCTACCAGATATATTACAACTTGCACATTAGGCTCACACACATAAGATGTATTAAGTAACGGAAGTTGTCCTGACATTAAAGGTCAAGGGAATGGTGGATGTAATTGTCACAATTGTAGCGTGGACTCAAATCGCTCCTCTGATTCTATTAGATGCGCATATTATTGATTCTCTTTCCCGGGGTCACACATTTATCCAGCCAGGCCCGCTGTATAGAAGACAGATTATCCAACCTTGAAACAAGTTACAAGACAACAATGTTCTGAGTGTAACAAAAATGCTTTTACTTTTACATGCTAAAACAACTTTTCACATTGGAACATGATACACCCTGGAGATTTGCAATAGAAAGTCCACTAAAAATCTACAAGAAAGGAAACTTGGATTTGCATGTAAAGCAGGTCTGTCACCTAGCTAGTGCGCATGTATGTATGCACTGTTGACTTGTCACTGTCCCTAGTATGACAACTTTGTCCCCAATATGACACAGCTGTCCCCAATATGACACAGCTGCACATACTGGTCCCTTGCCTTTTTATCAGGCCACGTTTATCAGCAATCAGTCTGCAGGATAGAATCTCTCTCAGCACCAGGCAGACTGGGGCACTGACCCAACATTCACTGGGTACTACTGTTGCATGGCAACGGAGGAGTGGGGCCAGTTTCAACAGCCATCAACCTGGCATCAAATCTGGCCCGGTGCTGTTGTTGGTGCACTTTTTAGGTGCACTGTGCACAGGTAGCAACGTCTCTCTAAATCCACCCATACTGTTGTCCTTTTGACCATCCCATGAACACCTGAGGATTCTCCCCAAAGGTTCTACTGCTGATGTCCTTCTTTAAGTTGCCTAGATTCCTGCCAATTAACAGCCTCACTCAATCAATCCTCCCTGTCAAAGCAGGGCCTGGAGGGTTTCCTGTAATTCATCCCAAATCTTCTCCAGGTAAGGTCCAGTCTGTTGTCTGCTTTGTTAATGGGGTCATAGTATCTTTGTTAATGGGGTCATAGTATTCTACATATCTTCAAATGTGTCATGTTCAGCTTTTTATGCCCCCATCCAGAAAAAAGGTTTTCCAACTTTTCAACTAAGCACAGTGTAGCATCTAGGATCTGGCAAAGGGGCCAGGGCATGGGGCAAGATTAGTCACCCATTAGTTTACCATGCTACAATATAGGGGACATGACCCAATGCCCCTCCTAAATACACACTGACTAAGTATCATATATAATATAATGATTTATCTTTTCAACTTAGGATTCTTAACATATCCCTGCTGTACAATGCTTTAAAGGTTTGCTTTATTCTCCCTGGTTTATTTACTTAGTCCAGCACTTGCAACCTGGTGTTCATATTTCAACTCAACCAGGCCAATATGCCAGGCGCACTTACATTCCATGGTGACATTCTTTAACTGTGTCTATGAAGATCATGCAATGTAAATTCTGATCGATGTGCCAGATATTCTGTAAACCCTGTACAAATGGGCCAAGGGCCAACTCAGCATTGAGGCAGCCAGAAATCATTTACAGTGCTCTGCATGACCCAAATTAATTTCATACTAAGGAACACAGTGGATGCAACTAGAATAAACTAGCAAACCCATCATTGAATGCGTATATAGCAGGCCACTTGTTTAACAAGCTTTCATAAATAAAACAAGTATTCACCAACTAAACTGTTGCAGCAGCAGCAGCAGCAGCAGCTATATGTTAATAACAAGGTATGACATGTTTTTATCACATATAATTATATACTAGGTATGAATAGCTTGCACTAATTTGAGTCTAGATACACAGCTTTCATATCACAACCTAGTATTTTCATGTCATTCTAAAGAAATGCACTCAACCAAATCTAACAAACAACAGTTGTGTTCGTGCTTTGGCCCCCTTTGAACAAATCTGCTGTTCTTTTGCAAATGGACAATAGTTAACCTACTTCAAAACCACAAAGTAGAAACCTGACAATGGCCGTGTTAAATTTTACAGACCTGTGCATCTGCTGTTTCACCAGCTCAGTAGAACACTCCTGTTCCATTTATGACAATTCCTTCTGGTCCTTTTAGCTCTGCAATCACTTAACGTTGAAGCTCCCAAGGATTTGGTGTAAGTATCCCCCAGGACTGGCCTCTTCCCATGAGCTGATGCCCAATTTCCAGCCCACAGATCCCTTCATCTGGAAAAAACTAGACCTGTCTAAGTTTTAACGACCCACCTTAGTGATAGAAAACTGGTCCCATGAGATGCCAAGTTGGTCCATGGTTCTACCAGGGTCATGCCTTGTCCCCGGGAGTGGTTTGGGGGTTGGAATGAACCCCCCTTTTCAACCTTTTAACTATACCATTTTTAAAAAATCATCATAGAGCTCCCCAGCTGATTGTGTACGCCCAAATCCCCCTTTTCAAAACCCAGAGGATGGGCCTGAGGGTGGTTGGTATTTGGAAAAGACAATGTCACAGAATAGCGGTCTTTCCTCTCAGGGAAAGTGCATACTTGTAAGACTTGGTGCGACCCTAATTCCCTGATGATATCCAACCCTTTTACACGGCTGTTTAGCTGGAATCGGTGGGAAACTGGCACTGACTTTGAGAAAACATCAGCTGTCTTCACCGCTAGTTTTTAAAAGTAGACCTGGCTCCTACACCAAGGAAGCGTGTCGGGCTGAGCCCCATCCTTGTCGGACTGACGAGATGTTTCCCGTTGATGCAGTCTGTTGCCGATATACAAGTGTCAGTTGTCAGTCTGTTCTTCAAAGTAGACTTGATGTACAGTCAATGCAAGTGTATTGGTGTGAAAGATTCCAACTAGCTTACTTGTGCATTCCCCACTTTCATTGCAGCTTTTGGCAGGAAGGTGGGCCCCGGGTGTCAATTCATTTTCAAAACCAAAATCATGTTTTTTCTTGTTTTTAACTCATTATAAACATATCACTTCTAACATTACAAGGCCACACAACTTGCACTTTACCTTAAATCAGTGCATGTTAAAATCGTTGAAACAATAGGCAGAGAGACCCACCCAGAAATCAGAGACCAGCTCATTCATCACTGCCCAGACTTCTTGGCACTGCACAAGCCTACCAGGTGGAGGGAGGCCTTGTCTGAGTCAGACACAGCTGACTATGAGGTTGCTACAAGATGTCAGTCTGGATACTTAGTGCCAAACCACCAAGTACACTGCACCCAGGGGACTGTAAAATGTGGGCTACACCAGTTACAATGTATGTAAACTGTGTAAGACACAACATGTGCTTGCTCATGAAATAGGTGTGGTAGGAGAAACTTGCTCATGATATGCATGTCTTATTTGCACAGAGATGAAGAAACCACAGCTGAAAGATAATTATGCTGTGTGCAGTGATATAGATAATATAGACCAGTACTCGCTCAGACATAATTTAGAAAGTAAATAAAAAACAACGAAATGGCGATTGGATGATGTCTTACTAGGTCGGGAATGGTGATTATATGAATACATGTCTTCCATGCACAAATGTCACATCCCATTTCTACAATGTTTTATATGTACCAGAATATATGCATGCATGAATGAATGCACACATGCATATAAAAAATATATTACACATGAAGCTGGGGGAGATATCCTAGTATGTCCTAATTTATATGCTACATGGATTACCTATCATATAAATTAGGATATCTTACTTTGGGGGTTAGAAATCCTTATGGGCCACAGGTCCCTCACAACAGGGTGACGTCACATCCAGCATGTACTGGCTCAACTTGGCTATGTCTTGGTCCTTGGCACAAAAACACCTCCACATTCCAAGCAGATGCAATGCTGGCTAACATGGGTTGCACGTTGACTTCTAGACACATGGGCATGTAAACTAACCATTGCAGGCTAACTACAGGCTGGTATTGTAACTTTTTTAGAGTTTAATCCTTGCATGGCATCATATAAGATTAATAGCATTTGGCCATGTAAGCGGAAATCTTTGTTACAAACGAAGGAAACAATATGTGGCCATACACCATAGTACATCACATAAAATGGAAATAACAGCTAGCAGCATATCTACAGGGGTTGTTGCAATACCACAAGCCCTGCTATTAGAATATGTCTCAAAAACGCCATACTTTATAACAAACCCTGCAGAGTGCTTGCAATACCAACGCAGACACATACATTCAAAGTCTGCACAAACACATACATTCACCTACCAGCATGTCGCTGTTTATAGTAGGCTTGTCTAAATATAAACATGCACATGTCTGCTATCTAAAGAACAGTTGGTTATGCATTTTAGACATACCACTCTGCCATATATACTGAACCTATTATCAATAGTGAACAATGCTAGTCCTGTTCCGATTGGTCTTTCCTTAACATCTTGCACCAAATGTTTATTTTGCCAAGTGTAAGGCCCTGTCTGGGGATGGTCTCCCAGTAACCTTTAAAAATCATTGCTAAGATGGTTTTTAGAAATGTCCTAAACAGGTGGGGTAGCCCAGAAGTAGCCAGGCCATTAGTTGGCCACTATCTGGACAAAGTTAATCACACCTATGACCAGTTTCAAAGTTAATCACACCTATGACCAGCCTCTGGGCTTGATAAGATAATCCACAATCAGCCAGGCCCAGGAATGTCACCAGGTTGGAGAACTGTTTACTGTGTACACCTAGTTGACACAGGGAGTCACCAGAGTGTTCACATGTGACATACATGTGTAAGTGAACTGTCACTGGCATGTTTAAAATTTTAAGAAATGTTTTAAAATAAAATGGGCTACATAAAACAGTTATATTTAAATATAATTTTTTTTCAGTGATTTTACCATGTTAACTTACTGGATTGAGCACTAAATTCCTACCGAATTGAAAAGTCTTCCACCAATATTTGTATTTATTATATTACCATTTGTGTCTGCTAGCACACACATTTGAAATATAATTGTCACAAATTCCAAGAAAAACAGTGGATATTTCTAACTTGCAACAAAATTAAACACATCAAATGGTCAAAGTTATTACCTTGAAAGAATGTTCTCAATACCCACCTGTAATTAACTACACTTATTACTGACTAAATAGGAATATATCAAAATGATTCATAACGTTCAGTGTCAGTACAGGTGCTTTGTCAGGCACACACATGACCTGGTCCAGGCAAATCCAGCCTCGCCCACATATAACACCTCTATCTAAACAGTAACTATATCCAGTTCACAGTCACACTACACAGGATTTCCTCAATGATCACCTGCTATGTGAAAGGCAGGCACTAAAGTGTGGAAGGTGTTGCTGCAATACGCAGCTCAAGTTTCAAATGTTTCTACTACAGAGCACAATACTTCCGTTTTTTTATGCCTCAGCATTATCCGTAAAATGCTCAGGTGCTTTTAAAAGGCACTGACGCAAAGACATTACTAAAATATAGTTTCAGTGTCATGAAAATTTGTAACACTGCATTTCAAAGTGTACTACAAATGGTTGAAAAGCAATTATATTTATGCACATACACACATTGTTATAGACCTCAATTTCCAACATTGTATTTCAAATTATACAACAAATGGTGGAATGCAATTATATTTATACACAAAATCTACTTTGTTCTACACCTAAATTTGTAAGACTGTATTTCAAATTGTACAACAAAAGGTGGTTATCATAATATGCAATATATTTATACACAAAATCTACATTGTTGAAGTACTTTAATTTTAACATTGTATTTTAAATTGTACTTACAACTGGTTACAACGTAATTATATTTCAGTGCACAATATACAGTGTTGGAAGTGTATGAAAAGTGTATGAAGTGAAAGAACAAACCCTTGGCAGGTTAGTCAGTTACAGATTATATAATTTAGGCACATTGTCTAATTTATGCCATATTAGTAAATTATACCACTTTTAGCCTTTCTTTCATTGTTTTGGTCATGTTGGGCAAACAGACAACAAACTGGTGACTGACAGCTTTCGGATGCTTACTGGGCCAGCCACCACCAGCTACTGTAAGCGGCAGTTTGTTACCCCCAACCACTGTAACCCCAGCAGGGCAAAGAAAACACAACACACTCCTTGAGTAACCAGCATCTCACTTTGAAACAATGACTGCCCAGCTCTAAACTGCCTAATGAGATCTCTTAAGTCAGCAAAGCTGATGCCTGCTGTGTCAACAGCTCAGAGGAAAGCCATATAATGAGCTAGCTGAACCCTGCCTAATCAGCCTTCTGCTCAGTTTGCCCAGGCAGGGCAGACAAAGAGAGGGGTGACCAAAACCAATGCAGCTAATGAAGCCATTTATGCAGCAATATACAGCTAATGAGCTAAAGTAGGAAGCTGAATGAAACAGAGCTGTAAAGCTCCCAATGTTCATTATATCACACAAATAGCCAATTAGCTTATGACTTCATATCTGGCCCACCATAGATGTTCATCTGCTAACAGCCGTCAAATCATAACCACAGTTTTCATCCTAACTGATATCACCCACCCACACTTAACAATTCACCATTAGTTACAGCCATCTGCTAAATATTTGTGACGCTGCAATTGGAGTCACAATTTTTCCATCATCTTACAAAGTTGTACATTGCCTGTCAGATTATGTCAAAGTACCTAGGTACATGAAGTCTGTGTGGGCACGAACTGGTGCCACAGAGACTACGTCTTGACCTTGCTGGGTTAACACCCTACATACCTAACCTCACCATCATTAAAGCAGCCTCGCCAATATTGCTCGGATACTAATTCTAACTGGCAGTCATTGGGACAGCCAACGTGGCACAAGCTGCCCTTGACAACAAAGGTTGACAAAAATACACCGGTGGCATGTGCTTCTTTGATTCATTTCTAGGAACATGACCCGTCCTAAATATGCATACACATATGCATAACACATACTGATGCGAACATTCCCATGTTCCAGCAAAGGTGCAGATGGTTATACACTCTGGCAGGAATCTGCTGTCTGCTTCCTCGAGCAGTCAATCAGTCACATTTTCTACGTTTTCAATCTGGAGTTGACTAGTAACTTAATTAAGGCATAAAGCTTACAGAGTAGACCTTCTTTTCAGATTTGTTATGCAATTCAATTAAAAATTTACTATCCATGAATGACTACATAGCCTGATTCATGGATGTAACTATTTTTATATCACAAATCCAGTGTGACAAGCCACTGACAAAATATTTATTTCTTCTCAGAGGTTCTCAGGAAGAGATCTTCAAGTACTACTTGACATGCCACACAACCATGGCATATGTGGCTACCCCTTATGTCTTTTGACAACCACTCGAATCAACGGCAATTGCCTCTTGTTCTAGTAGGTGGGCGGAGAGATCTCCAAGCAGACGACAGTGGCACCTGATAACCAGCATGTTCAGTGTGACTTCAACTTTGGAACGTCTCCGATTTATCCGTTGACAGCAAGTGTAGGAAGCCAAGGTTACAACACCAGCCAGTAGCATACATTGATACAAGCATGACAGTTGTGCACTCTGGAATGGGGACTACAATTTCAATAAATGTGTATGCTGTATAGCATCATTTTAATATTCTTTCAGGGATTTGTGCTTTAATCCATGTGATACGATACGAATCCAGGAATTTGGAGAAAAAAAACTCTTAAATGAAAAAAAAACACATTTCAGGGTACAAACTGTTGGGTATAATCTTTGTGGTACCTGCACTGTTATTCCTGTTTAATTTGTGTTATATAATAGCAAACTAGGACTCTGTGAAGTCGGGCCCAGTCAATACGCAACGAACTTGGAACAGTCGACACCACCCGTCGTTACCGCTGGCGCTGCTCACAACACGATCGCGGCTGATGTATTGCGCCCAACGTGATCTGTCAACGTAAGAAATCTGTCTCCGTCGTCAAAAGTTGCTGTTCACATGACGGAATATGCTGGTATAGGCCGGTGTGCTATCGAAAGTCGCATAATATGGGGGTATTTTGTAGGGCGACACCTACAGATGGGGAGGTGGCGCCAAATTCACACCGGAGCCGGCATAATTGACTTCCCAGCGGTCCGGTGAATTCACGAGAGGCCGACGAACGCGATCAATCACGCGGGGCTAGTTTTAACACAGCTAGGCACAGCGCCGTTTACGTTGGTACGCGCTTGCGGGTACTCACCAAAAGCCGCCAGCAGTGCGCACTTCACCAAACTTCTTGCGAACGCCATTTTATTGAAGGTAATCCGAACCACACGGTTTAGGGACGACGGGGCAAAATTTTGCTGCGAGCGTTGTACGTTCCGACACGGACAAATCTGCACTGAGCGCTCACGAAACGCAGTCAGTCTACTCGAGCCTTCGTCTCGGTACAGCGCACGTGACCTGGCACGTTCTAACCGCCGCCGCCAGAAGTCGCTCTCGGCGACGGTCCACTCACCGCGTAGGCGGGCCTGAGTCAATCACAGGGCGTCCAGATTGTTGCGGTGTTGCGTATCGCCCGGTCATCGAGTTTAATGCGTGGGGGTTTGCACCCCCCAAAAAAAAAGTTCGGTCTTTCGACACATAACGCGTGTATTTCACTACAGATGCACACACTACAACATTTTCTTGCCACTAATAGCAAGTAGTTTTTAACTTGTCAATATCAACGGATGCTTTATTGCTATGCAAATTTTCCCAGCAAACTGTATCGGTTATAAACATTATCCGAATATTAAAAATTATGAAAATTGGCTATTAGGCCATATACCTAAAATGCCCGCGAATAACCAAATCAGTATTTGCCAGAAATGCATTAAAGAAATATCTTGCCACCGTACATACCTAGAAATGAAAAATGCACCAGGATATAATGATCTCTGATTCGTACTCAACAGTGCTTTACAGGAAAAATCGAAAACATTGTCTTTACGCCAAGCTCAACTTCATCATAATCCTCAGGTGCTGTGTCTGTTGCGGGCGTAGGTGATGGCGACCCTCCTTTTCCCACGATCACAAGCGTGCTCTTTCCAAGCCGGGTTAGACTATCAATGATTCTAATTATCTACTAAATAACAAGATTAAATTTAAATTTCATTAATTTACAGAAATGTTTGAAGACGACAACAGGAGAATTAGTCATTTTTACATATTTTTTCTTTTCTGCGTCACATCTACATTCCGCGATACGAAGAGCAAGATGATGGTAGAAATGTTAAACTCCGAAGTTCTACGAAGGCATGCACGTGATTCCACGTGATTCCACGTGATTCCCATTCTACAGGGATCGCAAGGTTTTCTTTTTTACTCCGAGAAGAGCATTTTAAAAAGAACTTAGGCATCGATACAATACCAACATTTTCTAATCGTACGTAGGTAGAGAACAAAGCGGGATGGGCCAGTTTCGATGTGCAACAGTAATCGGGGGTCCGTGGCAACGACTGTCCCCACGATCGACCACAGGAATGCTAACTAAACTCACGTGAGTAGCCTGTATTACTCATGGATATGAATCAGTTTGATAAACAAGAAGAAGGCGAACGTAGATGTTTACACGGGGATTAACGATTATCGAATTACGAGCACCGATTAGCTCATTTAACCACATCCGGCGTTTAGAACGCCATCACGCAGCAGGAGCCAGCCGTGGTGTGGGATGACTAACGGTGAAAATGAAACGTCAAGTCTTACACGGGCGGGCACCTATCATCGTCGATATCGTCATCAGCTATAATTATGATAACTGGAAATAGCTAGTATCAGGAATTATGTTATCAAGCCCTTGATATGAAGAGAGATTTTGAGGGAGTGGAGAACGAGAATAAGGGATGTGGGGATGTGTGCGTGAGTGCGTACGTGCGTGCGTGTGTGCGTGCGTGGGGGGCAGTGAAACGGGATCAGTGACGAAGAAGGAAAACAAAAATCAAGACCGTTATCGGTGCCAGCCTCATCCCGGACTTCAGGGATAAAGAGGAGAGCAACAACATGTACACCCCTATAAATGAGGGCCGATAGTTCTAATGTCGCGCATGAAACTTATGCTACGGTGGATCTGTGCACATCGTAGCCAGTAGGTAAATGTGTTGTATGCTGAAATAAAACAGGAACTTGTTGCAACAGCAATGAATACGTCTAGGCCACGCGAACATACCAAGTGCTCTCTGGTGCTATGGTAAAGTAGAAACCTGTCCCGGCTACTCACTGCCCTTGCCACATGTAAACAGTAGCGCAACCTAGCGACCAACGTGTGAGTTGCGAATGTTTGTGTATAACTCCAATTTTTATTATAATAATTATTACGTATTTTAATTAGTTTGGACAAATAATTTAGGTTTACCATTTTAAAATGCCTTCCAGAATTCGTGCGTGCGTGCGTGCGTGCGTGCGTGCGTGCGTGCGTTCGTGCGTGCACCAAGTATGTGATCACGCTTTGGAGCTTCCCTTGCCACCTTGGGGAGAAATCAAAGAAGTTCGTCACTGCTATAACTGATGAAATCATGGTAGAGACAGCTCTATTATTGTCCATCTCTTCGCGATGCACATGTTCAGTACATTAGGGTTACCTGGGGCAGCGCGGGCCCCTCAGGAAAACGTTCAAATTGTACACCATTAAACTATTTTAACACGTCTTTAATGTGTTTATGTCATAGACGCATAATGTGTGTTACCCATTGGAAAACTATTTTCAGCAAACAGACAACCTGGTTGAGTTGCATTTACAAAATAGTAACAATATCCAAACACCGACTTGCTCCATCCTTGGAGCCAGACGGCCGCCTGCCCGGGGCAATACGGTCCAAAACTCCCGACCAGATGTTATTCGCTTATATGAACCTGAAAATAGTAATATATCGGTCTATTACAGTTGTTGAGCTTAAATTGGAGTTAACATTATACTATATTGTAGCTTGCAATCCATATGTAATAAAAAATTGTTTCAGTAATATTCCACCATAATTACAGCCTACATGGTAGCAAAATCTAAAAAGCGAAGAGATTAAAACAACTAACCATGCGCAACTAAATTCAAGAATATCACGCAAGTGGAATATCAAGTCAGTTGTTTACTCAGAATATGTTCTAAAAGTGGGAGATTCCGGTCATTTCTCCGATTGACCGAAGGCTGACATGTTAACCAGCGCAACCGATAAGCGCATGCACAACACTATGAAAATCGGGTAACCTAGACAACACATGACGTATTAAGTGAGGCCGGCATCCACAGAAACAACGCAACGTCTGAAACACACGTGCAAAAGGCCAAACATATGTTATCTAACTTGAGGTTGGACGCAAACAGCATGGCCATATTCTATTGCATAGCAATAGGTGTATGCAAATATATTTTCATTTGGCGAGCGAATATTATCACATTCGTGACGTAGGGTTATCCAATAGTATGGTGCGGCCCATTAAATTAAAAAGCAGTGTGCTAAAAAAAATTTCATAGTAAACCACTGGCGTGATATTCTTAATTGCAATTGCAAATGGCCATGTTTTAGTGACTCTTATAGGTACATAGGCCCAAGTCGGTGACTTTTGTTTCCCTTTAGAGGTCCATCCTCAATTCGATTTTTGCTAGTCTCATTTCAAATTAATTTTGCGAAAAATCAAACCGCTGCAACAGGCTAACTCGTTTGCGCAACTTTTGTATGTAGTTTTTGTGAAATCATCACACAAACTATTAAATTACTTAATGCTTAGTTAAACATTAAGTGAGGTGAAAATGGAAACGCTGACAACTCATCAATCCCCCCCCCCATCGTAACTTTGTCATGTGATCGGCGAGAGGATGAAAGTGTTGTGGACCTTACCTGATCTAACGACTAAAGTAAATTATTTCGATGATTTGATCAAAAGTAGGCTTTTTTATATTAAATCGACCTCGCGTCTCCGGGACCACATCTCTGTGAATCTCATCAGTGTTCAAGTGGGTGGTTCATGGCGGTTTTTCTCATGGCGACAGACTGCTCGCCACAGACAATATCTGTATTTACTATGCGTGGGCCGCAACTGAAGGCGATTGTCTCTCACACTGATTTGCAAGCCCGACAATTATCCGCTGCTGACCAGGGAAAAACAAGAACCCACTCGCGTTTATTATTGGGTACAACGAGGATGAGGCAGGATGGGGAGCCAATCAGAACGGCCGGAGGACTAATGGCAGTACTTGTCCCAATGCCCTAAGTTTGTACACAGTGTGTTAGAAATACTGTATTTTCGTGATAATCTGAGGAATAACAGTAGGAGGGCGCCACCGGGCGATGTCTCGGCAACTTATTCCGAACTGATTAAACAGTCCGGATGAAATGGGGGGGGGGGGGGGGTGCCTGGGTACCTGATGGACAATGCACACACTGGATCCGCCCATGGCTGCTGTGTAGTACTGACAGGTGGAAAAAATTACCTGACAATAAGAAACCATTTGCGTTTAGCAATTGTTCTATGAGGTCAACGAAGGTGGGGGGGGGGGAATCAAAACTACAAGGGGACAAACGACAGTACTGGTGCTTGGGGGCAACACAGTTAGGAATGTCCTCATCTGATGAACAAGTAGAGGAGGGCGCCACCCCGTGTAGTGTCTCGACAGCTGTTTCTAAGTTGATGAAGAAATCCAGCCGAAATAAAGCGGACACTTCGTGGACACCACCTGCATTCGCTTTGAACGCATGTGCATACGATGGTAGTCGACGGTAGGCGGAGGTCTGAGTTGCAGTTGTTCACCTTTTAATTATAAAATAATTGCTTGCAGACCTATTTGTAAACATTCATTATACACACAGAAGCAACTTATCTGTTACTACAACTTTTATCAACAGCTCAATACCTTGCTTTATTGCCTTTTCCAGAAAACCATCAACAGTGACTTGCTCGTGAAACAGCTCGATAGAGTGGCCCTCCTGGACGTCACGACACAGGAGGGAATCATACGGCTTGACCGGGCTATACGCTTTACTGACCAACTACACCTGGTGGAGAAGGACAAGGCAGCGGATTATATATGATGCAACACAGCTGCGAGGCAGTGTTGCCCGCGGTAACCGCAAAGTATGAGGCGCCGTAGCGGCCAAAAGGGTGACGAAACGGCAAAACCTGTCGAGTCCTGCTCGACGGGTTTTGCCAGAACTCGACGGGTTTTGCAGAACTCGACGGTTCTTGCAGAACTCGGCGGGTTTTGCAGAACTTGACGGTTCTTGCAGAACTCGACGGGTTTTTCAGGACTCGACAGGTTTTGCCGTTTCGTCACCTTTTTGGCCTCTACGGTGCCTCATAGCAAAGATACAGTCTCCGGTGGCAGTCCCATCGAGAGCGGCTCTCGTAGGCCGTACCGTCGAGAGCGGCTCCCCGGTAGCAGTATAATCTACAGAGGTTCCCCGGTGGCTGCACCGTCGAGAGCGGCTCCCCGGTGGCTGTTCCGTCGAGAGAGGCTCATTGGAAGCTGTGCCGTCGCGAGCGGCTCCCCGCAGGTTGTGTCTTCGAGAGCGGCTCCCCGGTGCCTATGCCGTTTGAGCGCCGAGAGCGACTCCTCGGAGGCTGTGCGGTCGACTGCGGTTCCCCGGAGGCTGGACCGTCGAGTGCGGCTCCCCGGAGGTTGTGCACCAACTACACAACTACGTCGTGCCTGCTGCGAGCAGACGGAAGTCGTGGAAAAGCTCCACGAGCGCCACGAAACCGCTGAACTCATCGCCTAGCACGAGACTGGGAATGTGGGAAATACAACTGCACAAATCATCCACAGTAGTGAAAATGGGATTAATACCAGCTGAATAAATAAATAGATGATATCTGAATCCGTACCGGCAACGTCTGACCAACCTTGGTTCAGCTAGCGATCACTCAACCGTCGGCGCACCGAGATGGCCTTACATCGACGAGACGCAGTCGGTGAAATGTGGAGAAGACCAGACATCTTCTGCTGCCGACTACAGGACCACGGGCAACTGAATCAACTTGGGCCTTTATAACTAATATATACTAAAGGGTATGCAACATGGAATGACACCACTCGCCTTTCAACATCCGTATCTGAGCTTTGCAATGCATAATCCGATTACTACGATCATACACACATGTCCAAATGAATAAACTTTCACTATACCTACTTTTGATTACACATATGTCTGTATTTCTTAACGAAAATATATATTTTAACGACTGCGCGCAGAAAAGTACATACGACGAAATGTCATCACGTGAGAACGCAGACGAAAGTGAGGTGCAACACACGTTACGGAAATAGTCGACCCAACAAAGAGACAGCAGCGTCTCTGTCTGACAGCTTCTACGTGCGGTTATATATGAATTATCAAAAGGTTATGTCTTCCGACGTCTTCATTGATAGATCAAAAATATAACCGCACGTAGAAGCTGTCAGACAGAGACGCTGCTGTCTCTTTGTTGGGTCGACTATTTCCGTAACGTGTGTTGCACCTCACTTTCGTCTGCGTTCTCACGTGATGACATTTCGTCGTATGTACTTTTCTGCGCGCAGTCGTTAAAATATATATTTTCGTTAAGAAATACAGACATATGTGTAATCAAAAGTAGGTATAGTGAAAGTTTATTCATTTGGACATGTGTGTATGATCGTAGTAATCGGATTATGCATTGCAAAGCTCAGATACGGATGTTGAAAGGCGAGTGGTGTCATTCCATGTTGCATACCCTTTAGTATATATTAGTTATAAAGGCCCGAGTTGATTCAGTTGCCCGTGTACAGGACGGTCCGTGCACACAGCACACCGAAAGATCTGGCCACCGTCACGCATCTGACAATTATAATATAATTAACTATTAAATTTTACTCACAACCATCTGCCATTATGAGCATACTCGTTCGCATTGTGTCTGTAGGATATTGTTTTCGTAGAGTAATTAGAGCTCACAATACTCGTGTAAGCTCGTCGCTATGCACGGAGTCGGTCACGTGATTGCGTAGACAGTTTTACGTTCCAGACGCCGCGTGATTGTGAGCTTTTTAAAACTTGGCAGCACGATTACGTAATTTGCCGCGCAAAGTATCATGGGATCGAGTGCAGCTCAAAACTTTGCTGGCGCCAATATACAGTGGTGAAAACCTAGTCTTTTCATGGTGTCGTACAAGACTGGCTTTATCACAATACTGACTTTTGACTCAGACTTTGGAACATGCAGTACGCGTGTGTGAATCCATCTTCAAGAATCCATCTTGAAGATTACATTTCACTTCTCTCATCACATTTTCTCGAGTCACATAACTTCAGCAACAAAAACGTAACACTGACAGGTATCAGTGTTGGTAAGTGTTATTATATAAAGAAACTAAAACTATAGAGCGTGGTTAGAGGCAATAATAATTTAGTAAAATGTGTCCGTTTTTGTTATGATGATGCTGTCCATTTGCAGTGTAGCCAACGAAGCACGTCCGGAGCACGTGCCCGAACAGTCCGGAGCACGTGCCCGAACAGTCCGGAACACGTGCCCGAACAGTCCGAAGCACGTGCCCGAGCAGTCCGGAGCACGTGCCTGAACAGTCCGGAGCACGTGCCCGAATAGACGGCATCGAGCTGCCAGGCCGTCTTTGCTGATTGGCGGCATTGCCTTGCTCGCTGCCAGGGGCTTTTAACTATATCAGTATCCGCGTTGAAACGCCGATTTTTCAGTTGCTGTGCTAACCAATGGGATTGCTCGCTGGAATTTACTGGGTCTGCGTACGAGAACTGAATTTTAATTGGTTGTGGATCTGTGGTCGTTGGTAGGACGGGTAATAATAGACATTTCCTAGCAATGCTCTTAGACGTTTGGGCGCGTCAGGTTCCCAGAAACACCGACCACGACAGCAAGTGGGCCGAAGTACAAACGATACGGCGCATTTCCGTGTATTGTGTAGGACATATGCCATAGGTTGTAGTGACACTACTCGCGGGAATATGCATTGACAAAGGCGGTAAATAGTTTTGATTAACAAAGCTCCGTGAGGTGGCGTCACCATTGTGCCAAACAATACCTCCCATTGTGACGAAACCCGGATGTTTGCCCAGAATATGGGTGACTCGTTCTAACTCATGTGTTGCCCACATTGTCATTCATACGTCAGCAAAAGTTTATCGTTAACTAAATTACTTTCAAAATGCAGGTTAACTTAACTTAATTGAAACAAATCCAACACTATCTTAATTAATTAACTAATAATTAATCCAGTAGATTAATCGCCCCATGCCTGGTGTGGAGTATAAATAGTCTATTGAACGGGTAATAAGCACCACTACTACGATAAACCCTCCACCAGTGGGTACTAATAAATATAAAATAATAAAAACCCTACACATTTCATGTATGGACTGAGCCGACGTAAAGCATACGACTGTGCCTATCAATGACCGCTCGTGGTCACGTGATAGTGGAGAGTTCTTCGTGCAAGGCTAGGAAAACACTACATACACTTTCTTTTTGTGATTGTATTATAGTGTCATAGATTCAGTGCTATATCAATTACATATCAACCTCAACCAAACAGCAAAAAGGAGCCAGTCGGCTTTTGACAGCGGACATATTTTAAACCTTATCTTCGATCGGGAATGTTATTAAAGAAGAACGATGTTCTCTTGCATTTAATCACGTATTTAATAGTCAAATCGGTTAAACGATACAATAATCAAACAAGCTGTTTCTGGTATGGTGGCCCGGATGCTTCTGGGTACGGGGAGCATCTCTTGTATATGCGCAAGTAGTAAGCGGGAGTGTTCATTGTTTCCTATCTCCCTCTAAGCTTTTACGAAGAGTGTCTGAGTAATAAGCTGAGAAGATTTTAATAATGGCGTGATTAAACATTTTAACGCTATAAGTCTTACTGAAAGTTCATTTCATCTCGTACTCAGTGTGCCAAGCCGGTGCCTTGGGTTCACGGTTGGATCGTCTCACAGTAGGTTCTGGCGGTGTCTCGGGTGGCAACGGTGACATCAGCGGTATGGGACGTCTAGCTGGTGGTATTGAGCTCGGTATTACCGGGCGGCTCGGGGTAGCGATATCCAGTGTAGGATGGCGTGACGGTGTAGTGATAGTCGCCGGGGCCACGGGAGGCGGTGAACCGTGAGACGGGGATCGGTGAATCACGTCTGGGGCCGGAGTCGGGCCAGTAGGTGTGGCGGGTGACACGTTGGGCGGCGATGGCAACATCGGTGTGATCGTACGTGGTGGCGGCGGGGTCGGGGCTATTCTCATGCCGAGGTCTACATCGATTGGTCGAGGTGGTTCCGGGGAAGTGATCGATGTGAACTTCCGTAGGAAACGACGGTTGCGGAGTGTCACGCGACCGGATCCATCGACTTTGACTTGGTATTGGTCATGCTGTTTGACTTCCACGACCGTGCCGGTGCGGTCCCATTTGTTCGGGTGTTGTCCAGTTTGGTTCTGGATGCGGACATAGTCCTCCACTGCCAGTGCGGGCAGACGCCTGGTGTGTTCGCTCCAGTACTCGTGTGTCTTGATGTGCCTTTTGCGGAGTGCGTCTTCGCGGGCACGTAGCGTGTCGCGCCAGGTGTCGTGGGGGAGATACTTGCCGGGGATCACCGGGATGAAGTCACGTATCATGCGACCAAATACGCACATTGCTGGTGATATCTTAGTGTCTGGGTCTGGCGTGTTGCGGTATTGTAAGACCGCTCGCTGTACTGCGTCTGTGTCCAGATCGCCCTTCCCGCCAGTGTTGTCCGTTATCAAGCGCTTCATTGTCTTAACGGCGACCTCCGCGCGGCAATTGCTGTGGGGGAAGGCGACTGAGGACAGCCGATGATTCACGCCCCACGTACGTAGGAACTGGCGGGTGTCAGTCGATGTGTATTCTGGACCGCCGTCTGATGCAAGCTCCTCCGGTGTCCCGTAGGTCACGAATGTCTGTCTCAGAATGTTAACCAGGCCAGCCCCGCCCGCCGATGCCTTCGCGATGATGGGCCAATTCGAGTAGCGATCGACAACTACTACGTAGTGCACGCCCTTGTACGAGAAGAAGTCAGAGCATATCGCCTGGAACGGGTAGACGGGCAATATGGGCCGGGTGGGCGGTGCGGCTGGCTGGGACGGGGCCATACGATGGCAGTGTTCGCATTCGTTGCGGACCTTGGCGATGTCCTCTGTCATACCGGGCCAGAATATCGATGTTTCCGCTCTTGCCGTCATCATAGACACGCCCTGGTGTGCCGCGTGGAGGGCGGCCAGCACTGCGTGGCGTAGCGCGGGTGGGATGATGATGCGATCCTTATAGATGGCTACACCGTCGGTTGTCGACAGCTCATGTCGGTACTGGTGAAACTGTCGGATGGGCACTGGCATCTCGCTCCGAGTCATCGGCATGCCGTCCTCGATCAGTTCAGTGAGTAGGTGCATATCGGGGTTGCTCGCGGTGGCCTCTCTCACGCGATCCCATGTCACCGACCCCAGTATCCCGGTGGCGTCACGGAATGTCAGTAGTTCTGAATCAGCGTCATCTGGTTCGTGCGTCCTAATCAAAAGCAGCGCGTCAGGATGAGTGTGGCCCCATAGGGTATCCGCTAGTGATGCGTGATCGTCCGGGAGGTCCGTCTTCACCGGGCGTCCCGTAGGGCGGCGTGACATTGCGTCGGCTGCCTTGTTTCTCATACCCGGCACGTGGGTAACACGAAAGCGGTATCGCAGTGTTTTCTCTTTCAAGTTACGTAGGCGTGAGTTTGGTATATCCTCCAGGGAGCGATCGCCGAAGATCTTCAAGAGTGGCTTGTGATCGACCGCGATGATGAGATCCTGGCAACCAAGCACGAAGTAGCGTGCTTTATCCAGTGCATCGGCGACTGCCAGCGCCTCGCCTTCAATCGGGGCGTAGCGCGATTCCGCCGCGTGTGTAAATCGGCTACCGACCAGGGTCACTTTCCAGCCGCCGTTGCAGCAAAACGGTTTCACCGGCGTGCAATCACAGTGCTTCTGTAGTAGCCAGAATCCGATTCCAGTTTTCGACCAGTCGGTGGCGATGCAGGTCGGCTTGCTCTTGTCAAATATCCTGACGCCGTTCTCGATTTCCTGGACGATGTGCTCCTTCGATTCATCGAATATCTCCTGAAGCTCAGTGTTCCATCGAAATTGTTGGCCCGTTTTCAGGAGTGCGCGGAACGGTAGCATTCGTTCCGCCATGCTGAAGGCGTACGAGACCTGTTTCACGAGACCGAACCATGAGCGGATGTCGTGAATGTTACGTGGCACGGGGAAGTTCAGGATTGCATCAGAATACTTCGGGCTGGGTAGTACGCTGTCCATTGTGATGGTGAATCCCGCGAATTCCACGACGGGGCTGCTAAAGATGAATTTCCCCGGGTTCAGGGTTATGCCATTCCGACCGCACACGTCAAGCCATTGCACGGCCTGGTGGAAGCTGTCGGCGATACTATCCGACCAGAGCAGAGCGTCGTCGATGCATTTCGTGTGCTCGCCTATTTCCGAGACGATCTCGTCGTATCGGCGAGTGTAGCCGTCGCCCGACGCGCGATACCCCTGTGGAGCGACACAGTAGCGGTAACGTCCCCACGGCGTGATGAACGTCGTCAGGTGTTTATCGTCCTCGTGCAGCGGCACGCTGTGATACCCATTCCAAGCATCGAACACCGTCTTACGCTTGTTCTCGGGGACACCTCGCGCCTGATGGAACGGGGATGGGGTGTGGTGTGTTTCACGTGCTGCATAGACATTTAATGCCTGGAAGTCCACGGTGCGTCTTGGCTTGCCATTCTTTTTGGCACAAATCACCATACGGTGGCACCATGTGACCCGATCGCCGACCGGTACCTTCTCGAGCACACCGAGACGTACATCCTCGTCTAAGCCGGCCTTGACCTCCTCCTGCCAGTGCACGGCCACCGGTATTGGACTGTGTCGTGCGACGGGTGTCGCATCCTTGTCTATCATCAGTCGCAAGGGTGGGCCAGACATCATGGGCAGTGTTTGGTGGGTACATGTGTTGAATGTGCTCGCCGCGTACCGTCTCTTCAGCCACAATTCGATCGCTGCTCGATTCTCCTCGGTCGCGGGCATCGGTAGGCCCTCGGGAAGTGGCGGCGGTCCTGTCCGCGGGGTGCATGGGCATGGGGTCGGAGCGGCTGCATCATCTGATGCAATGACCTCGCCAATGGTCGGGAATGTCTCGCTAATCATCCCAAGGTCGATGCACGCGGCCCGTGACAGGAAGACACGATCTGATGTGTTGGTGATGTAGGCGATTTGTCGTGTCTCGTGCGTTATGGCCCGGCTGTCGGTACCCGAGAATCGCACCACCATCGCTCCGAGGATAGGTATCCCTCCCTCGTTCGCCGCTCGCATCGTCATGGTGACCGGTATGAGGTCGTCCGCATTGAGCCCCATCCTCTCGGCCACTTGTATGCCCATTAGGCAGCTCTGGCATCCGGTATCTGCCATCGCGGGGAGTTCGGCGGCGCTTACTCGCTTCCTGAGTGCGAAACCGAGGGCACGGTAATCCTCCTCGAATGCTCCGACGTTGACCCGGACATACGGCTGCGGGTCGGACGCGCGTTTATGCCATCTGTCACAAAGGTTATCGTACAGATGGTGGTCTAGTGCGATCGCGTTGACGTCGGCAACCGGTCCGTTGAACACTGTGCACAGTTCGAAGGCCGCGGACTGTTCATCACTTGTCTCGGCGGTCTCAGTCGGCCAGCGGGTATACGCCTTGCCGAGGCAGGCGCGTTCTATGTGGTTCACGTTTTTGCATTTACTACATCGCTTGCCGTACGCTGGGCATTGGCTTCTCCTTATGCTCCACGGCGGGTTCTTACCGTGGCCTCTCTCCGCACAGAACCAACACAGTGCAGTGGGGTCGAACGTTTGCTCTGGCTTCGCATCAGGTCTCGGCTTAGTCGTCGCCGCGCCTCTGGTTCGTACCTCATGTTGCTTATTGCGGCGATATGTACTACTTGCCGCGTTTACACTCGGGGTATCCAGCAGGCGCGATGCCGATCGTTTGCCCGACTCACGCGCCTCGACGAATTTAATCATCTCCTCGATCTTCATCTTTTGGTTCTGGTCGCTTAACAAGTCCAACTGAATCTCGTCGTCCACGATACCGCGAGCGAGTACGTCACGCAATATCTCGCCGGCGAAGTCGACCATCTCGTCGCAACCGGCTTTGGTGCACTTGATTCGATAATCACAGGTGTCAGCCTGACCCTTGATTCGGGCGTAGAATGATCGAATTTGTTCCTCGCGTCCCTGGCGCATGTCATGTAATGCGTATCGTGCCACCATGATGTTTTCACTACGCACCGCGAGTGCCTTTATCGCCGCTAACACGTTTGCCTCGGTGCCTCCGACCATGGAGCCTCCGTTTGAACGAGTGAGGTCCCGTCTCAATTCGTCATCACAGCACTCCAATAGTTGAACAACGATGTCGTCTCCCCGGAGGCGTGTGCCGTCTCGATATTCGCCCCACCTGGTTTCGAAGTATGCCCAGGTTTCTGACGTACCAGCTAACGATACAGTAGGGCGTTTGAGCTTTTCCATTTGCCCACCAGGTGTCGCCGCGGCATGAATCGAGTGTGTCAACCCATGAATCTTTAGGAGTTCGACTACTATTGCAGCGTCGTCGTTCCGTGATACGTAGTCGCATCCTGGGAATGGACATGCAACCTCAATCACCATGTTTGCGGTGCTACCTGGCTCTAGACAGTTTTATGGCAGAGTCCGTAGCCGTAGCCGTAGCCGTAGGGGTTCAATGTTATCAATAGGTGCCAGCGTAAATGTGTATATTTACTAGTTTCTCCATCGAATAGTCGCCCCGTACTTAGCTGCTGTCCAAGCTTGTTTGATTATAAAGAAGAACGATGTTCTCTTGCATTTAATCACGTATTTAATAGTCAAATCGGTTAAACGATACAATAATCAAACAAGCTGTTTCTGGTATGGTGGCCCGGATGCTTCTGGGTACGGGGAGCATCTCTTGTATATGCGCAAGTAGTAAGCGGGAGTGTTCATTGTTTCCTAGTTATTGTCGAAACCGTGGCGTTGTCCGTTGGTGTTGTTTAACTTTATATGTCAACGACAGGCACGTCTTACAAAGTAGCTGTAAATTGTTAATCGAATATATTTAATAACACGATCAGCGTTAATTGAAACATTTTATACCTACACTGAAACGGCTTACTGTATTCAGCGTGCTGGCGCGCGGCGCGAGAAAGAGAGGCCCTATATTCCCGTTGGCGCGCTGAGTACAATATTAAGCGCGCTGGGCACGCCTTTGCTGAAGTGATAGATTTGTTTTTTGAATATCTGAGCGTCACACGGTTTCTATGCGTGTCAAGGACGGCACGATTAACGCGCACAGCGATTTGTTTTGCATGCAGTTCATGGCTTTGATTACTTGATATGCACTAGCAATAATACCCATCTTTCGGATGTTATGTGACTGTCGTTATATAGCAACATTTACCAAATGTATGGATACACAACATTATCAAAGAAATATCCGTCCATGCCTTGGTAGCCTTCATCGTGCTGCCAGTTAATATAAGGCAGTGATCAACAAACAGAAAGCCTTCGAATCTCGAGATGCGGCTGTCGTCCGGGAGGCCAAGGCAGTGCTTAGGGCAGAAATTGGCCTTGCCAAGTCACCTTTTCGACAAAGTAGAAAAGCAGTATCATACCATGAACACTCTTGACGCCTTCAGAAATCTCAAGGTGATGGCCGGTGATGTCAGTACCAGCCAATGTACAAGATCTCACACACTGCCTGATGCTACAGATCTAAACAAATTCTACATTCACTTCGACAGCAAGGACTTTACATCCACGTGCACAGAGCTTCTGGCAACCACCCCTCCCCCTCCCCCTCCCCCTCCCCTCCCCTCCCCTCCCCTCCCCTCCCCCTCCCCTCCCCTCCCCTCCCGTTCCAACTCCCCCTGTCATTCCTGTGCCTAACCCCCCTTCAGGAACTCACTACAGGCCCTTTGCTCTCACTTCCCTTCCCATGAAATCCCTGGAGAGGTTAGTCCTGACCAACCTCTCTTCACACATTCAGGAGAAACTGGATCCCATGCAGTTCGCCTACAAGCGTGGGCGTAGCACAGTCGATGATGTGGCAACCCTGTTACACAATGTCACCAAACATCTCGAGAAAGCAGGAAACTACATCCGCATCCTCTTCATAGATTTTAGTTCGGCCTTTAATACTATACAGCGCCTGATTAAATACTCAGACGACGCAGTAGCAATGGCGTGCCGGAATTGGTCAGACTCGTTCCACGCTTATGAGAACACTGTCTCTATGATCTCAGTGTGGTGCAAGGAAAATTTCCTAGAACTGAATGTGTGCAAGACAAAGGAACTCTGCATTGATTTCCGCACCAGCGGCCAGTTTGATGAACCACTATATATTGGTGGTGAGGCTGTGGAGGTAACGGACACCTTTGAATATCGTGGTATAACATTTGATAACAAGCTGACGTTTGGTCCCCATGTTCAAGGTGTGTACAAAAAGTGCCAGCAAAGACTGTAGCTGTTAGGGAAACTGAGATCGTTTCATATTGGCTCCAAACTTTTACTATTTTTGTTGTATTATAGAGCCAGTGTTGACATATTGTAGTATCTGTTTTTTCTCTGCTATGTCCGCATCTGCAAAACTGCTTCCAATGTCATGGGCCTCCCCACACAGCTTGTTTCTCAGCTGACTGAACGCGCGATGGTCAGAAAAGCACACGCAGTTGCCAATGACCCCGCCCACCCACTGAACAACGAGTTTGACCTTCGTCCGTCTCAGAGACGATGCCGGTGTCCAAAATGCAGAAATACAGGTTCAAAAACAGATTCGGTCCCCAGGCGTTAAGTTGTCTCAACAAACTCTGATTCAAATGTTCATCACGTGCAAGCCAATCACTGAACAGTGTATGTGTGTGTACGTGCGTGTGTGCGTGCGTTTATTTAGTTCAATATCTTAAAAATTGATTCTTAGTAATAATAATGAATATCTTTAAAAGTATTCTTAGTAATAATAATAATGTATGTAATCGCATGCCTTCAACTGCACTAACTTATGTATATGTAATTGCAGTGTGATTATATTGTATGGACTACCTTCATGTATGTATTACTGTTATTACTTTCATTAACTTATACTGATATACTGATGCTCAGTAAGCAGAAGACAATTATCCAATATTTTATTGGACAATGAACTCGTATAAATTGTGACGACGTAATACTGGCAGTTGCGGACAATAATTATTATCCGTTATAACTACAAAGGGTCATTCGATTATTCATATAAAGGATAATAGCGGGATGAATTACGAAAACAATAAGACTATGAAAACCCAACCGTGGCGTCGTATATAAACCCTTGAAAGTGTGGCGCCCGAGATGTAAAGCGTCTAGACGGAGTAGCATAACATAAAACATAGTCATAGACCTACACATTCTAATTCGATTATAATAAGATTATAGTTTATAGAGCTGTTTTGTGTGCGAATTTTGCAGTTGTGTCATTGTTAAGCTATATATTTACTAACCAATAAAATGGTGACATTTAAATAAAATTAGGAATTTAGGTGCACGGGTTGTCTTGTGTACGAATTCTTTTGTACGAGTTGCCATGGGTATGTGTTGGTTTAGGTACGTGTTGTCCGACTGCCGTTTGAATGATGCGATGGCACGAAAGCATTGATTCTGAATCGAAATAGTGCACTTCGTGTCATTCGTCTGCGAAATTATTCAAATATAAATTGTATCCAGTATGCCCAAGCGAAAGGTCAGTAATTAGAACGCTCATATGTTCATGAGTGTTTGTCGACGCCGACGTAATTTAACCGTTATTGTGCTGTCAACACACCATTTTATCGCTCAATAATATACCGCCAGAAATCGAGCTCGGAAATTAACGAAAACATTAACATCAATAATGTGTTCGGGATATGTATGTGTGGTGGATATATTTACAACACAGGGGCCTACATAAATTGATAAACGTCAAGCTAACATAACCATAAGTTTAATACCTAGAAAACACGTTACACGGGCCCGTGGTAGAGAAAGAAAGCTGAACAAATAAACGATGTCTATGCCCTAGCAATTCAGGCCATTCAATATAAGCCGTTCTATATGCGAGAGGCATATGACTGTGTTAGTCCTAGTCTACACATGAGTAAAAAATAATTTGGAGTTAATTCTGTTGGTAGAGAACACGTCTGTATGCAGCTCATGTCGCAGAGAATTCGTCCGTCATGTGACCAAAATACAAATTCGTTCATCATATTCTACAAATAAGTTCTTTTTTCACTTTCAATTACCACTATATGAATTTTAAAAAAAATATGTATTTTGTATAAACACTTGTGTGATCCAGAAAATGGCACAAAATACATGTAAGTGCATGATAGCATCTAAGTGCTTTCACACCTCTCCAAGTCTATTCTATTTGTGCCAATCTGAATTCTGTGCCTCCACCTTTCCGTGGACAGACACATAGATTATTATAATAAGCCCTGTATCATTATGCGTCATGGCAGATGTCTTTCTTTCTTTCTTATTTGTCATTGTTGGTTGTGACATTTTTTGCAGCTGAAGGGGCACAGGGATTCGGACAGCGACAATTCAAATGAGGGCAAAAGAGGAGTGGATGGGGATGAGGTCTTTGATGATGCCGAGACAAGTTGCAACACAAGGATGTCTACGAGAAGCAAAGGCATATGTAAGTGAAACATACCTTTTCCTTTGTAAAGGTATGTTTTTAATAATAATTCTTATGTAGCGCTGCATCCGGTCCTTGAGACCATTAAAAGTATTTAACACTTCACCCCCTCACAGACCTGTTTGTTTGACCACCAGCTTAACTTCTTTGGGGAGCATTCAGCCATGTTACAACTACTGCGTGAAGACTACTCATTCATATATATCCACCACTGCCTATGGCCAGATACTCATTTGTATTATATATATATATATATATATATATATATATATATATATATATATATATATATATATATATATATAATGTGTGTGTGTGGGTGGGTAGGTGGGTGGGTGGGTGTGTGTATTTATACAACTGACTGAACCAAGACAAAGTGGAGTGAACGTAATTTCCCAAAATTTGAAATGGCAGCAAGAGGATTCAAACCCTGGTCTTCTCAAATAAGAGTCTGACGTTCTAGCCACAATGCCAATGTGCCTCACTATGCTAGCATTTAGCTGTTTGTATCAGCCGAGTCAAGATCAGCGTGTCATTGTTGGTATAGTAGTGACATGCACAAGTTACAGATATAAATTTTGTGCAAAAGCTGTCTCGTTTGTGATTTTTCAACAAACATGTTACTTTACAATGTCCATGGAAAAATAATTACATCTTTACGTGTATAAATTCAGGGGAGCCATAAAGTAAAAAAAATTTACACTATTTTCAATGTTGTGCGTTTGCAAATGGAAAAAAGGCTAATTTTAATGCCACGTATCAGATGGCTGGCATAACCTGATATCGTAGACAACAACATGTTGCAAATACATATTCAAGGGCCATTGTGGTGGCAAATTATATTATAAATGGCCGTTATGTTTTTTCAACAATACACAAAATGCCAGTTAAAAATGTCACATTTCAAGCATAATATGTGTATCTGTTGACATTTCTGTTATCACTAACAACCAGGAAATGATACTTAATTTACTTTTTTATAAAAACTACAACACTTACTATGTAGGCAAATGTAGGCAAAATAAAAAAAAAATTTAAGTACGATTGACGAAGGGTTTATGCCCAAAATATACTGCCACTTTAGGCTGTCATTAAATTTTTTTGCGAACTTATTCATGGTGGTGTAGGACACATAATTCGTTTATGTTAAAAAAATTCCATAAAGTTATCAGTGACACTATCATACATGTGGAAGCCGTTCGTGCCTATGGTAGCCACTATTAGCCCAATTGTTTTTCACTGGCAAGCCAATGCTGGTTGACAGCTATTATTGGCCCATTCATTTTTTTTGCACTGGTAAGCTAATGCAATTGAGCCAATGACAGCCATTATTGGCCAAATTAGGTTTTTTCAATGGCAGACCAAAACCATTGGTCCAATCAAGATAAATATGTTACATAACGGTTTGTTTTATCAAAAGTAACTTACTTCATTATTAATAATAATCGTGCATCGGCCACAACAAAGAGTACCAGCGGTGGCCAATAATACAATAGCGTCTTGGTTACTAGGGCCAGGCACATCAACGTTGTAGATCTCTGCCACTGTAACAAAGGATGTATAAGGCACTTCTGCCTTGAACTGTTCAGGGACAATCGCCAGAACGCTGCTCTTGTTCACTTTTACGAAAAAGGCATTGATTGTCATGAACTTTGACATTGACATATCGCACCTTTTCATTCGCTCTTGCTTGGCATGTGCTATTTTGAACTCACCCCACGACATCCGGGTCACATGATTGTTTGTAAAATGTTGTCTTTGTTTTGGATATAGTTGTGGGTGGGGTCAGTGCTATGCAGTTTTTTTTAATACTTTTTATATTTACATAACTCCTTAGTTAATCAAAGTTTTTGCTTGTAGCAACGCCAGTGATTGTTGATCAGAAGCCATCGCCACCACCGGAAAAGAAACGGAGAAGCCAGAAGAGCAGCGATACTCCAAATGTAAAGGGTAGTAATGACATCACCGACGAGAAGGACATTCCCGTTGATTTTGCCTTGGTCAAGCGGGCAGCACGAGTTGTTGCAGAGGACAGCTTCAAGTACACAACTGACCATGCCCACTGTCCACTGCCAGGCTGTGACTCAAAAGGTAGTGGTCAGTTAGGCTGTTTAAAAAAACATACATAATTTATATAATTTTTGGGGTCTTTCTGTACGATGCATGTGGAAGACTACAATGACCAACAAGACACTTGTAGGCAGCCTGCGAATCTGTTAAGTTTTTCTCTGAGTGATAAAAAAGCCTAAATAGACACTCTTATCTTTTTATTTTGACAATTATGGCAAACTTATGTATGTAATAAGATAGAGTAGGTCAAAGGGAATAAAAAATAGTTTTAAATGTTTTACACAGTAACAAATAAAATGGCTGCCATGGTAACACACAATGGCCGTCATAATATAACAATATAGCTTACTTGGCACATGGTATCCAGCCTTTACTAAAGCAGGTAAGATCATAGCTCTTTCATTTAAACTACCTGATATTATTCCATTATAACCTTACATTTGAAATAATAATAAATTGTATATTTTATTTTGGATGAAACTGTAATTTTTTTTTATAATTACATCTAAAAAAAATTGCAACTTATTGCAAATATCTCGTTATAGTTGTATGGAGAAAGTCATGCAGAATACAACAATGTAAACCTGATTCACTTGACTTCATAGATACACTCTTTATCCATGAATAAAAGTAATTTAGAGGTATGTAATTATCTGAAAAACTTTTTGGATAGTAAACATACAACGCTATCTGAATACAAATAAGCCGTATTTTCCCATTGTGACAGCCATTTTGTTTGTTGCCATGGTGACGGGAGTGAAAAAGGTTCAGTATATTTTTTTTCTTCATAAGTTTAGAAATATTTGTAAAACCTGTCAATGTAAAGCAGCTGAGAAACTAATTGTTGCTTGCACTGCAGGGCATTTGACTGGGAAACATGACACGCACCGAACAATCTCTGGATGTCCTCTGTACAACAACATGACAGCTGAGGAGTGCAAGGTAGGCACTTTTTGGCAACCCCGAAGAGATATTTCTGAACAAATGCGGAGAGCCACATTTCACGCAATACAAGGTCTTTCTTTGTAAAAATAACTTAATCTGTTTCCTTTGCAGACGCGCTTCCTGGAAAGAGAAGCCCTCACCCAAGAGAGAAAGCGAATTCAGCAGGAATTTGATGATCGCAGAGACCTACGTCGACAGGTGACAGAATTATTTGTTAAAATTATTGTGTTTAGATCCAATTAAACTGCACCATGATGATGCTTTGTAATATATAACTTGATTTATTCAGTGAAATGATGGTTGTTTTAGTATTTAGCTGTATGTTTGGTTTACATTAGAAAATCAATCAATTGTTGTTACAGCATACGTTCAATGCAAAAAAAATTAGACATAGAATTTGGACAAACCAATGTGGTCATTGATTTTCCTCGTTCCTTCCAGACGGCGACACAGGCACAGCAAGATCGCAAGCGGCGAGTGGTCTCAAAGCGCTTACAGAGGCCTGAGATAACACAAGACGTGCGCAACGAGTGGGACGCTCACCAGGCAAAACACGAACACCCTCGACAACCCCTGCTCAAGGGGCTGACGTCTAAGTATGACCTCAAGTTGTTCCAGGAGGCCCAGTCGAAGGCCTGTGAGGAGTTGGTTAGTCCCTTCTTTCGGTGTTGGTTTAGGGGCTGTTGACAGTTGTCGATGTTTACCTATTCATACAAACATTCTGATTCTCATTCCCCATTCCTCCTCCCAGAATTAATACTTTTAAATGTTGATAATTTTTCACATTGAAAAATATATCGATGTAAAGTGCGTGTATTATGACGTACAATAATAACCAGCAGAATATGTTTAATAACATTTATCTCCAATAATTATGCTAAAGCTTTGTGTTTTCTAAGAACTCCATGGTGTCATATTGATAATTGTTTTCCATGAAGTTGTGAATTTCCAAGATGCCAGACTGGATTACTGTGCCATGCCGTGAACAGTTAGTAGTAGTTCTGTAAATGACCGACATTAAAAAATTAGTATGCTGGCCTTGACCCTTCATTTTAGTACACTGTGTGAATAGGTAAATATCAACAATTGTGAACGACCTCTTAGACTGATTGCACTGCAGTGGTGATGATGTGCATGGGTGTGAATTGGGATAAGTTTGTGAGTGATGATGTGCGTGGGTGTGAATTGGGATAAGTTTGTAAGTGATGATGTGCATGGGTATGAATTGGGATAAGTTTGTAAGTGATGATGTGAGTGGGTGTGAATTGGGATAAGTTTGTAAGTGATGATGTGCTTGGGTGTGAATTGGGATAAGTTTGTAAGTGATGATGTGAGTGGGTGTGAATTGGGATAAGTTTGTAAGTGATGATGTGCTTGGGTGTGAATTGGGATAAGTTTGTAAGTGATGATGTGAGTGGGTGTGAATTGGGATAAGTTTGTAAGTGATGATGTGAGTGGGTGTGAATTGGGATAAGTTTGTAAGTGATGATGTGAGTGGGTGTGAATTGGGATAAGTTTGTAAGTGATGATGTGCTTGGGTGTGAATTGGGATAAGTTTGTAAGTGATGATGTGCGTGGGTGTGAACTGGGATAAGTTTGTAAGTGATGATGTGCATGGGTGTGAACTGGGATAAGTTTGTAAGTGATGATGTGCATGGGTGTGAATTGGGATAAGTTTGTAAGTGATGATGTGCGTGGGTGTGAATTGGGATAAGTTTGTAAGTGATGATGTGCGTGGGTGTGAATTGGGATAAGTTTGTGAGTGATGATGTGCTTGGGTGTGAATTGGGATAAGTTTGTGAGTGATGATGTGCATGGGTGTGAATTGGGATAAGTTTGTGAGTGATGATGTGCATGGGTGTGAATTGGGATAAGTTTGTGAGTGATGATGTGATTGGGTGTGAATTGGGATAAGTTTGTAAGTGATGATGTGAGTGGGTGTGAATTGGGATAAGTTTGTGAGTGATGATGTGCATGGGTATGAATTGGGATAAGTTTGTAAGTGATGATGTAAGTGGGTGTGAATTGGGATAAGTTTGTGAGTGGGTGTGAATTGGGATAAGTTTGTGAATGATGATGTGCATGGGTATGAATTGGGATAAGTTTGTAAGTGATGATGTGAGTGGGTGTGAATTGGGATAAGTTTGTAAGTGATGATGTGCTTGGGGGTGAACTGGGATAAGTTTGTAAGTGATGATGTGCATGGGTGTGAACTGGGATAAGTTTGTGAGTGATGATGTGCATGGGTATGAATTGGGATAAGTTTGTAAGTGATGATGTGAGTGGGTGTGAATTGGGATAAGTTTGTAAGTGATGATGTGCTTGGGTGTGAACTGGGATAAGTTTGTGAGTGATGATGTGCATGGGTGTGAACTGGGATAAGTTTGTGAGTGATGATGTGCATGGGTGTGAATTGGGATAAGTTTGTGAGTGATGATGTGCATGGGTGTGAATTGGGATAAGTTTGTGAGTGATGATGTGCATGGGTGTGAATTGGGATAAGTTTGTAAGTGATGATGTGCTTGGGTGTGAACTGGGATAAGTTTGTAAGCTTGGTATTTTGGGAAAGTCAGAAGTGCTTGTGAATGTTTTGGAACACGATAATGACAACGTTGTGAAGACTGACCGATAGTCAACCAAGTTGATGAACAATCAAAACTCGCCACAGCGTACAGAAACAGGAATTGCATTGCCAGATCCAAGTAAGAGTCGATAATTCTGAACGTGTGAACATTCTAGAAGCTAGGAAAACCAAAGAGGTCCTTAGCAATGGGCAGGCATTTGATTTGTTGAAATCCGTCATTGATTTAATTTGCCTCAAAGGTCCAGGATATTGGTGTATTATCTTGCAATGTTAGTGCATTACATTACAGTAGAGGGCTGCTGCTGTTCAAGGCACAAAGCCTTATTTTCTTGTTGTAAAATAAAAATAACTGTGGTTCCTCTACCACATTTGGGCAGTCAACATGTCAGAATGTAGTTTATGCTGTGTAACATGATTTTACGATACAATTTAGCATTTGTGCTGACATAGGAACTTATGTGGATATTTAAAGATGATTACATAACATGGAATGATCATAAAAATTATGTACACGGAAAAAAAACACGAACTACTCTTCGTACGGTACTAACGCTTCATGAATCCAGCCCCAGACTTTACCTTTTTGATTGTTGTTCTGTGTGCAGCAGTTCGAGATGAACTTGCACTATCAACTGGGGGACACGCAGGAGTACCGCATCAAGCAGATTGAGATGGGGCGCTACGAGATGGACACGTGGTACTCGTCGCCCTACCCGGAGGAGTACGCCCGACTGCCGAAGCTATACATCTGCGAATACTGCCTCAAATACATGCGCACCTCCGTGATCGCGCGGCGACATGCAGTGAGTGTCACATATCCTGTGGATCTCATAAATGTGTGTTGTTTCTAAAGGTTCTGATGTGTTGTGTCTTTGGGTGCCCTGACTGTGCAGTTAGCTATAGAATACCATGTATGATGAATTCTCAAACGTGAAATGACCAAAGGTGCAGTATTTGACTGTACGAAAAGGCATCTGGTGGCCACTGAGATAGACATGAAAGATCTTACCAGTGCCCGAACAGCATATAGCTGTTACAAGATTTAACAAGTGACAAGATTTAACAAGATTTGCCATCCAAGCCAAAGGACCAAATGGCAAGTGGACAAGGAAGCCATTGGCTTATTGAGAGTCCATCAGTGTTCATCTACATGTAACCCGCCCTCCTGAGATATGTGTCCAACTTGTTTTTAAACATGTTCATGCTGCTAGCGGTTATACAATCCGTAGATAATTTGTTCCATTCATTTACTGTCCTCTGTGAGAATGAGTACTTCCTGATATCCAATCTACACTGATCCTTTACTAACTATAAATCATATCCTCTAGTTCTGCTATCTTTCTTGAGAGAAAAAAACATATTTCTATCAATATTTTCGTATCCATTCAATATCTTAAAAACTTCAATCTGATCTCCTCTTAACCTCCTTGTCTCTAGAGTTGTTAAACCACATTCTGTCAGGCGTTCTTTATAACTAAGGTCTCTCAGTTCTGGATGCGTTCAAGTGTATGATGCGAGCAAAGGGTGCGGTTGAAAAACAACAGTTATATCATGAAAGGGAGCTCACTCGAACGATGACAATAATGACGCCGGCTCCTTGGTGTGGCAGCGTGTATCAACATCCAGTTGTATGAACACACCTGCACAAGTCAACACTGTTAGCCAGAACATTTAATTTTAACATTAATCGACTGCTATGAACATTTTGAAATTTTTATATTGTAATGTTAATAACCAATGCGTAGGTGTCATACTCAAAGTTGACTGTTTTATTGTTGCCGCAGGCCAAGTGCGTGTGGCGTCATCCACCAGGTGACGAGATCTACCGAAAGGCGAACATATCCGTGTTTGAGGTCAATGGCAAAAAAAACAAGGTATGTTGACAACTGATCTCTGCAGAGAGAATGCATCAGACTTGATCGGGTCGGAGATTGTTGTTATGAAATAGACATTTTTAACAGTGTTGTATAGCAAAATATGGAGTTGGTTAATACATGTCACTCATACCTTGACTGAGACGATCGTTGGGGTGCATGTCTCGATGAATTTTAGACTACCCGTCGCCACCTGTCTCTGCCCTGTGTTGCCTGGAGAAGATCTTTGATCTCCAAATCTGTCCATTCTTTCATGTTATCGAGCCACGTCTTTCTCGGTTTTCCTCTTTTTCTTACCCCTTTCATAATGTCCTGTAGAATTTCTTTTGTGGTGCTGTTGTGATGAATGATGTGTCCGTACCATTGTAACTCTCTCTCCCATATCATTGATAGTTTGCATTGATTGCAAATTCATTGGTTTTTATTTACATGTATATACCGCCTGGTTTTGTTTATTGTTTACAACAAAGAGCATTGTTATAATTGTCTCCTTACTGGTGCTGGTTTACCACAGATATATTGTCAGAATCTTTGCTTGCTGGCGAAGCTCTTCCTCGACCACAAGACCCTGTACTACGACGTCGAGCCGTTCCTCTTCTACGTGATGACAGAGGCAGACAGCCATGGCTGTCACATGGTTGGCTACTTCTCAAAGGTACGTTACTGGTTGGATGGTTACATATGGTTGCCTAGTGGCAGTCAGATGGTTTGGTGCTACTCAGCAATCAGTTTTAAAGAAAACATGACAGATGCGTTCTTCCGTGTTGCCGTGACTGGTGGCTGGTTCTTGTACTGCTGCACCGCGCCAGCAGTGAGAAAGGGATTATTACAAACTATTTGGTTGGCCTGGCAGTAATGGCGAACTTGTAATGTGGTGGATCATGAGTAGAAGAACTGCATCTTTACAAAGGCAGGAAGTGAAAAAGTATGTTGAAATGTTAATTTGCTGTTATATAATGGGTAAAATACACGGTTGTTGATGTCACGAGAGTGTTATCAGCCAGATATCAGCCACAAGTGTTGCAGGCACGTTATTTGGCTGATGATATTATATAATTTATTATCCTGTGCAAGGAGTTGACCACCCGTGTGTTACAGGAGAAGCAGTCGTTCCTCAACTACAACGTGTCATGTATTCTCACGCTGCCTCCCTTCATGAGACGCGGCTATGGCAAGATGATCATTGACTTCAGTAAGTACAATTGTTTCTTTCTCCACCATCATGGAGTTTATGATCATGTCGCAGAGTTCAAGACCATGTCGTGGTGTTCGTGACCATGTCGCAGAGTTTATGATCATGTTGTGGAGTTTGTGACTGTGTCGTAGAGTTTGTGACCGTATCACAGGGTTCGTGATCCTGTCGTGGAGTTTGTGACCATGTTGTGGGGTTCGTGACCATGTCATGGGGTTCATGAGTCATCAGATCTGTGTGATTCAGTGTTCTTGTTGTTGTGTTCACGTGTAGTTGGTTTAATTTTGCAATCTGCTGGAATGATGAACTAGAGGGAACATGCATCAGTGCGTGTGTAACATGAATGCGTATGACATGTGTACTGTCGTATGTGCACGGTCGCATAAGAACTATCATACATGCATTGTCACAGTGCACATGTGACACTGCAGGCAACTTGTGACAGTATGCATGCATTGCTAGTGTGACATTGCTACTGTGACATTGCAGGTGTGACAGTGTATATATGTGGTTGCGCAGGTTATTTGCTGAGCAAGGTCGAGCACAAGGTCGGTTCACCGGAGCGTCCCTTGTCTGACCTTGGCCTAATCAGCTACCGGAGCTACTGGAAGGACGTCCTGTTGACCTACCTACACAGCTTCAATGGCAGAGAGATCTGCATCAAAGGTAATTCATGGTGACACTCTGTGGCCCATCAAACAACCTTTGTATTCAGTGCACTGGCACATTTCATGTTTATCACTGCCGCCTCATTCTTTTTGTGCTAAATTTGGTTGTATCAACTGTGATTTGTGCCCCAATTTACACGGCCGATTCTTGTATTGCAAATACCGTGTCACACAGTGTCGAATGACTAATTAGACAATTAATTGCTCATGTAAACTGGCCCTAGCATGACTGAAATACTAAAGTATGATGAATGATTCACCAGCGAAGCCTGTGTATCTTATATATATATATATATATATTATATATATATATATAACCCACCCAGTAGTTCTGTAGTTAAAATATGATACTTATTGACAGTGTTAGCAACTTGATAATATTTTTATAATCATGAAGAATGTGTTTTATTATTGAATAGTATGCGTACATCCTAATCTACAGGGAAGGTTTAGATGTTCTGTGTGAAGAAAAGCAATTAGTAATAACGTTGACCTACAGTTAGTGTGCCAGCCATAACCACTTCAAGTAGAAAAGAAATTGCTGTGCATTTGTTTGTTGAGTTGTGTTGGATATAAATACTTGCTGACATTGAGACAATGAAGCTGGCTATTTCAGTTGTTGGCGTTCGAGTCTACCTGCTGCTGTTTTAAAACTTGGGCAGTTTCGTTCACTCCACTCTTTTGGATGAGACACTTAGACTAGTAACTGTGTCAGGGGAAGTAAAGGATCACTCCAACACGCACTGCACCAAGATGGTGTTGAATTAGCTGCGTTGAGATCCTGGTCTAGGCGGATACTGGCCCTATATGACATTATTAGTTAGCAAAGACCCTGTCACTTGTTTGTTGACTTGTGGGGTAACACGTGGTTCTTGTTAACAGACTTGAGTCAGGAGACGGCGGTGAATGCCAATGACATAGTCAGCACGCTGCAGTCACTGGGCATGCTGAAGTACTGGAAAGGGAAACATCTGGTGCTGAAACGACAGGTAGCCCCTCACACCTATATCCTTACTCTGGTCTCCCTATGTGGGACTGGGATAGGGTTCTGTGCCCTCAGTTTAATTATTTTCATTAAAATGCATTCAGATGCTCTAGATAAATGATAGTCACCAGTATTTTTAAATTAGTTTATTAAAACTTCCTTGTGAAGTCGATTATAGAATAAAAATATGCGCAGTTGGTTTAAGGGGAAACATTGCGGCTGGAACGTTTTAATTTTTTTTATTCAAAATGTCTCCTCCGTATTCCAGTAGCTTTGTATGTTTACTATCAATAAAGTTTACTTTTATAACAACTACATGCCTCTACATTTGTTTTATTCATGGATAAAGGTTGCATCTATCATGTAATCAATGCTGTTATTAAATTTTTGATGGCCATTTACAAGGCATGATATTTTGGCACCGAGAAAGTACAACATTCTGGAAGCAAAAATTATATGCTCATATGATTTGGATTGTTGTGTTCACCTGCATATTCTCCCAAAATTTTCAAAAATGTTTTTCTTTGCAATATCTTAGGGGCAGCGTATAAATGTGTCAACAAATGTTGCATCTAAAATGTTGTAACTTTGAAAGTTCGGAAGAAAACAAATATTGATAATATAGACAAATAGTTCTAGATAAGTTTTGGAGTTAAGGCATAAGAAATTGCACTATGCACAAAACAAATCCTATTTAGCTGCCATGCCTCCCCTTAATAAAAGACGCATACTGTGTTAAAATCATTGAGTTGATTTTGATCGTTAAATCAGGTAACTTCCAAGTGTTAATAGCCTTACTTAACATATGTAGAACTGGACCAATTTTGTCCTTTTTTTAAAGAATTTTGACCAGATCCTAAATAAGCTGAATTACAAATTGTCACAAACGAGTTAGCATGTCGTAGTGGATACCAGATAAGTTAGATTTTTCACAAAATGAGTGAAACGAGACGAGCGAACAAAATTGCATTAAGGAAGAACTTTTAAGATCAGTGATACTGGTTTTAAAAAACGTAAGCAGCATGCAGGAATTACAAACCGATATTGAATAAGAGTTGTCATAAGTTGTCGTGTTTCCACAAACGTCTAGTAGAACATTGTTGTTTTGTTAGGACCTCATTGATGAATACCTGAAGAAGAAGGGGAAGAAGAGACCAGATCAATTAACCATTGACCCAGGGTCCCTGAAATGGACGCCGCCGATACACAGATAGTTTCACCAGAGAGCAGACAGCGTCATTTATAGTCACCAAGCATTGCCAAACGCCATAAAGATTTAAAGAATGCAGTGAAGTTACATTGCCTAATTTGGCATGGCAATTTTTTTATATATGCACATGAAATGAAAATGTATTTTAGGCCTGCTAGGTGATCATTATTATTTCAGGTTTTGCAAGTAGCAGGATGTTCTAGCCAAACTTTCCATCAATTTCTGCATTTGGTAAAAATGTGTGTAACGGTGCATGCAACAGACATACACAGAAATGTGCGATTGATAGTCAAAACATGACCATTAAAGGTAATGTACAGCGATTTTTATTGGTTAAGCGATTGACGGTTTTGTGGACATTGCGACACAGAATGTATTAGTATTTACATCTTGGTTGTGTAAAAATAATATCCATACAAAACGTGTCGTTATCGTCATCTTTCATGTCTTAGTATTTTAGAAAATACCTGATTTTGGTGATTATATGCCAGTTTACAATCGCTGTATGGCAGTGAAAAGCTGCCCAATAAATGTTCACCTTTGTAGGTGGATTATAATGTTTTCATCAGGTAATTTATTAGTCTGCCAGACGGTAAAATATACCCACTACAGTAATAAAGATTATGACATTGTTAATTTAGACATACTCTCGAGATAAAGAAGTTAAGAGAATTGGAGCATTGACTAGCTCCATATCAATTGACCAATGAAATTGTTGTACATTGCCTTTAAAACATGACCGTTAAAGTAGCGTTACTTTCCAGCACAAACCTTGCAGAAAGTTTATTTCCCAGGCCACCTATTGTTTTGCAGTGCATGATAATTTCCTTTCAGTGTAATATTTTGGTAAATGACAAACAGTAGGACACAGTAAACAGGTTATCACATGCAATTTCATATTTATTTGCTGTATATATAGCTATGATAAAATAAACGGTTTCTGATTCAGCTGCATGTACATTAGCATTATAACCTAGAAACACAAAGTATTCATATGTACAATGTATGTCTGTCATTGTAATAAAATGGAGACATTTTGTAACTAACTAGCCTTCCCCAGGTTTTGTTCGCACATTGCTGAATTTGGATAAAGATCATTACGGTGTATTATTTATATTAAGAGTAATGTTTTACTGGCATTCACTATTTTATTAATTAGTTCTGTGACAATTTTCACACAGTATTATTTTCAGATGAAGCCATTACAACAATTGCTGATGCTGTCAATCATGATTCATTTAATGTAGACAGTGAATGGTGAGTGTTGCTCGTTAACTGTAAATGACGGTTGATTTTAAACATGAACAATCAAGTTAACACATAAACATACATATATTAATATATATGATTACGTTTATACGCAGTCGCGTTCAAAGAAACAGTTATATGACTTCCATAGGCTTCTGAATACACATACATATTATATGTATATAAAATATATATATATATAGCATATTCAACCTAATAAGTGTACAGGTCGCTTGAAAAAAAATTGGGCCATGAAAAAGTCCACAAATCTGTTCTTGTAGGCGTACACAAATATTTTTTGTCTAACACCAGATGGGGACACTTCAGTTGTTCCACACTAGTCAAATCACAATACTTGCAGATCCTGCTGATCAAAAAATGGGTGTATGCTAATTAGGGCATTTATGCTTAATAGGATGAATAGAATATATATATACATAAAATACATATGCACCAGACCACAGCACAACACTTGGCGAGATGCAACAATATGTAAATATGTAGGCCTACATTGTTGGGTTCAATTGCATAATTTGTGATTAGTTATAATTACAGTAAAGGCCATTGATTACCACGCCTCTATGTCAAACTGTCTACATCTGTACCATCTGTAAGAGACTGCCACTCAAAAAATAGACTGATCACCGCAGATGCTTTACAAAACGCTGAGGTCACCTACGGCGCAGCTCCATTATCTTACAAGATAGATGGATGACAATGATGAAATCTAGAAAAATTATAATTACAGTATAATTTTTTTTTTTACAGTCTAATAGATCACTGTAATTAACAATTTTAAATGAATCCAACCCTGGTAACATAAAATGCACACTTTCTCCTTAAATTTATATAAACTCTGTATACAAATTTGCAGTAACGGTTGCTATAGCATGTAATTTTTTTGAACAATGCAGTTATTCTGAACCCATAACTATTGCAATTGACCCTCTATGAAGCACTGCAATTGATTTTTTGAAGCAATGTAGTTGTTGCTTACACAATGTAATTACTGTAATTGAGACTTTGTGATGCTGTGTAATTGTAGTTGGCCATTGTAACAGAACACAACCTTGTGTGTCTACATAAAGATAAGTCCATTGTAGAGTTGAAATAAAACCAAGACAACAGCTTCAGGAGGTTATTTAAATAACACATTCTGTATTCTAAAAATAAATATCACTTTCAACAATTAACATCGTTAAAACAATAATTCACAACATATTCGGATTGTTCAATACACATTTCTAATAAGATTTCCAGTGTGTATAATAGAAAAATATTTAACAAAATTTTTATTCCAGTAGAGAAATTCATGTTTATAAATTGCATTAACAAAATATCCTTGGAATGTTTTAGGAAAAAATCATGTGAATAGTATGTTAAAATTTAAAACTCCCCCCCAAGTTATTAATTTAACCAACTTATTATCGCAGCATGAGCATGATTTCTTAAAGCAGAGATGGCTTCAGCAGTGTCTTGCTCTGAATTTCACAGACTGGTGTTTGACAAACACTAGGTCGAGAATAACTTTCCTAAGGAACTCGTTCATTGAACATGTATTTTCTTGAGCACCGGTGAGCGCTGTTCAATTGCACTAACAGTCAGCGGCCACATGCCACCGATAACACCCGCCTGTAATGAAGAGCCCATCACAACGGCCAGCTCTGGTTCAATCGATGTATTAGGAACTTTGCTGAAATATCCAGTTATGATCTGTCTCACTTTTGGTATCCTTGTCGAGCCTCCGACCAGGACTATCTCGTCGACGTCCTCGCGGGGTAGTTCCGTCGCCTCCAACACTCGATCGATTGGCTCAAGAATTTTCTCAAACAAATCACTGTTCAGATTTTCAAATGTCCTCCTGTCAATGTTGAGTTCGTACTGTATCGGTTCTGTCGACGGCGATACTTTCCCCTGGAAGGAATGTATTTTAAGGGTGAGGGCGGTCGAGTCATGGTAAGTAAGGTTCTGCTTGGCGTCTTCAACGGCCAGGCGCAGCGCCTGGATGTCCTCGGGATCGGTCAGTTGCCGATTGAATTGGACAGCGATCTGTTGCATGACATGGGCCATGAGGCGCTGGTTGAAGTCTTGGCCACCCAAGTGGTTGTTCCCTGCAACACAAAAATGTACGTTTATTTATTATCGGTATCCAGTCTGTATGACTGTTCAGGGCACCATACAGTACACCCCTTGCAGACTTGTTCCTTACAAGACTAACTCATAATTGTAGCTATACTGCAATTACTGCACAAATACTTTCATATGTATCTACTACAACTGAGTTAATTGAGGCAACGTGGATTGAATGAAATTACCGAAGTTTTGAAGTGGCAGCATGTGGATTCGAATGCCAGTTATCTCAATCGAGTGTTTGACGTTCTAACCATCATACTACTGCCACCAACAAGCATGGGGAAGTTCAGTAAATATGTGGAAACTGACACAATTTGTTGACAAATTCCTTTGTATACAATAATTGCACTCAAGTATTAACTTTATGAATATAAATTATCTTCCTGACACAACTACTGAACTTACTTAACTTTGTGATCGATGACACTCAATAACACCAGTTGTGATATTAACCCCACCAACCTGCTATTGCCTGTGTGAGAAACATGCCCCCTTGGATATTGAGGAGTGAGACATCGAGAGTGCCGCCTCCCAGATCCACAACGAGCACATTGCGAATCCCCGACTTCTTGTGTAGTCCGTAAGCCAGGGCAGCAGCAGTCGGCTCAGTGATGATACGCAATACGTCAAATCCTGTGAACACAATAACTACGAGTGAAAACAAACCAAAATAACCCCTGTCTGTCTACTACTACGTCATATATGTTGGTTCTACCTAACTTTTTGTTGCTGTGACATTTTACATACATATTTATAAGTATAGGAGTCACAGGGAAATGGGAAAAAATCTGTCCTGGAATTGCAGAGCCAATGATGTCGATCTTGCTCTGATAATGGAGTAAGGGCCATGAGCAACTTATTTTAATTTAAATAAAATCGGTGCTATATAAGACCACACAATATTTTTATATGATGTTGCCAACACTATGGAGTATAATAATTATATATAAACACATAATTTACATAGTTAATTACTATGAGCCGTACACAATCACTGCGTTGTAGGGTTATATAAAAGACCACAGCAACAATTGATATGTGTGAGGAATACCAAACTTATCAATGCAGTTTTTCTTGGCTCCTTGCAGACAACTGTTTTGACTGTAACATGAACTGATCAACCAGTTGGTTCCGAGTAATGTCTCAGTTTCTTTTGTATCTACCTGCCAACTCAGCAGCCTTTCTCGTGTAGTTTCTCTGCAATTCATTGAATTCGGCCGGGACTGAAATGACAGTCCTGTGCACTTTGGCCTCGAGTTGATCCTCGGCCGTCTCCTTTAACTGTGCCAGTATGTGTGACCCTATGACCTCTGGGGTCAACTCGTTGTTCCCGTTTTCATCGTCTCGGTGAACTTGATAACGTATCATTCCGTCCGCACTCACCACCATCTGAAGGAAGAACTTTAATTCTTAACGTATGTTGCTGGATCTCTGGTATGTGTCTTGTGAAATTAATATTAATATTCAACTGAGTATGTTAGCTATACATGCCGTTTCATATGAATTACCCATATTCAATAAAGATTTTTGGAGGAAATATGACCATATCCCATATTTATGTGGATTACCTGGTATGTTTCAAATTTATGGAAAAATCAAGGCATATTTCCAGCAAAAATTAATTGACTTTGTTTGATGCAGGTGTATCTTGCAGTATGATGGATAGCAATACAATGTGCTCAACCTACATCAGAAGTAACCAGACTGACAGCTAGTGAGATTTATTTTGATGTAGGTATACTCCATGTCCTGATAGATGATGACACTCGACTGGAATCTGAATGCTATCGGCTGATTAAACAACGGAAAATTGTATCCAGTCAAAGATGTGGATTTAAACCCCCAAAAACAGCCTGACTGATTATATACTTGAAGGTAGGTGCCATAAAATAACAAGTTATATTTGTATACATTAAATATAAAAATTACTTCGGACATGTCCTGTTATGTGTCTAAGCCCTAGTCTACAAGTAACCACACATTTCTATATAATGGTGAATAACTATATTATATTATGTTAAAAAAATTACACAAACTTAGTGTCAGATTGAACAATAAATATTTACCTTTCTATACAGTTGACAGGTGTGATAGGATCATGCGACTATTTTTGTTATGTTTCATATCAACGAGCTTCTTGGGTGCCCAAACTATAAATTTGTCCACACAAAAATAGTTGTATTTGTTTGTCTATTACACTACAAAAGGTGCATTTGCTCGTAAAACTAAGCTTAACCTGGGCAAGCGCGCTTTCTCTGTAGTTGTGCACAAAATCTGGAATGAACTCCCCATCACTTAAAAATCATCTGAAACTATAGCTACCTTCTGCAAAAAAAAGAAATTTTTCAAAATTGCATTTCCACATTTAATCCCTGGCGGTCCCTCGTTCTGATGATGTCTTGTGCATCCCTGTTCATGATATCATACTTAACGATTCTGGTATGTAGCGCCTCTGAGCTCAGGTTCCTGGTGACTTAGGCTCAATAGCAGTGTTGTTATGGTTACCAAGCCATGTGCATTACCATATTTTCTATGCACAAAGGTTCGTACCTTAAATGGGTAGCGGGACACTTCCTTTTCCAACTCATCCACAGTGAAACCCTTCCCAATGAATCTCTTGGCGTCATACACCGTGTTCTGTGGGTTGTGCTCTGCTTGTTCAGCTGCAGCATACCCAACTAGGACATCTTTGCCACTGCAAATAAGACAAGGGGTAACATACTCCCAGTCAGTATTGAATTGGCTACATGCCGGACATTTCGCCAACGGACACTTCGCCAAAGGACTTTTCAACAACAGACATTTCGCCAATGGACACTTTGCCAAAGGACTTTTCAACAACAGACATTTTGCCAACCAGTGGGAGGACATTTCGCCAACCATCATTTTTTTAAGTTTAAAATTTATTTATTTTTGTATTTTTTATTGAAATTAATTTATCGGTAGCCACATCTCCTTAGAAGGCTCATGGTAGGGAAGACTGTTAAGGATTGCTGTTGTGATAGTACTGCGATAAGTGTATGACTGTTAGAATACAATATATCTCCACCAGTTTTGCATGTATGGGGCTAAAATGTTGTAGGCGTGCCCGGGGGGGGGGCCTTGAGGATGGTTCGTACATTACCCAAATTTCCAAATTGGAGATATTATAAATATGGACATTTGACACAGATTGCATCACTCACAACAATAGGAGTTAATAATTACATACAATAGACCCTTCCCATTACCACCAGGTGATTTATAATGGAACTTAAAGATAATTCCAAGAACATTACACTGCTTAATGTCCAGGCCAATGGTTTTGTTACCCAAATCTATACGCTCCATTATAAACCACCAGGTAGCATGGTTGTATAATGGGAAGGGTATATTGTTAGCAAAGATATAAATGCAAGTTTTCTACAATTGTTCCGAATTACATAATCTATGTCAAACGTTCACCAAACGCTTCGTGAAACCAGCAGTTGTATATGATTTCTTGATCCTCGGCCGTCTCCTTTAACTGTGCCAGTATGTGTGACCCTATGACCTCTGGGGTCAACTCGTTGTTCCCGTTTTCATCGTCTCGGTGAACTTGATAACGTTCTGAAGTTGTTATTGTCATTGGCATTGTCCTACCAGAACCTGACTGGGTGGTGCAAGGAGTCACAAGGCAGTGCAAGGAGTCACAAGGCAGTGCAAGGAGTCACAAGGCAATGCAAGGAGTCACAAAGCAGTGCAAGGAGTCACAAGGCAGTGCAAGGAGTCACAAGCTCTTGCAGTTGTTGCCTTTTCTCCCATGGAATGCTGGGTAACTTGGCTAGTACTAATATAACTTAGTGTAAGTTAGATATCTACATCTGGTATAAGTAAAAACCTGGGAAACTGAATGTTACGATGAATAAAATAAGTACGATGATATGTAGGTTTGAGTGGCCAAGATAAGTGTGCATTTGTGCGTGATTCATAGCAGCACTTGATGTATATTCCCGAACATAACAATGGAGTCAGGTTGCTAAATATAGCCTGTGTTGTCATGTTCACCAAAAATTCACACAAACCAAATGCATACCAAAGCACTCTTTCACTCTAAACAGAGGTCTTACACCACAATGCTTGCCTACAACGAATATTGTTAGTATTACAGTACTCTACCATTATTACAATATGTACTCTACCATTATGTAAGTTGTGTAAGACTAAAAATTGTAAAACAGTTGTTTCGTAGATAACCTGTGTCACCATGAAAACGCTTTTTAAAGAAACCCTACACATTGTTGTGCTTACTTTTAAGTAGCCATGTTTTAAATGAATGGACAACAACTGCATAAAAAGAAACCATGGAATTAAATGAAAAATTGGGTGTTGAAATGCATCTCAATTTAGAATTTGCATTAGCTCTTCACATCATCATTCAACACAGATTGAACATACAGGATATATATATATGCTCTAAACATAAATGTTTACCTAATACTTACGCGAATGCAACAATGCTTGGTATGCACTTGTGTCCAAGTTTATCTTCAAGAACACTCACTTTGCCAGTCCCAGCTTGGTATGCCCCTATGCAGGAAAAAGTTGTACCTGAAAGTGCAAGAAAACGGGTTATACTTAAAAGTTCATCCTCAATTCATTTAGCCCACAACGAATGAGGTTCGTTGGTGTTCATATCTGTAATGCATGAATAGTTTAGGTAATGTGCACAGTTGGCCTAAAAAAAAATCATTGAAAGAATTTATTTGTGATCGGGTGTTTGGGTAATTTTTAAAGTATGAATAGTCTTATTTCATAATATACATATTGCTGATGCACTTTGCATTTTTGCTGAATTTTTACTACCGGTAGATCCAGTAAAAATTATTTAATAGTTTGTTCTGTGATTTCACCAAAACTATACAGTAAATGTATACAAATGAGCTAGCATGTCGCAGTGGATGTTATGTACATTTGATTTGTCAGTAATTTATTCTAAAATGAGACAGGCAAAATTTTATTGAGGAAGAATCTTTAAATTCTTGTCAGGAAATTGGGTTATTTCAATTTACTTCTGATAAAAATGTTTAACTAAGTATGTTGTATCACACCCACTGCTGACTTATTCCAATCAGCTATACTTGCCAGACCACACCACATGCTGAGCCGCACTAAACCACACCACACCAAACCACACGCCGAGTCGCACCAAACCACACCACATGATTGATATCATCAAGCCACTTAATACTTTACCTATATACTGTAAACATTTGCTTTTAGTACATTAAGTGTCATCTTTTAGTACATTAAGTGTCATCTTAAACAGAGTGTGACATCTCTGGCAGATACATGTTGTTTGCGGGTTGTGCATACCGGTATATTAAATGACATTAACATTTGGCAAGTAACTTGACCACTGATGGTTGAACTAGACTGCAGATATCTCAAGCAATGCATTTATTCATATGTAGCACATCAATCTGGCCTAAGTTGTTCTTCCTTGAAGTTCCCTTTCCACCACTTTGGTTATTGTAATTTTCCATGTTGCCCCCAATCAGCAGCCTTTCTGGTCCACTTTTCCTCCTCCTCAGCCTTACTTGTGAGTCATATCTATCTTAATTGTGGTCTATCCCCTTTTCTGCGGCATAGCTGTTTCACTGCTTCTGCTCACCTAAGTATTCATTGACATTATTGACTGTCATTTCTTACCGTACTTACAAGTAAAGTGTCATCGCGGGTGCGCTATCATCTTTGATTCCGCAAATAGTCTATTGACCATTTCTCAGGATAGTATATGACCATATAATTCTCTTTCAATTGCATGATCAGCAAATGAGTGTTTAATGTATTTCAAGAATCACAACATATAATTATTCTTCAATTTTAAGATACGTACCTAAATCTATTCCAACGATTTTGGGCTTTGGAGGTGGCAGATAACGCTGTGCAAGGTAGCCAGCCAGAAACAAAGTCAGCACTGCACCTCCTGGAAAAATGAAGATATATATGTAACAATCACACACAGAATAATGACAATTGCTGTCTCCTGGTGAAACTGAATATCCTATTACATTCGTGGCATAACTGACATAGGACTATAATGGCCCTGCCATTAGTGGCAATTAGAGAGCTAGACAGATGGTGTACATACAGGCATTCAAGTGTCAAGAATAAATTGGGTTGAAACAACTAGGGTACAAAATGACCACGGTATGAAACAGTCAGGGTATGATTCTATGAAACTACCAAGACACAAAATGACTTGTTTCCCAAAACTTACACGACAACAGACTACAGGCTCATCTCTTTGAGACTGCCAAGAAGTAACTTAATTCAGCCAGCAAGTTTGGAGGGGGAAAACCACAGTTGACTTTCCTGTTTATTGTTTCACATAAATGTAGGGCTTATTAAAGTTTGATATGTGAATTAAAAAAAATCAAATGATGTGACATAAGTGCAATTCAGCAGGCATATTCACAGTTTTGTTTGTAGAAGTTATTGGCTGGGAAATAGCGCACTTTTTGAGAGTATAACAGGCAAAGGGATTTATGGGAATTCATGGGCATCACACTTCGGGGCGTTTTAAAAGAGCTGGAGGTATGTGATTTTGACAAAACTTGGCCAGCATGTCAATGGATGATGGCAGTTGCTGTGAAACATTTTCTGAATTTTTGATGGTCACGTTTTCTTATAATCAGACAAAACGTTAACATGGTCATCAATGCAATTCTCTAGGAAGTCTAACTGAGGCAAGATCCCCCACATGCACAAATGGCAATGGAAAATTAACTGTGGTCTGTGTCCAATAAATATTGTACAGTTGCGACAGCTGGAGACTGTTTAGTGGGATAACGAAGGTATTCGAATTACATTTAACATTTAACGAATTTCATTTAAGTAAACTTAACATTGTAATATTTACCTAGTATTGTACATCCCGTATTGTACATAGTTATCGCGTAATTCAACAAAATGTAGCTGACATATCGGTACACGTCATGCTTTTAAGAAGCGGAAGTAAACCACTGTAAACGCCTACGTCATGCAGTCGCGCCCTCGTACGGCGTTTTGAGAAAACAGCTCGCCACCTATTGTGAGAATAAACAACTAGAGGTGAACGGATGTTCCTAGTTGTGGGATCGTTTTGCCGGGCGGCCTCGGTTTGTCGCGGCTAATTTACGATGCTCTCAAATAGTAGTAAAACATTAAAGTTTACTTTAAGGTGGTTATCTGGTTGCAGTGTGGTTATCTGGTTTTCTATGTTCCAAATAAAAATAAAGTTAACTATATTTGTGTTCATACAAAATTAGCAGGTGTTTTTTTGGCATTTGTAACCTGTATAGATCTGCAACTGACTAATCCTCCGTTTATACAACCCCTGAAAAATTGTTTAACAATGGCGGCGATGCTGGCCAAAACGCGAGTCTCCTTTCATAGAGACGTCAACACTTCCATAATCAGTGAACTTATCCGGCAACGCGAACGGGGAGAATTCTGCGACGTTTCACTGCGACTGAACGGACGCCACTATCCTGCTCACAAAGCCGTATTAGCAGCGAGCAGTCCGTACTTTCGTTCGATGTTTACATCGCACATGAGAGAACACAGCAGTCCGGAGGTCGACCTGAGTGAATCTATGCAGTTAGAAAATGACCGCACCTTCAAGCGAGTTTTGCGCTTCATGTACTCGGGCGACATTGAAATAAACATTGAAAACGTCGACGATGTTTTGCGCCTTGCCGACTTTCTGCTGTTGGACGAAGTTCGCGAGTACTGTCGCCAGTTCTACTTGCGTCACGGGAACATCACGCCTGCGAATGCTCTTGGCTTGGCAGAGTTAGCCGAACGACACAACCTGCCCGAAGTGGCGCGAGTGGCCAAGGCCATCGTTGCGGCACGCTTCCACGATTGCATAGTGCAGCATGACGAAATACTTGAAGTGTCTGTTGCAGGGTTGCGACAATTGCTTGGTGACGACAATATAACACAGTTCATTAGCAGCGACGCTTTGATCCAACTGCTGATGCGTTGGACTAGACATGATCCAACAAGAAGGCAGCAAGACATGCTTCGACTCTTGCCGTATGTCCGTCTGACATGCTTGAGTTGTGACAGTTTACAATCTTTGTTATCAGAACCAGCCGTTTGCAGCAGCCCTGACTGGACGGACTATTTGCAGGCTTTATTGGCACAAAAGTCTAACCTCAGAGGAGTGAAGCAGCATCCACAATGTGTTCGCTCCACTGTGGGGTCATTCTCAGAAGAACCGATGCTGATAGCTTTGAGCTGCAATACCCAGTTCAAATTCTTGCAATTACTTGTCTACCACATACAACAATGCGAATGGTACAGAGTCCCGATCAAGACAGAAGCAGTAATGTCCACCATACCGAAGAGATTTGACATGTGCGGCATGCATGTGCACAAGGACACATTGTATTTGTTTATGAACTACATTTTGCCTTATCCATCAGACATGCTTCAGGTTCACATAATGGCACTCAACATAACATCGGGCCAGCACAAACTGATGGTGTTTCATCATGCTCACAACTTCAACGCCCACTGTCAGACAGTGTTGACTGATGACCGGTCTGTCCCTGTAGCTCTACTCTACTGTGATGACCATTTGTGCCTGGTCGGCAATGTCCAAGGCACAGGACATGTGTTTGTGTGCAGTCCTGCTACGTTGACGTATGCGTGTCACCCAATTCCTCAAGCTCGCTTTGTGAGTCAGGCAAGAGCAGTGGTTTGTGGTGATCACTGCGTCTTCATCTGGTGTCGACATCGCTTCGGACACGAGGAGTACTGCATCAACAAACACGTGTCCTTCATCAAGTTTGACATACAGAAGCAGGAGATTCAGATGCTGCCGTCACCTCAGGGCATTGGTTATGATGAATTCAGCAACATGCACACCTTGTGCATGGAAAATAACACTGTACGTGTGCATTCCCATGACCACCGTTCACAGTACCTACGCGAGGCAACATGCGAATGGTTAATCTACCCGAAGCCAGTGCCAGCCATTCCTGAGTCCATCATGTCTACGGAGCTGTTGTATCGTGGCTGCCAGCTACACACGTATGTCGACCACAGCGTGTACCAGCTAGACAACGCTGCAGCTTATGCAAGCAGTTTGACTTGTCTTCCAGAAGGCAGGACAGTGAGTCTGCCTCATCCTCCACCTCCAGTTGATGGCGTGTCATTACTGACAGCCACACGCTTGTCTCCAGCGCTACTCCCCGCCTACATCCCTGTCAGACATTTTGATGACACATACACAAATTTGGTGTACAGCAGAACCGAATCACCAGATTATGAATCCGATGGCAGTGAATTTTCATTTCACTCAAATGGAAAAATCACACGCAGCGATGATGAATGGGACTTTAATGATTTGGAATATGAGGATGATATTTACGGGTATTATTTTGGCTGACCTTATGTGATTTCTTAGTACCGTCACTAACTCATCTAGTAATTGGTATTCACATCACAGGTTAAATAATTAACTTGGACGTTAAGTGGTTTGAAGCAAATGCCGAATGTGCAAAGCTATGCAATGCTGGGGAATTTTTACCTGAAATAATTTGTCTGTATATTATAGAATTATGCAGTCTGGAGAGTCAAAATGCATGCTACATATCTAGTCAAAAATCTTGTAATCATTTAAGAGACACAAGGCAATGGGAATGAAAAATAACGGTAGCAGCATAACGTCTGTCTTGTAAACCCATGTTTACAAAAGAAACAATCATCTATGCAAACATTTTGTGGTAGCTATCGACTTACTAGTTAGTAGCATGGTCATTTTGAGAGGGTGGCCGCCAACCTGTTGAATTTAGGTATTTTGTAGTGAGTAGATTCTTTTATTATTTGTGTTAAATATAATATTTAGTATATTTATTGACTGGTTATTATTTAAATACAATGATATCACAACTAGTCAATTATCAGCATGCAAGTTGATTCCATATTCTGTTACATACATATTCCGTAGAGTAATACCAGTATTCTGACAGGTGTCTAACTTATTTTCGATAAGTCACGCCTGGTTAATAGAACAATTGGTGGGTATGCTATCTGGAAAATTTTACCAAATGTTCATCTTGGCTTGTAAAGTTGTGATAGCCATTCACTAGAACGTAAAGCTGAAATGCACAGTCACATATCATGTATGGTGATGATATCCATATTCTTGTTGATCGAATGGCAAGATTAAACAGATGTTTGCTTAGATGTGATATCACCCTTACACTCATCCAGCAAACCTGCATGGAATCAGCTGTATGTAGAATATGCATAATTCATCTTTCCCGACTGTATCAGATATCATCAGATATAAGTTGTGTCCATAATCAGATAGATTACAAGTATTAAACCTAGTTAATTTGCAATATGTTATTTTGTGATATTTATTCAAACGATTGTTTGGTATTAGACTTGACTAGTCAGAGTTTACCAGAATTCTGAAAGCCTCAATGAACATGATTGGCTTTATGGTACTGTAGCCATAGCAAATATTTCAAGATAAGCGAGGTACATAATATTTGGTTTGTTTACATATTTTGTTTACATGTGGAGAATATGCATTTTTGAGAATTCCCCAGTGTACCATTTTTGAGAATTCCCCAATTTCATGGCTGTGATGTTTTAGTATCATATCTGACTGCAATTAAATGTCGTAATGGCTTATTTTGGGAAACCCCAAACATTTCATTGTTAAAAATGTCATTACTGTTTGATTTTGATTTACTCATTGATTGTTCAGTTCTGACAAGTAGTCCATATCACATACACAGAAAAATGGTATTCCTAGGAACATACCTAGATATATTTATTTATACATTTGATGCATGTATGCAAATATTTACATTTTTCAGATTTATCAAACAGATATTGTACACGAAAAGCTGTTTTAGACTATATCTAGTTGTTGTTGCTTGTGATTTACATATAATTATTTTTGCTTCTGTGGATTCTAGTCAATCAAAATAAAATTGTTGTGAACTATAATTATTGATGTCATGTTTTTTATTTCAAAATAAACATTGAATCTGATTGTCCTGATCTAATGTAGAATAATTATGACAAACTAAACTTACGTGAATTTGTCAGAAGAATCTGCTGTTGACTTGTGCCTTAATTAACTAACCCTCCAAACACAAACAAATAAACAATGCACAGTTTTAAGGTGCCGAGTCAATGTATTCTTTGCCATGAGTTCCCCAGGGTTTCAAAGCTTCCTCCTCAATTTCATTTACTAGTGGTCTCATTTCAGAAGCACTCTGCCAAAAAATCGAACCTCTAGTATCCACTGTGACCTGCTGGCTCATTTGTGCAAGTGTGTTTAGTTTTAATAAAATCTTCGGACAAACTACTGAATTACTTTCGATTGGGCTCATTTGAAATTCAGTGAAAAAAGGGGAAACTGGATCTGGATATGGCTTTTCATACTTTTATAAGTTACGCAACCTAACAATAAAAATTTATTCTTTAATAATATTAGCAAAAGTAAATTAACAATAGGACACAGACAATTTCTGTTGACATTAACTAATTGAGCTTTACTGTTTTTTATAGCAATCTTGTGCTTTGAAGAAAATACCTTTAGTATGACAATAAAACACGTGTGTTTTCATTCATTCAGTGACAGTGGTAAAAAAATCACCCATTTTGTAGTGTATCCTATAAATACATGTGAATAAACTTATCTTGCTAATAAATGTATTATCAGAATAAATATACATTACATATCTCATATATATATATATATGTCAGATATTATGTATACTTATACACACACATATATATTATATATATATCATGTTATAATATATGTGTGTATGCGTGCATACTATGTCAAAACCATTACCATACACACAGGAGCATGTTACTGTAAGACTACAACACTACTTATATCATATGCAAGGATTAATAAAAAAAAATGCACATACTTTTTAAAGCACACAAATGATAACTAATACCATTTACTCTGAATCAACAACATATACATACTCTTTTAAAGTACACAAAAGATAAGTCTACAACTACACACTGGCACTTTGAATCAACAATTATGTTCCTGTTCTTTGGCACAATTCTATACAATTACTTCTCCACATGAATTCTAACCAATATTTCAATTCGAAATACACATGTAAAAGAAACACAAACATCACCATCGAATTTGAAAATGCAAACAGTAAAAATGAAATAAATATAACTGCTCAGTGCAGTCTTCAGAATGCAAAATATTTTGAAATAATACAGAAAGTTTCTAGAGGTAATTATCATGTCAAATATCATGTTCCAAGAAACTGGAATGCCTATCTATTCAAATGCAATTAAACAATTTTCAAATCAATTACACCATTTCAATTAACCAACCATTTATTCAATTCAAAAAGTTTATTTAGTATTCAGTTATGAATTTTCCATAGATTATGTAAGCAGGTGTTATAATTAATGAAATCTGGATCTTCAACTTGTGTGAAACAGCACTTTAGACATGTTTTATCTGGTAATATTTTTGTGACATCAAAAATACTAGAATTAATTGTAATTGTTGCAATTATATAAAAATCAGTTACAATTTCAAAACTAACACCAATTACAGCATTTTGCCTGTAACCAATTACAATGACATAATTGAACCCAGCCCTGGTTGACAAACGCATAAAAAACGCATCAAGGGCATAGCAAAAAGGACAACATATAAAGCAATTTCTTTACACATAATATATAGTTCTATTGTCTATAAAATAATATTATGCAGGTAAGCTAATACAATCAATGTAGCACCATTATTATTATTATTAAAAGCATCTTTCGCAGTCGCAACAGCCAGTTTGCGTGAGCAGCTGGCTCTTATGCCCGCTTGCACTGCTTCCTTATTATTGTTCTACGTAGTTTGCTCCACTGGGTTTGTTGGTGATCCGACGCAGCTGCTCCAGGTCGGCCCTTGTCTTTAGCCGCATGCCGTTCTGCTGCAGGTCAGTGTCAAGGTGCCAGTTCTGCCGTGATATCCACCGAGTCGATCCGTTTGAAAATATGCAGACATTGCTTGGTTTGCGGGCGCCTATTTGTCCAAACGTAGGACGTGGCCAAAGAATCGTCATCGCATGTCCATCGCGTGCTCATTTGATGGCACTGACACCGTTCATACAACTTCACATTGCTCATCCTCTGTGGCCAGTGAAACCCGATGAGTGAGCGGAACTGCCTCTGATGGAAGGCATCTAGTTTGTATGTTTCCGACCACGTCAGGCCGCACGCTCCCAATTTGTACAGTAACACTGGACGTGCAAATGTGTGATATAAATGCAGTCAGAGTTTCTCATTGACATGTTGTCTTCGCAGCCAGAGATGAAGCACCAAGCAGTATAAACGATATGTTGGCAAACTACCTATGAACTACTATATTAATTTTGAATCTCCAGTAAAACGTCATGGTATACAATGTGATTTGCATCGCCTGTAAACATAAATTTTTTTTTACCTACGAAGTTGATAACATTATACATATACATTCATAACAGTGTGGAATGGTGCCCTACAAAGGGGGCATATTCGTCTCATCCGGGTTCGAGATGAAGCAATCGAATGTGCACAGTTGACACAGAGACACATGTGCTTACACGGCAGCATCAAGACACTCTTCTCCTGATCCTGACAAACGACACACAGACGTTTGTCACGTTCACTCTCGAGAATACGTCCAACTTCCTCAAAGTTGGTTTTATCAGCGAGCTTGGAGAGAATGCTTGGAGTCCTTGCACGGCTTCTTGGCTCAGGAAGCTGAATGTTGATGATATTTGGATTATTTTCGTCATTGTCATCATCAAAGTCGTCCTCGGTGCTGGAGAAATCGGTGGATTCCATTTCGGAAACATTGAGACTGTCAACGTCAGACACAGAACTGTTCTCACTAGGCGTATCATTGTTGAAAGCTAGGGGCTGATCGGCAGCAAGTTCGTCATCTGACCCATCGAATGTATCATCAAGTGGTGGTTGAACATCAACATTGTCATGGTTGTAGAAACTTGGAAACATGAAATCACGCAACTTCTGGCTGTTGGATAATTTCCTAGCCATTGCTATGATTAGCAACAATGTTATTAACATTAATGCCATGGACAACAGGGCCATACAGCTGAATAGTAGACACGCAGTGCAATGATAACTTTGAATCCAGCTATGTGTGTAATTGACAACAGACAGTACTGCTGAGCGAACTTGTTCGACTGGCGTTTCCAATATTGAAGCGACATATGCACCTGTCAATGTTATTGCGTACACTGTGTTCACTCCAGCTAATGCTGAATAGTAAGCCACAATTTCAAAAGAAGCTGCAATGTTTTTGGTGGCTTCACGTCCTATCTGTGTGACAACTACTAATACATGGTTCGCTGCAATTGCGCAAGCTTCACTCATCCATAGTCCAATGACAGAAAGTCCGTGTAGCACACTGGCGAACGTTGCAGCAAGCTGGTTACCTGCACAGGTGATACAACTCCACACTAAATGCACTGCAGCAGGTAGAATATTCGCAAGCCAGAACGCAATGCTTTCGACGCCACCGACTAACAGGGATGTCAGGTGACCTACGAATAGCACCAGGCTGTACAAGAGGCGAACCGCAGACAGGCAAAATACCGTCACCTCCCCGGTCAACCGCAGTAAGTGGCAGAAGATGTCGACACCGGCGTGTGTTAGCCTGGCGACGAATGTAGCCGCCACTCGGCCCGTATATCCGATGCATTTGAAGAGCCCGGAAACGACGCTGTAGTTGACGTGTACCACCGACTGCAGAGCTACGGCCGCAGCATTCACGATCTCGACTACGCAACTGAACATGTTCGGTAACGTCAACCGGACACCTACATTCGTAGAATTGTGTGCCCGACTGCTATTTTTATAGTCAGTGTTAATTCTGCATGTGGGCACACACACGCAATCACGTCTGCGTGTTTGGAATGAAGCCACATCTTTCGACCCGACACTGTTGCGAAGCCATTACTGTCAGGCGAAAACGAGGTTTCCTGTTTAGGAACACCGCAAAGACGGGGATTCCCCGGGATTGCCCGGTACCTCAGAATCGGCCCTCTTTCATTGGTGAGCGCGTCCACAACAACGCTAATGTTATTAAATAAAACCAATATAGATCAATATATTTGGTCACTGCAACAACATTCACACAGTGCATTGTCCATTCTTTTGAAACGTTATGTTATGTTACTTTATGTGCCAAATTAGTTGTACGTACCGAGTAACATAATTAATGTATTTCTTTCTTGGGCTTGGCCCCTGCCCCGGCCTGGTAGGCAAAAAAATTCGCCCCGCTCTTCGTCTCTGGGGCGAAAATCCCGTACGGCATTTGCTAAAGCATGGTTTTGGCAGTTCCGTAGCCATTTGGCTACGGAACTAATAACTTAAGTTTTAAAACCGATACGCACTAACCGTTTCACATGTGTATTCTGTGACATACAACCGACAATTGGGCGTCAAGAAACTGAAGAAATGTGCTCCAACTAATTACTTATGAGTACTTTTATCGGTGACATAGAAAACATTTCACAATTAGCCGCCATACTGTGCACGTGATGTTGCCTTTGGGTCACATGATCAAACGCGATTTCGTGTAGAATGAGGCCAGAATGGGCCAGCAGCACAGAAATAAATAAAACACCCGTTAGTAAGTTAATAGTTTATAGGGGCATTATTAATGATGTAACTCTATGGCCAGCAGACGGCAATTCTTAGCGTGACCTTATATAGATCTATGGAAATCCCGCATGCTTTTCTCGCTCACAACAACATCCGGTTATATACAAACCTTGACAAGCACATGCGTTCTGACAAAAAGGTAATAATTTCACACTTTTACATGGTTATTGTCAGGTAACTTTAGTGATATACATATAAGAATGCATACAGACACGAAAGACGTGTTTATTGCTCTGTTTAAGGCGTTTTTGTAAGGTTTCACGTTTCATGAAAATACTTACGCTTTTGATCAACGAGACCTTCGCCTCTACTACAGTAAAAGCCAGATAGAAAAAAAATTGTAGGGCGATTGACTTTGCCTACGGCCTGGGTGACTGAATCGATCACTTAGTCTTAAGTCTTACCTAAGTTAAGCTGGGCTTAGCCTAAGGCTTTGCCACTTTGGCTTTGATAATTTTTTTATGTTTTTTTTTACTTCGGTGTCTAACTATTTCAGTCTACTGCTGTATGGTAGACCTTACGGCGGCATCACAGCTAGCGCCAACAAAATGTTGGGCCTAATCAGACGCAATCTTAGAGGAACCTTTCAGAAGCTACGACAGCAAGCCTACATTTCACTAGTCCGTCCACACTTCGAATATTGTTGCACCGTTGGAACCCATATACCAGGAAGGAGGTAACTAAATTTGAAAACATCCAGCGCCGTGCAGCCAGATATGTCTCCACAACTAGGGCCAACGGGAGTGTGTGTCCGCTATGATCAACAGCCTTCACTGGGATACACTCGAGGAAAGAAGACAAATCTCTTGCCTCCTCTTGATGTATCGGATCTACACCCAGCAGATTGCCATCAATGGCAATTGCTACTTTGCCCCAACGCTCCCGAACTATACAAGATATTACCCCCAAACAAGATTTAACAAGATTGAACAAGATTTGCCATCCAAGCCAAAGGCCCAGATGGCAAGTGGACAAGGAAGCCATTGGCTTATCGAGAGTCCAACAATGTTCATCTACTTATAATCCGCCCACCTGAGATGTGTGTCAACCTTGTTTTTAAACATATTCACGCTGCTAGCAGTTACACAATCTGTAGACAATTTGTTCCATTCATTTATTGTCCTCTGTGAGAACGAGTGCTCCCTGATGTCCAATCTACATTGATCCTTTACTAATTTTACCTCATGTCCTCTAGTTCTGCTATCCTTGTTGAGTGAGAAAAACATATTTCTATCAATATTTTCATACCCATTCAATATCTTAAAAACTTCATTCTGATCTCCTCTTAACCTCCTTGTCTCTAGAGTTGTTAAACCACATTCTTTCAGGCGTTCTTCATAACTAAGGTCTCTCAGTTCTGGAATCATTTTAGTTGCTCTCCTTTGTATGCGTTCAAGCGTATCTATATCCTTCTTACGATATGGTCTCCATGCTTGTATACAGTATTCTAAATGAGGTATAACTATTGCTTTATAAAGAGGTATAATTAACTTTTTTCCCTTGTATGTTATGTTTCTTCTAATCAATCCAAGAATTTGATTACCCTTTGAAGCTGCAATACCACACTGCTCTGAAACTTTCATATCAGCGCTTATTGTAACTCCTAAGTCCTTTTCTTTTACAGTAGTACCCAGAACAGTATCTCCCATTTTATAGTTTACATTCAAGTTCCCATGTCCTGTATGTAGGTATTTACATTTCCCAAAATTGAACAACATCTGCCATTTCTCAGACCATTTCACTAATCTGTCTAGATCGTTTTGTAAATGTTGTTTATCACCATCAGTATTAACCTTTCTAAATAGTTTTGTGTCATCCGCAAATTTCAGTACGTTACTTGTTATACTGTCGTCCAAGTCATTGATATAAATTAAGAATAATATAGGTCCTAATACTGATCCTTGAGGTACCCCACTCAAAACCGATTTCCAATTTGAAACTTCTCCATCTACTACAACTCGTTGTCTTCTGTCAGTCAGCCATTGTTCTATCCAGTCAGTTATGTTATCCCCGATACCATGGGCTTTTAATTTAAGTAGTAAATATCAAATCATCCCAGCTCGCATCCAGGAGTACAGCAACTCCTTCTTCCCACGCACGGTCATCTGGTGGAACGCCCTTCCCGGAAACATGTTGGTAACTCCAACCTTCGAACTCTTCGGAGGAGCTGTTACCACACGCTCACAAATCGAAGCCGGGACCTATGTTTTTCCTCGCATTGTGTTCATACTTTTGCTCGCACCTTCATATCCGGCACAACACAGGTGTATACACACCCATTGGCGTTAAATCCTGACTTATGGACGCTGCCAATTAATGACGTAGAAGTAGACGTTTCGGTACCAGGCGCGTGGCCTGTCGTCGAACTTGTTCATCGAGGTACTGGTATTTTTTCAGGTGAGGGGGCCAGACACAGAAAGCACATTCGAGGTGTGGCCTCACCATTGCTTTGTACAGCACCAGGAAGGTTTCCTTGTTGTGATGACGGGGTGTTATTGCTATGCATCCTAGCACTCGGATGACACAGTTCTCTATGTGGTTAGATAACTGAATGGTTATTCCAAGGTCCTTTTCTAAGGTTACCGCATCGATCCTGTGCCTGTCTTCGCTGTCCGTGTTCAAGTGGCATGGGTGTTGTGGGTTTGAATGTCCAAGATGGAGGACATGACATTTATCAGGAAGAAATTTCATCTGCATAGTTGCAGACCAGCTTTGCCAAGTCTTGGAGAGAGAGATGGAAGAGTTGTCCGCATCTGCAAGTGCTGCATATAGTTTTTGCATCGCCTGCAAACATGGCGATCAGATTGTCTGTCTTCTGGTATCTAGTATATCACTCACAAACATCATAAAAAGTATTGGTCCTAGGACTGAACCACGTGGAACGCCGCTGATTACGCTGCACCATTCCGACTGTTTGCCATTTACCGCTACTTTGTTTTCTGCCACACAGGAATGCCTGTATCCATTTTTTCTTTTTTTCCCAAAACTCTCCACCTGCTCGAAGAGACGCTGGTGTGGGACCGTGTCAAATGCCTCAGCATAGTCGAGGTATATCACGTCAGCTGGTATTCCATACATTACGGCCTCAGTCCAGACATTGAGTGCTTCACTTCAGGTGGTTTACCTTGATGTGTTCCATGAGCTGGTCAACAATTAATCTCTCCAGCGTCTTGCAGATAATTGATGTCACGGATACCGATATGTAGTTTGCAGGGTTTCTTTTGCAAGATTTCTTGGAGATAGAGTAAATAATAGTGTCTTTCCATTGTCTTGAGTTGAAGATTATGTTGAGAGGTACACATAGTTGTTGAGAGGTACACATAGTTGTTGAGAGGTACACATAGTTGTTGAGAGGTACACATAGTTGTTCCGCCATCTCCTTCAGAAGATGGATGCTGTCAATGCCTTTTGATTTATCTATCTTTAGTTGGAGTAGGCACTTCTTAACTAGTTGTTCATTGACCTTGAATGCGTGTACTTCTTTAACAAGATTCTTGGGCATGATTTGTGGGATGTTAGTGGTGTCTTCCGTGGTGAATGTTCTGAAGAACTGCTGATTTAATACCTCTGCAGCTTCACGGTCACTTTTGGTAAGTCAACCATCCTGCTTCAGAAGTTTTCCCATGCCAACTCTGATGTTTATCCTGTTCCTGGTGTATTTCTAAGTTCCCTTGTTCTTCTTGCACTCCTTGGCGAGTTTCTTTTCATATAATTAATATGTGACATTGCATAACATTAAACTATACTACATAGCACGACTCGCCGACATTGTACAATAAATAGAGTGCCTATACATAGAAAATGTGTGTTCACTTTATGTTTTATCCATTTTATATAATCTTAAGAAATTGTATGTGTATACGAGCCCAAATTAAGAATGGAATTCATTACAACTAACATCTAATGTATCAAGGAAGGCTAGGAAATCTAGTAGCTGATTTTGTAGCCTGATCGTTGACAACACTTGATCGGAATAGGAATGTTATTGGCTAATTAAAAACAATTACATTTTTTATATGGATTTATACAAAACTTAGTCAAAAATATGAATTTCAAGCCCCAAAAAGGTGTCCTTTTCTTCAAGCTCAGTTATTGTATGGCTTCAATTTCAACTAATCTGCACCAAATACGTGTAACTTGTATTTGGCACATTCAGTATGTGAAAAGGGGAATTCCATGGTACTTGCTGGCGAATGGTTGGGGTTGCTGGGCAGCCTCCTAACTTGGGTCCAGCAAATGGATCACACAACTTCCAATTTAACTCACCACTCAAAGGTAAGCCTGTAATTATTCATACAAGTACACAAAACAAAGATTTTTTAGACTTATATTTAAAAAAAAAAATGGCATTAATAAAAAATTTCATGACAACAGTTTTGCGATACAAACAATATAATGAGAACATCACAAGCATCATATAATTTAGAATTATCACATTAAGCATTGCCTAACGAGTGCATACTTGCTAATCAATACTCATGTGAACGAATGTATAATTGTGCAAGGTTTCAAACTGTTACACTGCACATTGCATTATCACATATGCCACATGTTTTACTTGCATTGCAGAGTACACTTGATTAGAACTCCTTGCACAAGTTGAATATTCAAAATAGTCATCACAAAAGAATAATTTTTTTATATTTTTATATAACTTTTTCATTAATTTCATATGTAATTTCACTTAGAGAATAACTTCACTTACCACGAAATCTTATATATATACATTATATATATATATATATATATGTATATATAAATTATATATATATGTATATATATATATATGTATATACATACATATATGTATATACATACATATATGTATATACAATGTATATACATATATACAATGTATACACATATATACAATGTATATACATATATACAATGTATACACACATATATACAATGTATATACATATATATGTATATATTTGTATATACATATATATTGTAATGGTTTATCAACATACTGTATATGCAGACCATAAGACAATCACCCCAATTCTGAATACTTATATTTCAAGATTTAATTGTTGCAAGAGACACCAAATCAACATTTTGGCTACAGCTCACTTTGCTGTTTATACATATACCTAACAAAGTGAATTAACAAAATACACAATGTACACAAATTATCTTGGACATCAACAGTATGATCTGGTGGCTATAACCAACAACAGCAGAGATGATACAGTGCTAACTTAGTTGCAACCACTGACAGTACTGAAAAGCACATCTTTGGCCCTACTGGTCACCAACTCTAGGCCTTGGAGTCAGATGCTTGTTATCCGGGACATCAATGGCAACTTCACGGCTGTTGAAGTTCGACTCAAGTGACTCATCAGAATTATAGACAGCCATGCTTCGTTTTGTCAGTGGATAGTTGGCATTCATCTGCAAACAGAACATGTATTATCGCCATGCTGAACTTCCTATGCCGGCAATGAGGGTGGTCACTGCAAGCGTGCATTCTTTTACGTCCCCAATTAAATGAGACGGGACCGACATTAACGTGATCATCAGAGTCACGAGGAATACACAGTCCCCATTGTTGAGAGCCAGGTTTTTACACCAAACATACGTATCCCTAATCCGGGTCTTAAACCCAGTGTATGCCCATCAGTAGAAAAATGTGGTCAAAACATCTGTTGCTGAATCTTTCCATAACAAATCTTTACATAAAGTAATACATCTGCTAATCACACTATAAAACAGAAAAATAAACCTGGGTTACTTTACTTTAACAAAATTATCATTGCACCAAGAACTCTTCGCATCTGTAGGGTATTTACCCTCCACTTTTCCATAAAAAAATTATCATTGTGCCAAAAACCCTTCACTTTTGTAGGGTATTTACCCCCCTCTGGTGGAGGGTAACTAATGAACTACTTACATCTTCTTCCTCATCATTCCGAGATTGGAATCCTGGGTTCTCATAGGCATTGACAAGGGAGTTGGTCTCATACGCTGCGTCTCCCTGCTGCTGAGCCTTGTGGTATTGGACGGCTGCCACTGTGCTCTTAGCCTGCTTCCGCCGTCTACAACATCAACGTAACTTATACTGCATTGTATCCGCAGTCTGCTGAATTGTTCAAAATGCTTTACACTTCACCCGGTGATACACCTGTTCATTCTAACACCAAGCCAACTTCTCTAGGAAGCATTCAGTTATGCTGCAATGTCTACGCGAAGACTATTAATTAATGAGCATCTACATCTCTATACTGACAGGGACTCAGTCATAGATACGTGAAATGAGTAAATGTCTGAAGTACATAACAAGGCCCCGAAGAAATACACATACTTCTGTATGAAGTAGATAACAAGTACCTGAAGAAATACACAAACTTCTGTCTGAAGTAGATATCAAGTCCCCAGAAAAAAACATCAGTCTGAAATAGATCAAATCTGTGAAGAAATAAACATACTTCAGTCTGACGTGGATAACAAGTCCTTGAAGAAATAAACATACTTATGTCTGAAGTAGATAACAAGTCCGTGAAGAAATAAACATACTTCAGTCTGAAGTAGATAACAATTCTGTAAAGAAATAAACATACTTCAGTCTGAGGTAGATAACAAGTCCCTGAAGAAATAAACATACTTCAGTCTGAGGTAGATAATCCCTGAAGAAATAAAGAATATTAGATACTTCTGTCTGAAGTAGATAAATCCCTAAGAAATAAACACTCCAGTTTGAGTTAGATAACAAATCCCACAAGAAATAAACATACTTCTATCGAAAGTAGATAACAAGTCTATGAAGAAATAAATATACTTCTGTTTGAGGTAGATATCAAGTCTGTGACGAAATAAACATACTTTTGTTTGAAACAGATAACATGTCTGTGATGAAATAAACATATTTCAGTCTGAGTTAGAAAAAATATCTCTGAAGAAATAAAGAAGATTAAATACTTCAGTCTGAAGTAGATAACAAATCCCTAAGAAATAAACATACTCCAGTCTGAGTTAAATAACAAATCCTACAAGAAATAAACATACTTCTGTTTGAAGTAGATAACAAGTCTGAAGAAATAAGCATACTTCTGATTGAAATAGATAACAAGTCTGAAGTAGATAACGAGTCCATGAAGAAATAAACATACTTCAGTCTGAGGTAGATAACAAGTCTGAAGAAATAAACATACTTCTGTGGAAACAAACATACTTCTGTCTGAAGTAGATAACAAGTCCAACGACCACTGCCAAGACAATGCCAAGCGTAGTGATAATCCAAGTCACCCAGTGGACGCCTCCATTATCAGGCAGGGGGTGCTGCATTACAGGGTCAACAAGGTCGCTGCAGTTCGGACCCGAATACTCAGGAAGACAGCTGCAACAAAAAGGATGACTTGAAAGCTGAAAAGAGTACGATTCTTCAGGAATTACAAAACTAGCATGTATTTCGCTGAACGTAGCCTGTTTTTTTACACTTCTTAATTTAACCACAGATAAGGAATGTTCGACATTTGCCACAGCTGACCACACACAGTTAAAATACTGGCGAAAGTTGCTCTTCGGATGTGTTTTGAACTGACGAACTATTATTCGCAGGCCATTTGTGGGCAGTATCAAGAAATGCAAAAACACAGTGGAACCTCACTATTAAGGTCACCCTTGGTGCTGGGCCAAAGTGTCCTGAATAGCGAGGTGACTGTATTAGCTGGACTAAATGTCTTATACTTTACTGTCCCAGGGTGTCCATGATGGCGAGGTGGCTGTATTATTGAGGTGACCATGATGGCGAGGTGGCTGTATTACTGAGGTGTCCATGATGGCGAGGTGGCTGTATTACTGAGGTGACCATAATGGTGAGGTGGCTGTATTACCGAGGTGTCTATGATGGCGAGGTGGCTGTATTACTGATGTGACCATGATGGCGAGGTGGCTGTATTACCGAGGTGACCATGATGGCGAGGTGGCTTATTACTGAGGTGTCCATGATGGCGAGGTGGCTGTATTACCGAGGTAACCATGATGGCGAGGTGGCTGTATTACCGAGGTGTCCATGATGGCGAGGTGGCTGTATTACCGAGGTGACCATGATGACGAGGTGGCTGTATTACTGAGGTAACCATGATGGCGAGGTGGGTGTATTACTGAGGTAACCATGATGGCGAGGTGGCTGTATTACCGAGGTAACCATGATGGCGAGGTGGCTGTATTACTGAGGTAACCATGATGGCGAGGTGGCTGTATTACTGAGGTAACCATGACGGCGAGGTGGCTGTATTACTGAGGTAACCATGATGGCGAGGTGGCTGTATTACCGAGGTAACCATGATGGCGAGGTGGGTGTATTACTGAGGTAACCATGATGGCGAGGTGGGTGTATTACTGAGGTAACCATGATGGCGAGGTGGCTGTATTACTGAGGTAACCATGATGGCGAAGTGGGTGTATTACTGAGGCGACTGTAAAGGGAGGTTTCATGGGTTGCATTCTGTAGCTGGCTCCAGATCTTACCTACACTGGTAGGAACCGCCAGGAAGGTATAAACAAGTACCACCGTTCAGGCATCCACTGCACCCATCGGACTGTAGAGAGTTCGTTGTTATTCCTCCCTCTGCCACGCTCCTAGAGCCTGGCTCTCCTGCAATGCCATTCACTGGGTACTTTGATGATCGAGGCTTGTTGTTGACTAGGGGATGTCTTGGATTGACCTGGGGATGTTTTGGGTGGACCGGGGGATGTTCTGTGTTGAGGTGGGGTTGTTCTGAGTTGACTGTGGGTTGTTTTGGGTTGATCGGGGGATGTTTTGTGTGAATAGTGTTGTGAATAGGTGTGACTTTCCGAGAGGGCGGCGATGGCAATGTACCGATCACACTCTTTGGGAGAACTATTGGTGATGGGTTTGTCATCCACTTTGGGGGATCTACTGTTGATGGGTTTGTCATCCTCTTTGGGGGATCTACTGTTGATGGGTTTGTCATCCTCTTTGGGGGAACTATTGGTGATGGGTTTGTCATCCACTTTGGGGGAACTACTGTTGATGGGTTTGCCACATCCTCTGGAGGGGCTGGTGACTGCGGCAGTGCATTCATCACCTTCCTTTGTAGTATTGTTGTCACAGGTGATGTGACCTTTGTCGGTGACATGGACATACTGCTAATAACCTTATGATGGGGTTGGTCTGTCGAGGGCATTTCACTTGGAAATTGGGTAGTTGTGGTGGTTGTTGTTGTAGATGTTGTTGTGAATGGGTTTGCTGTGTTAGATATGGTCTGGGTTACTGTGGTTATTGTTGGCAAGGCAGTCGGCTGGAAGGGTGGCGATCCACCTGGAAAGAATAAAAAGCATAAAATCCAAATTTTTAAAGATGGGACATACAGACGTCAAGATGATGTTGCGATAAAGTTTGACTGGGAAAACAGAGGGAACTGATGGGGCGAGTCAATACAAATCTCATGTAATAGAAACACACACATGTACCATGAGAAATGTACCAAAATTATCAATATTCATGGATTAGATTAGGCCTCAAATTCATGCACACATTTTAATTTGGAATTGTAAAGGGGTAGCAAATTGACCTCCAAATCAGTAGGTATGTCTCATGTTTAGAAGCTGAGTGAACCACATATAAACCTCTAATCTCTGAATATGTACAGCAAGTCACATGCAATAATTATAGTTGGTATAGGTTTACCAGAATTTTTTATTATGATTTTATTTATGTAAAGTGTCCGAGAGCAATCTCGATTGATTGGGCACTATATAAATATTTTCATTATATTACATGTATTGAATATGAAATAAACACTACTTCTATAACACCTCGTCTTATAACTATTAACTATACTGTGTTAAAGTGGAAAAGTATTGCAAAGTAATTGAAATACTTAGTATTAGCAGTACTGTATTGCAAGTACCGTATTCAACCTAATAAGTACAAGTACCGTATTCAACCTAATAAGCGTACAGAACATTTGAAAAAAATTGGGCCATGGAAAAATGTCAAGGAATCAGTTCTTATAAACATTCACCAACATTTTTTTCCCTAGACAATAAGGTAACTGTCCAACACTAGTCGAATCATTTGGTGACTAATGTTGAACAACTGAAAAGTGATGCCAACCAGATGGTGACACTTTCAGTTGTTCCACACTAGTTAAATTACAATAATTATGGATCCTGCTGTTTAAAAAAGGGGGTCTATGCTAATTAGGGCATGTACGCTTAATAGGTCAAATACGTATCTGCAAAATACTTTAAAAAGCGCCTTTCCCTGCATACCATCATTCTGAGACAACGTGAAATTGTAACTACTAAAAGCATACTTATACACTGTGTTAGGTTGAGCAGGGACAACTTCATGCCAATCGGGCAGGCACAGGTGGCCCCCCCTGGTGTCAGCAGGCACAAGTGACTGCAGGTGATTTTATTCACATCACAGTGATTGACACCTGCAAGGTAAATTGCCTTGTAGCAAATTTTAACAAGATTGCCAACCGAAGCAACAAACTCCAGACAGTAAGTGGACAAGTAAGCCATTGGCTTATCTTAAGTCCAACGGTTATTCATATATGTCAACCCACCCCTATCAGATGTGTCAATTTTATTTAAACATTCCCATTGCTAGCACTTATATAATCAGTAAATCATTTATTCAATCAACTGATATTTCCCAAAATGCAATACTGTATTGCAAGTATTTACCATTTTTCAGACTGATCAATATGTCTAAACCAATTTGTAGAGTTTTGTTTATTTCTATCAGACACCCCACCTAGATAGGTTTTTTAATTTGCATACCTAGTGCATGTGTTCTGTTCAAACTGTAGTGTGGGGGGGTCTTACAGAGTAAAATAATTTATTTAACATTTTTTTCCATGGCAATATATTACTACACGGACAACACCTTAAGTGATCTGGTCATGTGACTAACCAGCTGGCTGTCTCACAGGGTGTTTAATCTTGACATCCATCGGCTTGTGAAGATTGCCTTGAATCACTGTCTGGTTCAACCCCGTGAATTTGTTGGCCCGCATCACTGAACGGTGAGCCCAATCGCTCCAGAAGACATAGTTTTCAAACACGACTATACTGAACGGGTGATAGAGATTGGATGCCACCGTCCGCCTGCAGAAAGAAAACAAACATTGGAATCAATAAATTAGACATATCATGGAATTTTATCACAAGTCATAAATTGTTATTGTACCAAGGAACACAATGCTATAAAGGAAGAAAGTATATGACATTAAAATGTATTTAAATGTTATTAAAACAGTAAATGCTAAATAATTATATTCATGTGTGACAGTATTAAAATAGGCTACATCGGACACTGGGATTGTGGTTTCATTTGCTGAAACAAAAACTGGTCCAATTGTAAAGAAATAAGGCATTGTTGCAAAGCCAAATATTGCACAAAAAATGACTACAAACCGTTTTTTAGCAAAACGATGACTTGGTCTTAACAACCAATTATGAGTTTGGGAAAATAACTTTTTCACTATGTCTTGCATAATGTGATGTCGAGTGCACAACAAATTGCTGATTTGTGTTAAGTTACATGGCGTCCACAAACTCTTTCACATGACAAAAACATTTCCTATTGATATGAATTTTGTTATTCTTATTTTCATGTGCTAGTTAGTGGGACATCTTTGTTATACACTTGTCTTTATTCTGTTGTCACCAATGTTGTGGAGGTGTACACCTGAGAATCTGAATGCGACCTACAAACATTGATGACACATGACCATAGAAGTGTGCACTGACCGTTTGCTTCCACTGAAGTCGGCCGACTGAATCATGTCCATCCTTGCATCAACCCAATACAGTTGGTCCAGCACATAGTCAATGGTCAGTCCATTTGGCCAAGCGAGGTTGTGTCGGACAATGGTTAGTCCGTGTGTGCCGTCCATCCATGACCTCTGGATGAATGGATGATGACCCCAGTCTGACCAGAACATCAGGCTAGAACACATCACACATTGTTGGTGTTCAGTGGTGATCAGATACATACATAGCTGTCTGGCCAGTGGTGATCAGAATACACACATAGCTGGCTGGTCAGTGGTCATCAGAATACACACATAGCTGGCTGGTCAGTGGTCATCAGTATACACACATAGCTAGCTGGTCAGTGGTGATCAGAATACACACATAGCTGGCTGGTCAGTGATCATCAGTATACACACATAGCTGGCTGGTCAGTGGTCATCAGAATACACACATAGCTGGCTGGTCAGTGGTCATCAGAATACACACATAGCTGGCTGGTCAGTGGTCATCAGAATACACACATAGCTGGCTGGTCAGTGGTCATCAGAATACACACATAGCTGGCTGGTCAGTGGTCATCAGAATACACACATAGCTGGCTGGTCAGTGGTCATCAGAATACACACATAGCTGGCTGGTCAGTGGTCATCAGAATACACACATAGCTGGCTGGTCAGTGGTCATCAGAATACACACATAGCTGGCTGGTCAGTGATCATCAGTATACACACATAGCTGGCTGGTCAGTGGTCATCAGAATACACACATAGCTGGCTGGTCAGTGGTCATCAGAATACACACATAGCTGGCTGGTCAGTGGTGATCAGAATACACACATAGCTGGCTGGTCAGTGATCATCAGTATACACACATAGCTGGCTGGTCAGTGGTCATCAGAATACACACATAGCTGGCTGGTCAGTGATCATCAGAATACACACATAGCTGGCTGGTCAGTGATCATCAGTATACACATATAGCTGGCTGGTCAGTGGTAATCAGAATACACACATAGCTGGCTGGTCAGTGGTCATCAGAATACACACATAGCTGGCTGGTCAGTGGTCATCAGAATACACACATAGCTGGCTGGTCAGTGGTCATCAGAATACACACATAGCTGGCTGGTCAGTGATCATCAGTATACACATATAGCTGGCTGGTCAGTGGTAATCAGAATTCACACATAGCTGGCTGGTCAGTGGTCATCAGAATACACACATAGCTGGCTGGTCAGTGGTCATCAGAATACACACATAGCTGGCTGGTCAGTGGTCATCAGAATACACACATAGCTGGCTGGTCAGTGGCTATCAGAATACAAATGTGGCTGGCTGGTCAGTGGTCATCAGATACACACATAGCTGGCTGGTCAGTGGTCATCAGATACACACACAGCTGGCTGGTCAGTGGTCATCAAAATACATACATAAACGGCTGGTCAGTGGTCATAAGATACACATATAGCTTCATGACTGGTTGTCGCATTTCTGCGAAGAGTCATTATATGAACTATTTTCCTAGATATGGTGAGGTAAATGTTAGAGTGTATATAGATGGTTGGTATAAATAAGTTATACGATTGTATCCCAGTGTAGTGTGTGAGCCCACATTGGAAGTTTAGCTTTAGGGCTGGTACATTATAGTTTAAAGGGGTAGTAACGTAATGAGATCGTCCGTAGATTTTTTTTTAAATTTTGATTGGCTGTCGCCGACTTTGTGAAATAGGAAAGCAACCACAAGCAATGGTTATAAGATTCTGGATAAAGTGTATTCGAGAGAGGGGGTTTCTGACTAGACTGTCATCACGCTACGTTTGCCATCTTCACTACCTGTTGACGGCCTGCTATGTATTCTGCCATCTACTACATATACGGCACCAGTGCTTCTGACTACGTTTGCTGTCCATCCGCTACTTGTTGACAGTCTACTATGCGTTCTGCGTGTTCGGCAACACTGCATCTGAATGAGACTCCGAACATTTTCAGTGTGGCTGGCTGATATGCTGTCATCTAGCATGGGGCCAAACACTGACCATATCGCTTAATAACCTGGTAGGTTATTCTACTTTCTCTACATTATTGGAAATATTCTTTTGTTTGACGTGTTCAGCCTGTTGGTGAGACAACGTGACAGACAGCCATTTCAGTTGTCAGCTTACCCAACCCAGCCGATTATCGCAAGGGTGAAATATTGTTGACTTTGTGTTAGTTTCTGGAAATTTTTTTATTGCTAATTGTGCTATATGCCTTTTTGGCCTTGCTGTGTCTCTTAACACTGCAACATGTATTCCGGTCTAAGTTTAAAAGTTTTTTTAAGGGTATTTGCTACCCTGTTCTATAGTTGGTTCTTTATTCATTGTACTATTTGATATGCTTTAATTCATTATAAGCATATCCATGTTTAATTCCAGGTGTTGATTCTTATTTGTGGAAACATCCAACACATGTACATTGAGCTTGGCCTAAGTATGACCCACCCCTATTTTTAGAGCCACTTTGCGCAGACCTCCACCAAAATCCATGACATTGGTCAGCGGTCATCAGTACACACACTTGGCAGGGCTGGTCATCAAAATACATTTACAGGGTGATCACACAAAAAACGGATTTCGGATGGATATCTTTAATATCCTTAATTTGGTTGAGGGTTGAGGATTGAGGACGTGCTCCAGATGTCGGTCTTAGCACTGCAGACACACTGCATCAGATCTTTAATACTCCATCCTCAACTGATTTAGCCTATCGTCAATCTGGTTCAGTGATGTCCACATATGTAATGTGTGAATAGTTTATGTAACATCCGCAATCAACTTCATAAAACAAAAACAAAAATAAACACAAGGAGGAACCATACTTAAGCGAATGTTATAAACAAGTCTTCTTTTGTATGAATGAACATAAGAATTTGTTTGAACTATATTTCTACAGACAAGAATTATATCAAAATAACAGACAAGGGCATTGAGAAAACACAGTTGAGACCTTTCCGTTTTCAAGCTCTGACATCACAATATCCACAAATATTCATAAATGCAGTATGTATTATTTGTTCTAAACTCACCCTTTGCTTGGATAGAGAGCCAATGCCCTTGGCTTATCCACCCCATCATTGATTACAGGTGTACAGACGCCCTCTTTGAGGGTACATGCCCAGACGGCATGGGTCTCTAGACTTGTGTAATACAAGTTCGCAGCCACCCAGTCGACTGCAATGCGATCACTTGAGACATCTCGTAGCAGCATCCCTGTCTTCTTAGTTGACTGGCTCAAGTAGTGTACAGTGTTCTGCAACACAGTAAACAACACCACTGTGTTCAGTAGTAATAATCAAAACAAAGTCTTCCAGAAAAGGAATGCGAGATACGAAACGTTTATTGGTCATTTCAAAACCAGTGGTCTAGTTTCCTCACCCTCTGACTAGGTCAATCCTTAGTTTTCATGTTAGCTAGGGTTATTCTACAAGTAAAACACAACTACACCGCAACTACACCGCAACCACGTCACAACCACGTCACAACCACGCCACAACCACGCCACAACCACGCCACAACCACGCCACCACCACGCCACAACCACGCCACAACCACGCCACAACCATGTCACAACCACGCCACAACCACGCCACAACCACGCCACAACCACGCCACAACCACGCCACAACCACGTCACAACCACGCCACAACCACGCCACAACCACGCCACAACCACGCCACAACCACGCCACAACACAACCACGTCACAACCACGTCACAACCACGCCACAACCACGCCACAACCACGCCACAACCACGCCACAACCACGCCACAACTATGCCACAACTACGCCACAACTACACCTACATCATTGAAGTCATTCCAGTAGATGGAGTCGGAAGTCCAATCAAAGTCCACCGACTGAATCAGTCCTTCGTTGCTTGCGACGATCGCAGTGTACTGACGGCCATCTAGTGTGAGACTTCGCAAGTTTCCCTCAGTCGTAAACAAGAGTTCTGCCTCAGGATCTGGTCACCCAAAGCCAAACATCAACCGATACAAAAAACAAATGTAAATAAATATGCAAACTTTAATCAATTTCAACATTAACTAACGAAATGTCAACTCGGACAGTACGCTGTTAGCAAGCACTATTGGCTGATGGTGACGACATGTGAAATAGGACAGTTGAAAATTGTACGTTATGACATTTCTCCAAGTTTCAACAATGTTTTAAGTGCATTGTATGTTTAATAGGTCAATATGTATTTGGTGTTTTTGCTATGACCTGTTGTAAACTCACCCTTTGCCTTGCACACCCTCTCGTTAGGCTCCAGTTGGTAACCCTCCGCACATGTACACTTGTAGCTACCCTTTGTATTTACACAGTGCTGACTGCAGGGAGTAGCTGCGCATTCATCAATATCTGTGGACAACACTTACAAACTACAATGAACACATGAGGCATGATTGTATTTAATGATGGTTGCTCAATGTGACACATGAACTGACAACTATCTAACATAAGCGAACTACCATGGAGCAAGTTTCAATTAGATATGCTGCATGGCAGTAGTATTTATATAGCTGTGTGTTGTGTGCATGCATGTTTGCATGTTACACAACGGACACACCCCATATTATACCTTCATATTTCATTAATGTATGAATATACAAAAAGAAGTATGCTAACTGTAAACAATCACAAAATAAATTCTATGAGAGCAAACAAAAATGCAACTCCTTTCCAAAAAAAATTTTCTGTTATTATTTGTAAATAACGTAACACTATCTTTTCAATACAAGAAAAAAATACATGATACTATGGGTCTAAAAAAACGGTGCAAATTCACCAAGCAGCCGCCACACGCAGCCGCCACATGCAGCCGCCACACGCAGCCGCTACACACAGCTACCTTTTCATGTTACTTAGGGTTATTCTATTTGTAAAACAACTACACAACTACAATACCTGCCTTCCTAGTACTAACCTTCACATGTTTTACCATCAGGAAGCAACTGGAAACCGCCATGGCAGTGACAAATCGGACCCCTAGGTGTCGCTATGCACTTGTCGCTGCAGCCCGCGTTGCTGAACATGCACGCAATCTCTGACAGGAAGACATGCATTTAAAAAATTTTAGGGTTGGAAAAGGTAGAATAGATATTTATTCAAATCAATCATCAAAGCTGCGGTTTTGGTTGCATAATACGAAGGTCATCTTAAATATTAAAAGTGTGTGTTCACTGAATCAGGCACAATGGAGATTACATTGGAAAAATCTTGGTAGAGATTTGCTGCATTTAGTTTATACATCATTATAATTTAAAGATTGAATTTTGAGGCAGAACATGCTTAAAGGTGCCTCATCAATTCAATTTTTTGCTCGTCTCATTTCAAATTAATTTTGCGAAAATTAAATCCTACCTAGTATCCACTACGACATGCTAGTTCATTTGTGCAACTTTTGTACTAGTGTTTGTGAAATCATCAAACTATTAAATTATTTAATTATGCATGCATCTTTCGATGATTAGAACAAAATACACACTTTTTGATTAAACCGACTGCGGAACTATTCACACACTACATATTAGGACATCAACAATCTGGATTTGCGATAGGCTAAATCAGTTGTGTATGCAGTTTTAACATTAAATATCACATTTTACATTGCATATGAATCATATGCGACGATATAAAGTAAGGAATTGAATTTTAGCTTAGTAAGGAACAGAATTTTAGCTTTGTTCTTGCATGATGATCATCATCCTAATCATTATCAACCCCATCATTATCATCATTGCACCGAATTTTGTAGGCAATCGCCTGTTGGCATTCTAGTCTAAAATAAACCACAATAAAGTTCTCAATACTCGCCACACATGGAGCCTTCATCCGAGGAGTCATAGCAGTCGCTCTTCCCATCACAAGCCTGGGACAGTGGCACGCACTCGTGACTGTCACACTCATACACGTCATCTGGACACTTCCCCTCACTAGGTGGTGCTACATGCAAACATAATTAACATTGACAATAACCTGGTATACAACTGAATGTTTAACATTTTTGGACACTTTGGCTGGACATGTCAATCAAGAGGACCTGAGTCAAATCCTCTTGCTGCCGTTTCGATGTGTAAGCAATTCTGTTCACTCCACATTGCCACAGTTCGCTCAGATGTATAAATGAGTTCCTGGCCATAAACAGTGGTGGATATGTGTGCTTGAATAATCTCCTTGCAGCATGGCTGAATGCTTCCCAGAGAAGTCGAGATGATGTTGGAGTGAACAGGTCTGCCGGAGGTAAGTTTAAAGCGCTTTGAGCAGTCCCAAGGACTGGATACTGCGCTATATAAGAACTTTATGGTATTGCAAATACTTGAAAAAGTATTGCAAATACTTGTAAAAGTATCGCAGTTCCTTTTGTTTCTGCTCGATAATATAATACATATTGCAATATTTAATAATAATAATAATAAGATGACATAATCATAAGTGATGAATACTTTTATCATGGATTTATTAGGGGAAACAAAGCATAGAATGTTAAACAAATGACAACAATAACCCAAACAAATCATAAAGCTGCAATACTTTTTAAAGTATTGCAAATACTTGAAATTCTGAATTGCAAAGTTCAATATGTACTGCAAATACATTGCAATACTATAAAAATAACTTTTGTAATGCATTTTAATATGTGGCATATTCATTGCAAAAAACAGATGGTAGATCGGTAGTTCACAAAATTCTTTGAAGCTTTTTATTCCTGTTCCAGAATTTCAGTTAAGGTCTTGTTCATATCTATAACGTTGGTATTTTTTTTAGAATGTGCTGTCTAACTAAATGGAGAAATGTCTCAGAACCTCAATTTGCCCACATTTGTTTCTAAATATGCTTAATTTTGATACATCTCACCTGGATTATCTGGTTTGTAATAAATGTCAGAAATGAATTCTGGTCGTTTTCGTGCTGTCTGGTGTTGTTGTTGCGTTGCGTTGCGTAGATATGATGACTGACACCATCTAAATTCCTGTAGCCCAGCCATACTCGGGATATGTACTATGGGGAATTCTAAGGATATGGTGGCCAGAAACAATCAATAATGAAGCACTATTGGAAAGAACAAATGAAGGACCAACTGAATATCAAATTAGGAGGAAGAGGAGCTGGATAGGCCACTCTTAGGAAACCAATAGATCACATTACGAGACGGGTGCTTACAAGGACATCTCAGGGCAAAAGGAAAAGGGGAAGGTTGAGAAACATTTGGCACGATGAAACGGAAGCAGAGATGGCAATCTTTAAGCAGGATGTGAATGGAAACAACAGTAAGCACAAGCCCAGAACCATGTCCTGTGGAAAAGAGTTGTTAATGGCCTATGCTCTGCCAGGGAGTGAAAAGGCTTAAGACAAAGTAAGTCATGACGTACTCACCAGTACTACTGATCATCTGAACCGTAGTGGCCTGGGATGAAGGCTGTCTGTTGCCACACAAGTCGTTGTCTTCGTCGGAGCCTTCATCGCAATCATTCTCCCCATCACAAATCCACCGCTCAGGGATGCAGACTGGAGGCTGCTGGCAGCGGAACTGTGTCGGCGCACACTTCACCTGCGTTGCTGACAAAACACATGACAACTGTAGTGTCATGAATATGAGCAAGATATCAACACAAACAAATTACTGCCAGTTGACATGTCACTGTGTCAACAACATCAGTTGACATGTCACTGTGTCACCGATATCAGTTGAAATGTCACTGTGTCACGGACATCAGCTGACATGTTACTGACAACAATTACACCAATTAATGTGTTACTGACAACAATTAATGTGTTACTGACAACAATTAATGTGTCATTGACAACAATTACACCAGCTGACATATCACTGACAACAATTACACCAGTTGACATGTCACTGACAACAATTACACCATTTGACATATTACTGACAACAATTACACCATTTGACATGTCCTTGATAACAATTTCACCAGATGACATGTCACTGACAACAATTACACCAGTTGACATGTCACTGACAACAATCACACCAGTTGACATGTCACTGACAACAATCACACCAGTTGACATGTCATTGACAACAATCACACCAGTTCACGTATCACTGTGTCACTGACACAAGTGACAGTAAAATTTTCTGAATCATAATATTATATTATATATATTAGTAAAAAGGCCCGTCCCCAGGATGGGATAACTTGGTAGTTCATGCGTGACAATCATGATAGCACGTGACAGTCATGATAGCAATGTTTACCAAATGCCTCAGGCCAATATGCCATCAATACACTCAAGATTGTTTAAGAACGTCAAATGTATTACCAGAAACAATCGCATCACGCACATGATGCAATACTCATTGCATGTTCGAAATGTTGAAGGTTGCGTGAATTTAGACCTATGGATACTTGTGTTGGTGCAGAATAGTAGAATATCTTTTTATTGTGTATTGGCCCTCGGTCGGCGATACGTGGGTGCATGCTTTCTACTATAATTAATATAAACCGCCCACATGGTTTCTGCATTTGTTGGAAGTTAACGTTTTACGTAGCGAACATTTGATTTACCATAAAAACCACTAAGAACATGATATGATATACGGAGTATTTCGTAGGGTCATAGATTAATCCCTGAAACTTTGGCGACTGAGGTGCAAGCCGTCTAGGAGTAAAACATGAACAGACATACAAACCCTAGCTCTATTATAGTTAGATATATATTATATATTTTCAAAAGAATGTATGTTTGTGTACGCACATAAATATCTGTACTTTCCGTCATACATACGGAGTTGATATGAAGCTGTTATATTGTGATGACACCTCAGCATAAGCATCGATTTAATATTTAATGATAGTTGTTGGCTAGGTGTAGGAGGTAATGATTTTTTTTGAGTTTTTGCAAATTTTTATCATTATGTGGAAGTAAGCATTATCTTTGACCACGTGACATGTGTATATGTATGGCAGATATATAAGAAGTTTGGCAGCACCAGGTGGTTGATTTTGTGGTTAAATCAAAAAGTAAAAGTTTTTTGTAGTAAATTAGCATACTTACTACAGTTGTACTCGTCCTCTCCCGCTTCACAGTCCATCTCTCCGTCACACGTCCAGTTGGCAGGGATGCAGCCTCCTCCATGATGACAATGGAATACATCGCCAGAGCAGTCGTTCTCTACAGGGCCTGCCAGGCACGCAATGTCACACTTGTCATATATAAGTCCAGACTCATCTTACCTCAATCGGTTGTACACACAGTGCCATTCATGGCAGATCTCCCGTTTATGTGACACAGGAAGTGGTACCAATTGTTTAGCACCAGATGGCAACACTTTTCAATTGTTCCACACTAGCCAAATTACAGTTACGGATCCTGCTGATTAAAAAAGGGAGTGTATGCTAATTAGGGCATGTATGATTAATAGGTCAAATACGGTATATCACTATTACGTTTTTTAAATATGGTTCATTGCACACATTTGGGCGGCCAAGATTTTAGAACAGATTTAGCTTATACTACATAGCGTGACTTTATGACACAAAATTACCAGACTTTGTACCTTTAAAGGGATGGAAACAAAATTGCTGTAGGTGCCAGCATATGGCGATGAGGCTTACCGCAGAGTGTCTCGTCAGAATTATCTCCACAGTCGTTATATCCATTGCATCGCCACTCCTCATCAATGCACCGGCCATTCCCGCAGTGCCACTGGACTGCACCACACTTCGTTTCTGCAACCAAACATCTCCGCTTCAACAGCTTCATGCATGATGTGATGATCTCTGTAACAGTTGATCTCAGCTAGACAAGGTTTGTTATTTGCTCCATTATCAGATCTTTGGTAGCCGCCAATTCAGCACCCATCTTACACACAGTTGGTGCAGTTCATTAGTTGGTTTGATCTAGCGGGTCCATGATAGGTTACATATTTACTATGTGTGTGTGTGTGATCTTTCACTTCCCATGACATAGGAACCAGGTCGAAGGGACCAACGGCTTTTAGTGTCCCATCCAAAAGACACAGTCAATGTGGAGTGCACAAAAGCTTTGAACTGGTAGTTAGTGGACTCGGATCCCTGATCCTGTCAAGTGACAGTCTGATGCTCTAACCACAGAGCCACTGCATCTCCTCATAAATCAATGACTTATCAAGACACATTAAATTCTTCCAGAGTTGGAAGGACCTCGTCTTAACCTGTGTTGCAGTTGGCTTCCTCGTCCTCATGTCCCTCACAGTCGGGGTCGCCATCGCAGTACCACGTCAACGGGATGCACTTGCCACTCTTGCACCGAAACTCTATCTCCGCACACGTATTGGACTCGCAGTCTTTCTCGTCCGCACCATCGTCGCACTCCATCTGTCCATCGCACTGCCACTCCAGAGGGATGCAGCGGGCACCGTTGTCACACATGAATTGATCCGCAAGGCAGTCACTGAAGTCTGAGCACAGTCACTAGTACATTATTGCATGATCTGTCTGCTTAACATGAACAGACGTACACCATGCTGACTTACAGAGGTCAGTTTACATGTTTATCCATACACAGATACATATACAAACATATGTGTGTGTGTGTGTGTGTGTGTGTGTGTGTGTGTGTGTGTGTGTGTGTGTGTGTGTGTGTGTGTGTGTATGCGTGCGTGCACACATACATACATACGCACATACATATATATATATATATATATATATACACATAAAACATACATAAATACATACATACATACATAGCAAATAAAATGCATGGTTCTTTGTAGAAATGACAGAGGACATAAATTGGTCTAATTTCTATAACCAGTAAGATCACATTAAATATATTTTTGTTAACTGTATATCTGGCATCAAACATACCACACGCTGCTTCATCCGAGTTATCGCCACAATCATTGTCTGCGTCACACAGCCACTCTTTGTTGATGCACACCCCGTTTGTGCATGTGAACTCATGTGAACTGCACGGAACTGCATCAAAGACATCAAATGCGACAGGTTCAAGATTTAAGACCACAAGGTTATCAATTCAAAAATCAAACAACCACTGACGAACTCATCATCTATGATAACTAATGTAACAACAGCTAGTGGACCCAGGCAACATTGTAAACATGCAAGACTCCACAGCCTTTTGGGACTATTATTGTCGTAGTTATGAAACATTTCAGTCTGGGAATTAATTACAGCTTTCTGTGTGCACTCATTAGTTGTCATTTAATCTAAGTAGATCTGCAACGACAACATAGTGCCACTTATCCAGGATTTATGGAGGTGTACTTATCCACATATATTTTAATAGACTCAGCAAACCCAGCACATTTTTCATAACAATTGGTTGTGTCCGACATAGATGCCTACTGTTTGAATCACAGACAGCATTTCTTTGTAGTCAAGTTGATAAATGCAGTGTTGAAAGTCTACCAAACATCACCAAATGGCATTTATGTGGACAGTGCTGCTGCTTCTATTTTTTATTGTACATTAGGCCAACCTAACCATGTGACAACTCCCTCCAATCACAGATAGTCTTTAAATTTTTAGCACGTTCTGAATAATTTTTTTTTGCTCTCAATTGTGCACAATTTGTTTTTCCCACCCTCCCCCCTTCTGCCCCTAGCTTAGTAGGATTCCTGGTTGGGTTGGTTTGCTGGATACCGTTTTGCTAACGTTGATTGTTATCGGAGTAGCTATGTTTCTTGTGTATAGATTTATACTATATATAGACTCATGTGAAGAATTTGGTTGCATTATACAATAATATTGGTAAGCATAAATCAATTTTTTATTGTGGTTAGGTTATTCCCCCATAGACAATATTTATAACACATATGATACCCATTGGCTAAGAATTAAACTATGGTTGCGGGTCATGTCATTGCGATACAATTATTATGAGGTCACTGCGATATATTTGTGATGTCATTACAATATGTTTGTGATGTCACTGCAATGATTGAAACTGGAAGATTTTGAAATTGGTCATAAAAATATTGTCATACAACAGACGTTATTTATAACATGTACAACATCTGTTGGCTAAGAACGAAATATAATTAACTTTTTTCCCTTGTATGTAATGTTTCTTCTAATCAATCCAAGAATTTGATTACCCTTTGAAATTCTTGGATTGATTAGAAGAAACATAACATACAAGGGAAAAAAGTTAATTATACCTCTTTATAAAGCAATAGTTATACCTCATTTAGAATACTGTATACAAGCATGGAGACCATATCGTAAGAAGGATATAGATACGGTTGAACGCATACAAAGGAGAGCAATTAAAATGATTCCAGAACTGAGAGACCTTAGTTATGAAGAACACCTGAAAGAATGTGGTTTAACAACTCTAGAGACAAGGAGGTTAAGAGGAGATCACATTGAAGTTTTTAAGATATTGAATGGGTATGAAAATATTGATAGAAATATGTTTTTCTCACTCAAGAAGGATAGCAGAACTAGAGGACATGAGGTAAAATTAGTAAAGGATCAATGTAGATTGGACATCAGTGTGTTTGGGGTTTAGGGCAGAGGTGTGCATTGGGTTAAGGGCAGAGGTGTGTATTGGGTTAAGGGCACAGGTGTGTATTGGGTTAAGGGCACAGGTGTGTATTGGGTTAAGGGCACAGGTGTGTATTGGGTTAAGGGCAGAGGTGTGCATTGGGTTAAGGGCAGAGGTGTGCATTGCATTTAGGGCATAGGTGTGCATTGGGTTTAGGGCAGAGGTGTGTATTGGGTTTAGGGCAGAGGTGTGTATTGGGTTTAGGGCAGAGGTGTGCTTTGGGTTTAGGGCAGAGGTGTGCATTGGGTTAAGGGCAGAGGTGTGTATTGGGTTAAGGGCAGAGGTGCGTATTGGGTTAAGGGCACAGGTGTGTATTGGGTTAAGGGCAGAGGTGTGTATTGGGTTTAGGGCAGAGGTGTGCTTTGGGTTTAGGGCAGAGGTGTGCATTGGGTTAAGGGCAGAGGTGTGTATTGGGTTAAGGGCAGAGGTGCGTATTGGGTTAAGGGCACAGGTGTGTATTGGGTTAAGGGCACAGGTGTGTATTGGGTTTAGGGCAGGGGTATGCACAGGGTTTAGGGTGGAGGTGCACACAGGGTTTAGGGTGGAGGTGTGCACAGGGTTTAGGGAGGTGTGCACAGGGTTTAGGGTGGAGGTGTGCACAGGGTTTAAGGTGGAGGTGTGCACAGGGTTTATGGAGGTGTGCACAGGGTTTAGGGTGGAGGTGTGCACAGGGGTTAGGGTGGAGGTGTGCACAGGGTTTAGGGAGGTGTGCACAGGGGTTAGGGTGGAGGTGTGCACAGGGTTTAGGGAGGTGTGCACAGGGTTTAGGGTGGAGGTGTGCACAGGGTTTATGGAGGTGTGCACAGGGTTTAGGGTGGAGGTGTGCACAGGGGTTAGGGTGGAGGTGTGCACAGGGTTTAAGGTGGAGGTGCGCACAGGGTTTAGGGTGGAGGTGTGCACAGGGTTTATGGAGGTGTGCACAGGGTTTAGGGTGGAGGTGTGCACAGGGTTTAGGGTGGAGGTGTGCACAGGGTTTAGGGTGGAGGTGTGCACAGGGTTTAGGGAGGTGTGCACAGGGCTTAGGGCACAGGTGTGCACAGGGTTTAGGGTGGAGGTGTGCACAGGGTTTAGGGTGGAGGTGTGCACAGGGTTTAGGGTGGAGGTGTGTACCCTGTGTTTGGCCTACCTCTGCACAGTTCCATGGCCTCATCCTCCCCCTCAGGGCAGTCCTGGGTGCCGTCACACAGCTTCACACTTGGGATGCACTTTTCAAGGCAGTTGAACTCATTGTCACCACACTGGGATGAGTCTACAACAAGGTTTGTTTGTAATTTTACATCAAATTTATATATATTTCATTATTTGTTATTATATCTATAAAAAAACGTGTTTACATATTTATATATATTTTAACATTTATATATATTTTTTTAGCCGAATCATTAATTTTTTTTACATAGGTTCGTACCTGAAATAAAATTATTCATATTATTTTTTAATGCTTCACAAGGTGTAGAGAATTTAAAGTTCTTCCAACAGAGTCTGTTTTAATAAACTGCCTGCAACTGGTAAAAATTACAACTTTTCAAAGAAGCCTTCAGATGCAAAGATAAGGTTCCCCAATAAAAATGTTTCTCCGTTGTCTTGTTTCAGACACATTTTGTGAAAAATCAACTCTATCTTGTATCAACTATGACATGCTAGCTTGTTTGTACAAATCTGTTATTTAGTTTCGGATCCGGTCAAAATAAGGCGGAAAAGGGAAAAAGTGGGAAAAAGTATAGTATGACATAAGAATATTTTCCCTTTCGCAAGTTACCACATCTATCAAAATAACTTCGTTTAGCAATTGTAACAAAAGAAATACACTATTTCATTAAATCAGTTGTTCATATTACTAGTGAGGAGGCAGTTTCTAGCAGAGTCTTTCTAGCAGACACGCGAAAACATGTAGGACAAAAGGATAACTAGGACAGCATAGGACAAATCTTACAAGTAGGAAAAAATCCAAATAAAAATATTTCACAACTGTTTTGAACACTTGCTGATCAAGGATTCTCACCTGCACAGGTGTGTTGGTCTGCAGAGAGGGCCATGCCAGGTGGACACATGCAGGTGTACTTCATGGCCGCTCGCTTGGCCAGACACAGGTGACTGCAACCCCCGTTGCTATGACTACAGCCATTCTCACCTCAAATGAAAACATTCGATTTTAATCCATTTCATACCAACTACAATTCCGGTTGCACTTTGCCCAGTTATAATATTACTATACATAATATATGAAGTTGTTGGTATAAAATGGGTTACATAATTTATGCCATTTTCATAAAGCAAAATATACTTTGTTGCGATCAAGTTTATAGTGGATATTTTGTATATATAAAAAATACATCATCTGAAATAACATTTTCATTTTAAAAGAAATCATACAGAAGAAAATCATCTCGATATTGATTATTCATATTGTACGACAATTAAGTTTGACTACCCGGTAATCATTCAGTAACTCGGAATGATTTTAAATTATTTCTCAAAACACAGAGATTATTAGTCGTACTAATTACCCTGTATCTGGTTCTCCTCAGTGATGGTTATGATTCCCATCAGGTCAGCCATGTCTAGGTCAAGGGCCCCTGCATTTTTACCATCAAGCTTGTCTGCATAGTGGATGGACGTCGTCCTCCAATCAGTCCAGAAGACAGTTGACCGTAGGATGGCCAACGAGTACGGATGGGGGTTCTGCCTGCAATCAAATGTTTCAGATAATAAACTACGTCAATTCATTGACATGTTGCATACATGTCCATCAAAATGTGTGGCTTAGTGCCAAAGTATGTGTGATTTTGTCCTGATCAATAATTATTTGAAAAGTGGGGGTGTAAGTAGGCTTGTAAAAGATTTGACATGCAATGGAATTAAGCATCCTTTAGCAGAACTGTTGATTCCCTGTCCTTAGCACCAAGGGTGAAATCCCCAACTGCCACAGAATATTACTAAGACCTTCCAGCTAACATGTTCAAGTTGCAACTAAATTAAAATAAAACTGTCACTCATTTGACAATATCAGCAGTATCTTCAATTGATCACCAGATATTTTAATTTAATATTTTAAAGGGCAATATATCAAACCTAGTCACGACATGCCGGTCATAACCGTCAAATCTGGCAGATTCTATAACCCCGACTTTCGCATCCGTCCAGTAGATCCGAGAGCCAGCAATGTCAAGGACAATGTTGTTTGGCCAGCCAAGACCCTCAGCAACAAAGATGCAGTCAACTCCTTCCAGATCACAGTGTTTGATGGATGCATGGTTGCCCCAGTCGCAAAAGTAGAGAGAACTGCAATTCCAGGGGCCAAAGTGAATTGGTCGTTCTATTAAAACTTCCTCAATTAATTTAGTTCATCTCGAATCAGGTTAATTTACCTACACATTTGGTGCATGTGTGTATTTGTTGCATGCACGCATGCATGCGTGTGTGCATGAATAGTATAAGTAATATGTGCAGTCTGTTTAATAACTTTTGTTAAAATTATCTCAAGAATTTACCTTAATTCTTAGGTCGGGTAACTTGTGCATGTGTAGAGATGGACCACATTTGGCATATTTTTGCCGAGATTTGACTGGATCCAGTCAAAAGTAATTTAATAATTAGTCCAATGATTTCACAAAACAAAATAAAAAAAATTTACAAATGAGCTAGCATGTCAGTGTATACTAGATGGGTTAAATTATCCGTGAAATGTGCCTGAAACGAGATGCGTGAAAGAATTCAATTAAGGAAGGATCTTTAACTGCAGCGCTTAGCAGTGCATAGTAGATACTGGTTATGTAATGATGGTGTTAAAATTATAATTATGCTGGTTAAATAAAGGTTAGCACAGCGGTATGCCAATGTTGGATCATTACTAGCAGGAAGTTAGCAAACCTACAATCGCCATGGCAATACCTGAACAACACAATGAAGATTGAAGAAAACATTTAGCAAGATTTAACTAGATTGCCATTCAATCCATAACAACCAGATGGCAAGTGGATAAAGAAGCCATTGGCTTATCAAAAGTCCATCTATGAGTAACCTGCCCTTCTGAGATATGTCAATGTTTCTCAAAGCATATTCACGTGCATATACAGAATCTGTAGATAATTTGTTCCATTCATTTATTGTCCTACGTGAGAATGAGTACTTTCTGAAATCTAACCTACACCTTTCCTTCACTAACGTTACTTCATGTCCTATAATTCTATCTTTCTTAGGAAAAAAATATAGTTCCATCAATATTTACATACCCATTCAATATCTCAAAAACGTCATGTGACACTCACCCATGCAGGAAAAAAATATAGTTCCATCAATATTTACATACCCATTCAATATCTCAAAAACGTCATGTGACACTCACCCATGCAGAGGATCTACAGCTATTCCACGTGGCTTTTCAAGATCTTTCTCAATCAGTATTGTCCTCATAGATCCATTCAGACGGGCTACCTCTATAACACTCTGAATAAGACGTATTTATCTATACAATGTTCTGATTATACTTGCTTAATTGTCATCAAAAGTCTACATTATAAAAACACAGCTGTACAATAGGTTCTGCAGTTTCTGAGAACATGGAAGCAGATTTTAGCCCGAGCCAGAATTAATGACATCAGCAGTGCTTAACGCAAGTTTAAAAATCAACAATTCGTGAAAGTGTTCATCAAACTGGGAGAATAATATAATGTAGAATTTCTTTTAATCATAACAAAAACGTTTACTCACTACAATGTTTCAGGTTCCAATAGTTGCCTTCTACATCATAGTGAGTAAATGTTTTAGTTGTGATTAAAAGGAATTCTACATTATTCTCCACAGATTTCCTTCATCATAATGAGTAAATGTTTTAGTTGTGATAACAAGTAATTCTGCATTTAACAATTAATTTGGCAACCAGCCATTATCTTCCCCATTATGTCTCACACACCTTCTGCGCGTCGGTCCAGTATATGTTTTTAGCAATCCAGTCCACAGCAAGACCCTCGACTGTTCCCATGTTCCGGTACGCGATCACTTGACTACAACACACATCACAATAATAATGAACATCTATAGCGCCTATAACCCCAGGAACCCGAGGTCAGAGGCACAACAAAGCAGGATCTCATGAACAGGACCGGGCAAAAGTTATTATCAGAACAAGGCCCAAGGGCGCAGAATGCGTTATTTACGGCATGCATATTCCAGTAAACTTTCCTGTAAATCTGATTAAATCCGTCATTTATATTAATTTATTGTGTAGTTTACATGCCCCACTATGTCTCTAATATCTTAACTTGTGGTGTTTTGCTACTTTTAAAGCTTTTCCTAGTTTTAATCGAGTTCCATTTCCATGGCACCACAGCTTTATTTCATTTTTTAATGCCTGGTGATTAATGCCAACTATACTTCATGTCAAACCTATATCTAATGATTATAATCATCTCCCTCTGTTGGATCAATTAATTTATACTATACTTCATGTCAAACCTATATCTAATGATTATAATCATCTCCCTCTGTTGGATATTCATCTATTAATTTGTTTTTACTAATACATCTAGATGATACTTTTTAGCATCATGGGCTAAATTTATAAACAAAGACGACCAACCTGTCATTAGTGTTGTTCAGTTTCATTCTCATGATGACGTCCTTTGATACGTCACTATAGAACAATGACTGACTTGACCAATCATAGTCCAAACTGACCACGTTCTGAAGACCACTCAGTGAGAGCACGTCCTCTGCCCGCCTGCCGATCGTTGCGGGGTACAGCTTGATTATTTGCTGCTTGCGTGCGACCAGCAAGTACGGTGTCTTGAGATCATCTGGAAATGCACAGTGTCATTCACCCAACTGGGATATCATTTAATGTAATTCTTTACAACAAAAGTACAAACATAGCACAATTCTTTACAAATTAACATTACAGGAACAATGTCTAATGTAATACTCCCTTTCATATGGTTTGACATAGATTATATATATATATATATATATATATTCATATGTGCTAACTCATATGGTTTACCCATAACTTTTATTAAATTTTCTTATTTTTCATAGATGTCACAAGTTTTGGTGCTACAACTTTACAACTGTATCTCTGCGACAAACCTCTTCATAAATGTACATCCAACACACAAGTGTCCAGCAGAATCGTGCCTTTGCTACATACCGTGACAGCTGTGGCCATCAGCAGCGAGGACTGTGCCATCCGGACACAGGCATGTGTATGATTTCCGCATGTTGAGCACGCACAGATGGCTGCACTTGTTGTGGGCACAGTGATTTGTACCTGGGCAAGAAATACAGGTACAGACACCGCCATCCAGAGCAACAAATTCTTGAACGATGCAACAGAGTTAGCTTTGATGTTTACAAGCTTCATACTGTTTTCATCAGTATCATATTTACTTGGGTATTAATTAAATAAGGTGTTGCTGTATGATGGACAGGACATACAGAGAATGAGTGAGGAGAGGTTGACAAAGAGAGCAAGGAAGACAGAAGAGGGCGGTAGAAGGAGAAGAGGAAGACCAAGATTGAGATGGAGGGACAGTGTTAAGAGAGATCTTGAAAGGTCAGAGGTGAACAGCTGAGAATGGGAAAGAAATGCTGAAGATCGCGATGGATGGGGACGACTTGTCGAGAGGGCAGAACAGACTAAGTAATGTGGACCCCACCCAACAAGGGGGAACCGGGGGGGGGGGAGAAGAAGAACATTGCTGTATTATGTAAACAAAAGCTTGATAAGCCACCACAAACTGCAGACAATGAACACTCGTGCTTAGCCTTGTGTACTGGAAAAGCACAAAAGAGTTTGGTTTCAAATTAAAACCAAGAGCACTTTGATTCGGAATGAAGATGGCGAAGCAAGGAACCTACCCAGGCTCTGCAGCACAGGATGGTAGATGTGAAGCCCAAGAGGCTGTCTTAGGTCATCAACAATGTGGTGTAGATTCTTGCCAGTGAACTTCTCAGCTGCCATTATGCTCTCGAGAAACCAATCACTCCAAAACACGGTGTCATCGAACACGGCCACGGAGAATGGATGATGGATGTTCAGAGAGATGACAACCTTGAAAGGATAATTAATTAATATTAAAGAACGATCTAAAAAAATTTATGTAAGACACTACAAAAAATTGGTTTCATGAAAGTGAGTGAAGGTTTGCAGCTGGTTTTGTTTTGTGTTGTACATCAATGTATTTTTACACATTCTGACGTCCTAACAACAAATAAGACAGAAATGCCATGATAATAACCTCTAAATAAAACAGGTCTGTAAAGATCTCATTAATCTCTGGTTTTTCATTTAACAACATTTTTAGGATTCACGTTTTATAGGTTTTAATACTCCACATGTGGTCACTTGTGCAGCCAGAAGTACAGGAACAGGTAAATCAAAGAAGAATCGTCTGACTTGACACGTACCGTTCTCTTTGTACCATCCATGTTAATTCTCTCCAATCGGTCTAAACTCGCATCCACCCAGTATACTGTCTGGAGGGGGTAGTCCAAAGTGAGGCCGTTTGGCCAGACTATGTCGGTAGACACCAACTCATGTCGTCCCTGTCCGTCCATGCCACTGCGTTCAATCTTTGCTTGCACGCCCCAGTCACTCCAGAACAGCACCCTACAGGGTGTGGGAGAGGTATATAGTCATGTCGCAAGTGCTTGGTTAAAGGGAATTTTGTACAGTGATTTCCCTTGGTTAACTGAATGACTGTTTGACGGGAAATTGCCACAGAGGACGGGACATTGCCACAGAGGACGGGACATTGCCACAGAGGACGGGACATTGCCACAGAGGTTGGAACATTGTCACAGAGGTTGGGACATTGCCACAGAGGTTGGGACATTGCCACAGAGGTTGGGACATTGCCACAGAGGACGGGACATTGCCACAGAGGACGGGACATTTTCACAGAGGTTGGGACATTGCCACAGAAGTTGGGACATTGCCACAGAGGTTGGGACATTGCCACAGAGGACGGGACATTGCCACAGAGGTTGGGACATTGTCACAGAGGTTGGAATATTGCCACAGAGGTTGGGACATCGCCACAGAGGTTGGGACATTGCCACAGAGGACGGGACATTGCCACAGAGGTTGGGACATTGTCACAGAGGTTGGGACATTGTCACAGAGGATGGGACATTGCCACAGAGGATGGGACATTGCCACAGAGGTTGGGACATTGTCACAGAGGTTGGGACATTGCCACAGAAGTTGGGACATTGCCACAGAGGTTGGAACATTGTCACAGAGGTTGGAACATTGTCACAGAGGTTGGAATATTGCCACAGAGGTTGGGACATTGCCACAGAGGTTGGGACATTGTCACAGAGGTTGGGACATTGCCACAGAAGTTGGGACATTGCCACAGAGGTTGGAACATTGTCACAGAGGTTGGAACATTGCCACAGAGGTTGGAACATTGCCACAGAGGTTGGGACATTGCCACAGAGGTTGGGACATTGCCACAGAGGTTGGAACATTGTCACAGAGGTTGGAACATTGGCACAGAGATTGGAACATTGCCACAGAGGTTGGGACATTGCCACAGAGGTTGGGACATTGTCACAGAGGTTGGAACATTGCCACAGAGGTTGGGACATTGCCACAGAGGTTGGGACATTGCCACAGAAGTTGGGACATTGCCACAGAGGTTGGAACATTGCCACATAAGTTGGAATATTGTCACAGAGGTTGGAATATTGTCACAGAGGTTGGAACATTGCCACAGAAGTTGGAACATTGTCACAGAGGTTGGAATATTGCCACAGAGGTTGGAACATTGCCACAGAGGACAGGACATTGCCACAGAGGTTGGGACATTGCCACAGAAGTTGGGACATTGCCACAGAAGTTGGGACATTGCCACAGAAGTTGAGACATTGCCACAGAGGTTGGAACATTGCCACAGGGGTTGGAATATCGTCACAGAGGTTGGAATATTGCCACAGAGGTTGGAACATTGTCACAGAGGTTGGAATATTGCCACAGAGGTTGGAACATTGCCACAGAGGTTGGGACATTGCCACAGAAGTTGGGACACTGCCACAGAGGTTCGAACATTGCCACAGAGGTTGGGACATTGCCACAGAAGTTGGGACATTGCCACAGAGGTTGGAACATTGCCACAGAGGTTGGAACATTGCCACAGAGGTTGTGACATTGTCACAGAGGTTGGGACATTGCAACATTGTTTAAAAATAATAACCATACAGTGTTATTGCGCGGTTCAGCTCATACGGGCGTGTGGATTGTCATATGGGCAAAACCTGTCTTTTTAATATTTGGCTGAGTCAGTAAATATGAAATAAATCTCATATAAGTAGCGCAGGATTTCATATGGGCGATTTATCTGTACTTATCCTAAAAAACAGTCGACACAAAATCTTAATATTGTAGAAAATAAATGATTTGGCGATGATGGCAGTTTTACAACATATATAAAGATTGTTGTAGGGCAATAGAAGGCCGACCTGGTGATGATGGCAGTTTTACAACTGTATAGAGATTGTTGTAGGGCAAGAGTAGCCAGTTTTACAACATATGGAGATTGTTGTAGGGCAATAGAAGCCAGTTTTATAACATATATAGAGATTGTTGTAGGGCAGAAGCCAGTTTTGCAACATGCGTAGAGATTGTTGTAGGGCAATAGAAGGCAGTTTTACAACATGTACAGAAATTGTTGTAGAACAATAGAAGCCAGTTTTACAACATGTATAGAGATTGTTTTACGGCAATGGAAGCCATTTTTACAACATGTACAGAGATTGTTGTAGGGCAATAGAAGCCAGTTTTACATGTACAGAGATTGTTGTAGGGCAATAGAAGACAGTTTTACAACATGTATAGAGATTGTTGTAGGGCAATATAAGCCAGTTTACAACATGTATAGAGATTGTTGTAGGGCAATAGTAGGCAGTTTTACAACATGTATAGAGATTTTTGTAGGGCAATAGAAGGCAGTTGTACAACATGTATAGAGATTTTTGTAGGGCAATAGAAGCCAGTTTTACAACATGTATAGAGATTTTTGTAGGGCAATAGAAGCCAGTTTTACAACATGTATAGAGATTTTTGTAGGGCAATAGAAGCCAGTTTTACAACATGTATAGAGATTTTTGTAGGGCAATAGAAGCCAGTTTTACAACATGTATAGAGATTTTTGTAGGGCAATAGAAGCCAGTTTTACAACATGTATAGAGATTTTTGTAGGGCAATAGAAGCCAGTTTTACATGTACATGGATTGTTGCAGGGTAATTGAAGGCAGACTAATAAATGTTCACCTTCGATGGTGATATATTTTTTATAAGAAGATTTACTGGTCGGTAAAATTCCTGTTTTTTACAATTTCTGATCAATGGTAAATATCTTATTAAAACACGAAATACAACATTGTTAATTTAGATGTCCTATAAGGTAGCTATGGTGGCTATTGCAGGCTTGCCTTGAATTGAGTAGTTTCAGTAGAAGTTTTTTAAGATAAATTTACCATTTCTTCACAGATTGATGTTGAAATACCAGATTAATAACATTTTGGGTTTTTCATTTATGTATTTGGTTATGCTACAAGATCTAAAAACAATTTTTGTAAATGTAAAAAAATAGCCACAAAATTATATCATTTTGAGAAAATCCCCAAAGAAATAAATGACATACATATAGTTATGACAGTGTCACTGATAACTTTGTGGAAAGTTTGGTTAACATAAACAAATTACGTCTGCTACAGCATCATGAATAAGTTAAGCAAAAGTTGAATGACAGCTTAAAGTGGCAGTGTATTTTTGACACAAACCCTTCACCAATTGGAATTCTAATTCGTGTAATGTTACCTACATATAAGACGCGTTCGTATACCAAATTGCAACATTGTAAGTGTTGTAGTTTTTGTAAAATAGTAAATTATGCATCATTTCCTGGTTGTTAGTGATAACAGAAATATCCATAGATACATGTGTCATGCTTGAAATGTGATGTTTTTCACTGGCGTTTTACGTATTGTTGACAAAACATAACGTTCATTTACAATACTGACATGTCCCCTTAATTTGCCGCCACAATGGCCCTTCAATCTGTATTTGTAATGTGATGTCATCTACGATATCAGGTTATGCCAGCCACCTGACAAACATGTGGCAGGGCGTGTTCATGATCATTTTGATTGGCCCGTTATCTGCGGGGACACCAGGTCACATTCACTTGACATTTCCGTTATGGCTTCAAAGGCACAATAAACTATGTTAGTGCTGACATTTGCTGGTCTAAGGACATGATTTAGTTAGGTAGATTATAGTACTGATGTGTACTGGAATCACAATAACCAGATGATATGTTCCACTTTCACAGCGAACGAATAAAGCTGGTTCGAAGATTGAAGCACACTCGGTCATTACTATGGAAACATCGTCAGCATTTCTAAGAAATCAGAGGGATTTCCAAAAGGATTGTTTTTAAAGGATGGATTGATGAAATATGAAAGAGTGCCGGGTAATTATTTGTGTTGTTGACGTTCAGTTCAATATTTCCTAGCATGTTGAGGAAAAAAAAATCAACTGACATGTTAGCTGCCCCAGTTACCTTAAAATAACAAATTAAGAGAATGTCAGCCTTTTAATTATATAAAAACCCCAATAGCTGCATATTAGTTAACGAATGATAATCTTTGTACATTCCATTTACAGGTGAAGTTTGCCTTTTTATGTTAACTCGCATACAAATATAAACTTTGTTTTTCACATCCACAGAAGTAACATTGGCAGCACCGAAAATGTCTCAAAATAGACAATGCAATACTTACCCTGTATTTGGGTCTACTACAACTGATCGTGGTTTCCTGATGTCACTCGCAATAAGAACTGTGCACACAGTGCCATCCATGGCACAGACAATGATCTTGGGGGACCCCGAGTCAACGATGTAAAGTCGTCTAGCCACCCAGTCAACATCTATGCTTTCTGGAGTAGTCAGCCCTAGAGGCAACATGAAGGACTGATGTCAGTAGAATCAACTAAATCGTTAAATTCACTCATTCAATAGTATCCTCTTGCGAGGTAGTAAGTAGAATTGACCGAGCCGCGTCATGGATGCTTTTACAGTGGGATCTTTTACTTCCCCTGGCCTAGACACCAGATAGAAGGGATCAACGACTTTTACTGACTCTCTTCCTAAAGACACAGGCAAAGTTGTGTGAACAACATTGCCCAAGTTTTGAAACAACAGCAGGTGAATTGTAAACTTGGAGCATTAATTAAAATAGGTCAAAATTATTTTTAAATGTTTCTGCGTCATTCATTTTGACATGTGACATGTCTACACAGAAGATTAATAACTGCAATATGTGATAACTGCAATATGTGATAACATATGTGACCTTTCATCTTTTTAATCAAAGTTTGTATGACGTGCTGAATGAATGAAGATGTTAGCATAGGAATCAGTTATTGTACAGTAATTCGAAGGCATTTGAGTGAGAGTTTAACTTAAGCAAGCAGTTTTGTGTTTGCTACAAAAACTGACGAGAAAGTGGGCGGAAAATCTAGGCTAGCACTACCACCAGTGGTAATTTAGACCATAGGCCAGTGGTAATTTAGACCATAGGCCAGTGGTAATTTAGACCATAGGCCAGTGGTATCGGATTTGGCTAAACAAAAGTTACCCATTTGAGCCAATTTGGCCAGCAGCATTTTCGTTGAAAAGCATGCAGAATACATGAGTGTTTATTGTTGTCTTGATGCACATTAAAAAAATTTGGCTAAAGCAATTTGTATTTGGCTAAACAAATATGTGGGGCTTTAGCCAAAATGGCTAAGCAGTATACAACATTAGAGCTAGCCCAGAAAATTAGAATTAAGAAATGAAGAATTAATAAATGACAGCAGAATTCAATCTGAAGATATACCTCGTTCCCTCCTGTAATGCTTTCAGCTCCTACATAATTTTTTTTTAAACATATATACACATTGTATGTAAGTATGTAAATATATTATGTACACACACATGATATGTTGAAAAATGAGAGAAAACTTTTGTTGTACAAACCGATTTTGATGATGGTTGTCACATTTTTGCCTTCAGAACTACTTGATTTTACATATTTCTCATCAACATCACACCAGTAGACACGATTGGTCAGAAGGTCGTATGCTGAAAATTAAAATCAAGACCACATTCTATTCCAATATATAATGTCCAACTCAAAACCTATCCAATAACTACATAGGCAACACATACAATAAACAAAGATGCTATTCTAAAATATTCTCCAAAGTCAGCAAATAAAGGACAACAGTGGTTTGGCTCTATACACTCAAAAGTGAATTCTTTCGATGATTTTAACAAAAGTATACACTCGTTTATGAAACTGACTGTGGATGTTACTTGAACTATCATTTTAACATCAACAAACTTGATTCACGATGGGCTAAATTAATTAAAAGGAATTGTGAAATCAATGTATAAGTTTTATAAACACCAAGTATACCTGTGTCGACAGGGTGGTTGTAATGGGTTTGAATTACAGTCAGCTGCTTTGTCTTCAGAGATATCTTCACGATCTGCGACTGGGTCGAGTAAAACAAGATGGCGCTAGTAGCATCCGTGGGACGGCAACGACGGGCGTCTGCCTGCAGCGTGTAGCCAGACGCACAAGAACACCAGAAACTACCGGCAGTGTTGGTGCAGTAGTGGCTGCAGACAGGGGGGTCCACGGCACACTCATCAATGTCTGCAAGTTGAAGGGATTACTTCAGCAGCATAGTCACTCTACAGTGGAACCCCTCTATAGAGGCCAGCCAAGTTACTGAAATAAAGTGGCCTGATTAAAGAGGCTGGTCAGATATACAGGTGTGCAGATCTAGCAAACTTTTCTACATACATATAAATATTATGATTTATAAATATGTTCGGCATTAGTATTAATATTTTTTTAAACATTTAAAATAATATCTTGTCTAAGACAAATGTCATAATTTTATTCATTAAAAAATGTGGCGGAAAACATTTTGTACAGTGCCATGAGAAACAACATTTGGAATGGCACCTTATAAATTATTCGCTTTGATTTTAATTACTCGGCTACAATACGGCTCCTACCTGAACAGGTAACATTGTTAGCATCAAGAGTGTATCCTTCCCGACAGTAGCACAAGGGGCCAGTCGGCGTTGCATGACATTCGTGTCCACACAAATTGGGCGTGCAAGTTTCGTTGCAACGACTGCCTTCATCACTCGCGTCTCCACAGTGTGATTTCCCATCACATAGGAAACTAATTGCGAAACACTGGTCCGTTGCATCACACTGAAAGTAGCCGTTCTCCTCTACGCATGACTTGATCGAATCTGCCAACACATGAGCAATTTATTGAAAACTTGATGGTTTGGGCACATTTGTCATATGCCTACAGATAACATCATTAAGCAAGCATACAAACAAGATTTCAAAGGACAGCAGAAGAGAGGAAGACCACTGAAGAGGTGAAGAGATCAGATCAGAAGTAATATAGGCTGTCAGTTTAATAGAAGTGTGCATAGTTTTGTTATCGAAAGAATTAACATTGATCGGGTACTGGTAACTTGCGAAAATGTGCAAAGGGTCATACCAAGTTATTGCATATTAATTATTAAAAAAATGGCAAAAATTTTATAGAGAAACATTAATACAGGATAACATGTAATTTTACGTACCACATTCTTTTTCATCAGACAAGTCATTGCAGTCGTTTGTTCCATCACAGCGCCACTTCTTTGGGATGCACTGCCGGTTGGACACACATGAGAACTCTTCATCAGTGCAAGACACAGGCACTACAAATCAAAAGTGACCTTCAAATTACCTCAATAAAAAAAATATATATAATACAATTCAAAATAAAAAACAATTACGGTAATTGTCTTACAGTACGGTTGAAAATCAAATATCACATTTGTACACCAGGTGGTGCCATTCTTCAGGACCACTTTTCAACCATTTGCCTTTCCACAGATGGTGCCACCGCTGTCTCATAAACATGCTAATGGTGTACGGACCGTGTTGAGATATTATACACATTTGGGTCCACCTGGAGGGAAAAACATAAGCCTCAAAGAACGGAACAGTACAACACCTGTACAAAATGAAAGAAGTTGATTTCTTACAACACTGACAGGAGTTCCTGTGTCACTTGAATTCCTAACTGTAGTATTATATTATATACTGAGCAGGTCACCCATTCGTTGTTACCACATGTTTAAAACTACCGATGAGTCAAACATTGGAGGCAAGTTAGCAGACAAACAATCCATCCATTCTAAAAATACATAGACATATAACCGGACATGTGCCCCGAGAAGACGGACACATCTTAATGGATGTGACTGACAAGAGATTCATTGATGAGACTGGACTGGCGCTACCTGCCATTTATGTACATGAATTCACAGATGGTCAAAACAGTAGCAGAGCACTGCTGCTATTACTACAACTATAGGTGGAACTTTTGATCTGTCGTTGCTGAGCCTTGACACCGGTGGAGAGCAAGCAACAACATGGATCCCAATGCCAAGATTGTAGTCTGGGGTTCATTGATTACAAAATGGGGGCGTATGCTTATTAAAGCATGTACATTTAAAAATAATTATAATAATAGGTCGAATATGGTACTCCAATTCCAAATAATGAAAACCAATTATTCCAAGTCCAAATAATAAAAAACAATTACACTAATTTGATTCCTAATAATAAAAATCCAATTACTTTAATTCAAAATAATTAAATACAAATTATTCCAATTAAAAAACATTTACCAATTAAAAATAATTATAAGTCAATGAGTGAAAATAATTATAAGTCAATGAGTTCGTTAATCATAAATGTTAGTGTTTCCCCTTTGTAAAATGACGTGCGAGGTGGTGGGTTGCCCGCCAGGGGTGGACAGGGCAAGCACCCTTTTTAACACATCACATGACTTGCTTCAAAATGGTAGTGCATTCGATTTGGTGGGCACATTTTTAAGGGTGTTTCAACTTTTTCCATTGAAGTTAGAAGGGGACAGAAATAATCATGCGTAACGACTAACGGTGTCCGCATGCAACAACACGACTAATGCTGCTATTCGTAGCAATTCCTATCACTAAGACTACCCTAAAACACAATATTTGACAATCGTGCTATTTGTGCTCACCCAACACAACTCCACAAATTTATTTGTGAGAAAAGGGCAAACAAAATGCTAGTTAACCCCGTACGATGTATCGGGTAGTTGCAACACCCAGCAAACACGAACAGTTTTGTCGATAAAATTTGTTGTGTTACATAACAAACTGTGATATACATTTAACTCGTGCTTTAAATTTAAGTGTATAAAAAGCTAAACATTTTAAACAGTGTTATAAAATTCTAGCTTAGGTATGCGTTGGTTTCGATCTTGCGATATTCCAGGCCAAGGCAAGGGCAAGCCAAGGACCAAACTTTGATAATTTGTCACTTTGAACATTTAGGCCGTCAAAACCTGTCCTCATACACAGCTATCACTTTTTGCAATTACGATATATCTTCTTATTATAGTCGACCGTGAGTATGTATGTTTGTATGTTGTACTACTCCTCCTAGGAGCTTTGGCTTTGCATCTCGGGTGTCAAATTTTCAGGTGTTCATCTATGACTACACCGTAGACGTAGTACACGGTCCGGTCGAGTCGGTTTTATTTTTTTTATTCATTCCGATATTACCTTGTCTACGAACCATCGATTTATCATTTGTAGTTACGTACAACTGTCTGCAATGCTATGTGAACAATTACGTACGCTTGTTGACAACGTCATGTGTCTTTTCTTCGATTGTCCAAAGTTACGTAATACAACGCAACGCGTCACTACACGTTACTATAGCTGCCAATATTACGTTGACATTTCGAGAGATAAAGCCTGGCAGCACCAAGTACCAAGGCATATATATATGGACATTTCCGTGGTAATGTTGTGTATCCTGAAACTTTGTAAACATGAATTATCAAGTTATCCCGTCCTGGGATGGGCATTTTTTTTAGTTTTTTTGATAGCATTTAATCGCGTTCTAACTACCAGTCTTTACACTGTCATAAGTATGCATCCATTACGAAGGAATGTCTGGGAATAGAATCTTGTACTGAATAGTAGGCCAAAACATCCACTCACCACAGTGCGCCTGTTCGTCAGATCCGTCGGCGCAGTCTCGCTCTCCGTCACAGAACCAGTGCATTGGGATGCACTTGCTCCAGTCGCCGCAGAGGAACTCCTCGCAAGTCTTCGGGTCGACCGTTGCTGCAGTTTGAAGAAATCGTCGTGTTTGCCGAAACGAAAAACTTAGCATCTCAGTGAGGGACTGGGGAGACATCGCGTAGCTGGTACCTGGTGTACCTGGTGTAACGATGCACTGATTTAACGTTTGCTAGTCATGTCGATTTTACAGATGGGGAGACCGGGGCTTGTTAGTACAATGTTCAGTTAAAGTCACTTTTTTTGTGAAAAGTATGATAGGTGCATTATTTATGTCAATGTATACATTAAATTCATTATTCGTGTTAATAAAATATACCATACCATTGATACTCCGTATTGTAGTTAGGTATATATGTGAAATTTTGCAGGCGCGGTCGACTGTAACAACTAGCCCCGTAAGCGGGGCAAGTTGTTACATCATACGGGACACGTTGTTACAGCAAAGAACATGTGGATCGCAAAGCATGTGTCACTCGTACTGTTATTACATTAATTGGATTATACATACTTATGCATCTTATATTATTATATATTAAGCTTTTCGTTTTTAGTTACCAAAGGGCACTCATTCCCCGGATTCTTACATAACAATTAATTATGAATTGAATATGAATTATTGATGACGAATGAAATAGTGAATAGCAATATATTTTTATGCTTGATTGAAAGATACACGTACGAATTCACGCACACGCGCACGAATATCCACACGTCAATGTATCGTGCAATATTGATTAATCGCTCAAATAGAACTGTGCCATAAGTTTGCCATCCAAGGCAAAACATCCAGGTGGTTAGTGGACAAGGAAGCCATTGACGTTTCGAGAATCCAACAATTTGTCATCCATGCGCCCTTCTGAGATTCTTGTCAATTTTGTTTGACGCTGCTACCACTTACAGTACTGGTTATAAACCAGTACGCTAGGCTTCACACGTGAAATAAAGCGTTCATATGTCGTGGTTAAATCAACTGTGTTCTTTCAGTAATTGTCAGCACACAACTTGCTGGCTGTGCAGTCGGTGCGTTGTTACAGTTGTAACAACTTTCCCCAATACAATTGTAACAACTTGCCTCAAACACAATTTTTGCAGTTGACCGCAGGTGGATGATAACAAATCCTGGATTTCAGTTTAACTTTAACTTTAAAAGTTTCATTCACCAAACATAAAAAGTGGCTGCGTGAGATGATATTATGTGGATATACCTAAACAAGTTAATTTTAGGTAGTTAAACAGTTATTTTTGTCCACACCTCGTTAAATTTCGTCTTCTTAACTCCCGTTTTTGGACAGTGTGTCTGATGGTGGACTTCCAACCAACTATTATCGATGGTATTTCCATGAGTGCTATGTTTTTTTGTTGTAAAAACGACTAACAACTTGCCCCTGTATACAACTAGCCCCGGTCTCCTCTACATCTATGGATACACATGTGTCAATTCGGACGGTGAACCTGTAGATCTAAATCGTACTTATTTTCTTAAATGTGAGGTCTTAGGGCCTACAGGTGGTGTTAGTTCAATTGTAATTGTGTAGTTTGTAACATGTTACAATTACAGTATAATTGATTTTTAAACATTATAATCGTGACTGACTTTATGAGGCTGTATGATTGAAATAGGCCACTGTAAATGAAGAGAGCCGTGGCAGCAAGAATACACAAATTCACCGAAAGCCTTGTCTAAAAATGAGCAGTAATGATACGCGTAATCTTCCATTATAAAAACTTGTAGTTGTTCTCAACCTATGAACTAATGCAGTTGACCTTTATGTACTGGGTAACACTTTAATTGTCTTTTTGAAGTACCGTAATTATAATGTTCATCGGTTGAATTGATGTAATTGATTTGCTTAAGCGATATAGTTGTAATTGATTTGTTTAAGCGATATAATTGTAATTGATTTGTTTAAGCGATATAATTGTAATTGATTTGTTTAAGCGATATAATTGTAATTGATTTGCTTAATTGATATAATTGTAATTGATTTGCTTAAGCGATATAATTGTAATTGATTTTCTTAAGCGATATACTTGTAACTGATTTTTTTAATGTAATAATTGTAATTGAGTTTTTTATGGTGCTGTGTAATTGACATTATAATTGAACCAATCCCTGCTTACGGGCGCCGGCGACATTGTTGTGAGTTTTGAAGTTTTTTATTACGGAATCGACCCGCGTTTGTCAAATGGCATGCGAATTGTTGGAAGACCATCAGTTCAAAACACGTCCAAAGAACGACGCTCGACGATATTTCAGTTGTGCGCAGTCAGATACGCCAAATCTCGCGAGATCAATATATCCCAGTTTGCAAGGCGAACTACCATTGAGCATGCGCGGCAAACCAGCGGACGTAGATAATCATACTGACTCGTTTGCGATCTTACGTATTTCTGTTTCCAGCCTTACATATGTGCATCACTCAGAGTTGCAAGCTTTAACAAGAAGGCAGTGTGGTATTGCAGCTTCAAATGGTAATCAAATTATTGGGTTGATTAGGAGAAACATAACACACAAGGGAAAAAAGCTAATTATACCTCTGTATAAAGCAATAGTTATACCTCATTTAGAATACTGTATACAAGCGTGGAGGCCATATCGTAAGAAGGATATATATACGCTTGAACGCGTACAGAGGAAAGCAACTAAAATTATTCCAGAACTGAAAGATCTTAGTCATGAAGAACGCCTGAAAGAATGTGGTTTAACAACTCTAGAGACAAGGAGGTTAAGAGGAGATCGGATTGAAGTTTTTAAGATATTGAATGGGTATGAAAATATTGATAGAAATGTTTTTTCTCACTCAAGAAAGATAGTAGAACTAGAGGACATGAGGTAAAATTAGTAAAGGATCAGTGTAGATTGGATATCAGGAAGTACTCGTTCTCACAGAGGGCAATAAATGAATGGAACAAATTGTCTACAGATTGTGTAACTGCTAGCAGCGTGAATATGTTTAAAAATAAGGTTGACACATATCTCAGGAGGGCGGGTTACACGTAGATGAACATTGTTGGACTCTCAATAAGCCAATGGCTTCCTTGTCCACTTGCTATCTGTGCCTTTGGCTTGGATGGAAAATCTTGTTAAAATCTCGTGCACGGCGCACGTGCTACGGTTGGTTCAGTCCAGTTAGTTCAGGGCCTCCGTAGTCACGTGGGCACGTGGGATGCACGTACAATCGTGACTTTTGAGGGGTAGGCTATATCGCCGACTTGCCGATATAATCTTTCAAAACTAACAGGGTTGGACCAAGCATAGCATTTGCACGAGATATCACACGTCAGGCCCGTCCTCGAGTGTTTTCAAAAGGGGGTTCGGGCGTACACAAACAGACGGCAATTCTATGATGATTTTTGAAATATTTCTATAAAAAACCACGAGGACGGGCATGCACCTATCAGCGTCATTCTGCGTTAACAAAAGTCCTGCGACTTTACCGAGTAGTGACAGAAACTGTTCGCGGTTTTTGTACAGTATATTTTCATTATAAGATTCTCCCGCATGACATTCTCCGAGTAAACCTTCTCTAAGCGTTTACCCACCTCTTAGCGACGAGGCGTGCTTGTCAACAAGTAGGAAGTACAAAGCCAGCCAAAGGAACTGCGGGCGGATGCATGGCATAGCTTATGACAATTCTCCGCGTGGAGTTCTACGGAATCTGCCTGTTGCTTGAGCCACGACCGCCGCCAGACGATCTGGTGGACAGACTACACCGACAGGAGACTGTACGACCACGCCTGTCACTTCATTTGCATGTGCGAATGCAAAGGTGGGGTTCTGGTTGGTTCGCCTGGGCGCAACCAGTCCGACTGGATGAAGTCTACCTCTGCCAACAAGTCGTTAAAGGTGTGACTCTCGCTTGTGTACGATGTCATGGTTCAAGAACCAGAAGAATATTTCACAAGACTGCCACCTAAAGCGATACGTTCCTGGTGGCAAATGGACAAGGATACCATTGGCTTATCAAGAGTCGAACATTTATCATTTGTGTAAGTCGCCCTTTTAAATATCAGATATAGGCCTTCTATGTCAATTGTTTTTTTAATGTTCACACTGCTAGCATAATTACAATCAATAAATTTGTTCCATTCATTTATCGTCTTCTGATAGAATTAGTACTTTCTCATGTTCAATCTACACGGTTATTTTGTTAATACATGTACTACAAAGCCCGGTATCAAAGCTACGATCCGACACGACGCAACTAGACTGTCTCTTAGCAAGTCGGGTTGAGATGCGTCAGGTCGTAACGAGTAGGCCTACGCTCTCTTACAACTGGGATCCAAGTACGTCAAATTTATCTAACATAACCATCTAACTAGCGACGAGGCCCGGCGCAACAAATCCAACTAGTGTCGGCGTCGTGTGAGTGCGTACACGTTACGACCCGACGCAACTCGACGCAGTCCAACTCAGCTCGACTCGCTGCAACAATCCAAAAATGAATTGCGTCCGTCGGATCGTGGCGTGTGTGTCGGGTTTTAGTGTTTGAAGAAAATATTTGTTTTCCATATCTTCATAACCATTTAATATTACAAAAACCTTTTATTTGTTCTCCTCTTAATGTCACGGTACGTATAGTGTTGTCAAAAGACAAATCATACGTACGACTTAATGCTGTTATGCGGGCCAGCAATACATTTCCGCAATACGTTTCTGTACGTTGATGTACAAACATGTGACAAATTAACGTCAGTGACATCGTTTAGACGTTGTGTCTGGGTTCTGGCTTCTTCTGGCCATTTCGTACTAATAATGTTTGGACGCACAGTCGTACAACAATCGTCCAATAATGATCCGTGTCGTCATAATCTGTTAACAACATTACAAGCTACTACGATACCCTGGCCTTCCCTACAACTTTCTAGTCAGTCACTTATCTAATTTAATAGCAAATTGACGAACTAACTTGCTTGCTTGACTGGACCGACTCTCTCCACGTCAGAACTCAGACATGACGTCTACACGATGTCACTTACGTTAACTTTGTCTCGTGTTTTTAACACCACCAACGTACATACGCTTATTACGGAAATGTATTGCTGGCAATCCAGGTTCGTGTTGGATATTAAAGAAGCTCGCTACAGTTGTAAGAGGGACGCTATGTCACACGTTATGTGAACACATGGGGCTAGACGTTCCGCCTACCCAGGAAGTTGGTTTTAGCCAAGATCGATCCTCCGCTATTTTGAACGACAGCGTTTCTGTAAGAGCGCTTACTGTTGCCGTGAAAGGAATTCGGTCTGCTTTTCGACGTGAGAAAAAAAAATCGATTTTGTGAACAAAAAAAGCTGACAAACAGTTGGCATCGACATAGACAATAGGCCTACTATACTACACTCCGAACCGTGTTTGCCTAGTCTTTTATTTAAAGTTCCTCCTCAACTTATTTAGCCCACAACGAATCAGGTTCGTTGATGTTCAGCTCTGTAGTGTGTGAACTGTTTAAGTAATGTTTAAGTAATGTGTGCAGTTGGCTTAACAGAAGAGAAGTTGGCTTAACAGAAGAGAAGTTGGCTTAACAGAAGAGAAGTTGGCTTAACAGAAGAGAAGTTGGCTTAACAGAAGAGAAGTTGGCTTAACAGAAGAGAAGTTGGCTTAACAGAAGAGAAGTTGGCTTAACAGAAGAGAAGTTGGCTTAACAGAAGAGAAGTTGGCTTAACAGAAGAGAAGTTGGCTTAACAGAAGAGAAGTTGGCTTAACAGAAGAGAAGTTGGCTTAACAGAAGAGAAGTTGGCTTAACAGAAGAGAAGTTGGCTTAACAGAAGAGAAGTTGGCTTAACAGAAGAGAAGTTGGCTTAACAGAAGAGCGCGTACTTTTGTTAAATTCACCGAAAGAATTGATGTTGATCATTAGATCGGTTAACTTGCGATTGTGTGAATAACGTCATGCTACAGTAGGCCTGGTATATATGCATACATGCATACATACATACATACGTCATGTCATAGTAGGCTTGGTATACATACATACGTCATGTTATAGTATACATACATACGTCATGTTATAGTATACATACATACGTCATGTTATAGTATACATACATACGCCATGTTATAGTAGGCCTGGTATACATAAGCACTTTTGTCCTTTTTCGCCCAAATTCTGCTGACCACGGTCGAATATAATCTAATAGCCTGTCCGATTAGTTCATCAAATTAAATAACACATTTGCACTAACGAGCTATCATGTCCTAGTGGAACCTAGAAAGGTTAGATTGTTTGCAAAATTAATCTGAAACGAGAAGTGCGAGATGCGTCTGGCTCTCAGCTGTCTAAATCCAGTGTCACCGAAATTTGACAAGTTAGGTTAGTCGGCGTAATTGATTATTATAATTTATAATAATTCGCTAGACCAAAATTAACTTGAATGTACTAGTTCTGCATACTCTTTCCAAGTGTCGTACGGCAATTAAAAAACTGTGTCCGAACGTTCAACAGGCCGTAGCTTGAACATATGATAACGAAGGTGCATTGATACAATTGCCTTCGATGTAATTCTTAGAAATGAAAAACGCCCGACTGAATGTCCGTTTACACAAGCGATTAATTGCCCAATTGGTCGACTGATACGGTGTCGCCCGCCCAGTTGGACAACTAATCGCTCGTGTAAACACATTTGCGATACCTATTAGCAAGGCCAATTTGTGGCTACAATTGTCTCAAATTGTGGCTGGGTCCAATTCGGGCGTCTGTCGCCTACATTATTTTTAAGCAGTCGCCAATTAGCGATCGTCGCGACCGAGTACAGCTGTACCCATCGCGACCTTTCACCCAAACCCACGTATGCATTGACGCCAGTACTTGAAGTGTTTCGATCGTGTGAACGCACACATAATATAGCTGTGCTTTGTCATGCGACACGGCGTCGTCCAACCAATCGAGCAATTAATCACTCGTGTAAACGGGCATTTAGCCCCTTTTCTTTCACGTTTCTTCGGTGGATTAATGAATGTAATAGCAATTCGCTTCATAATTTCTAACAATATGCGCATACACAAAATGTCAGTTTTCGCTGTATCGTACTCTTAAATACAAAATCGTTCTGGGCCTATTTAAAAGGACAAAAAGTTATGTCAGTCTATGTTTGACAATGAGACACGCGGGCCGGTATAACTGGTCGAAAGCCGCGGAATGTCTTTGTAAATAAATGGCAGTCGCGACGAACTCCAGCCATGCATAACTGATGCAACAGCCTCTCCCCCGCCAACAGAAACCAGCCAGGCGTGACGCTTATGGGAGCAGCGGTTTAATTTACGCTCCAAAGGGTTCATGCAGCTGGTACAATTCACACTTCGCGTTTGTCGACAAAAGCCATACAGTATATAATGACATGGGTGAAACGAGTACAGTTCAGAGTCATGCGTGGTCGTTACACATGTATCCTGTGCGCGCTAATGATGTATTTCACGTACTGGGCGTACGACCAGTTCGGATGTCAGTGGTTCGGACTGGTTGTCGAAGAGCCGACATCGTCGACAGGTGAGCATACACAGGTAGCTCCCCTAAGCGTATAACGCAGAACCAAATTTCCAACAATGGAATAGTGGCGCCATCTAGCGCATCACGAATCCAGCAGGCATAATCTATGATAAACTACACATTCGAGTGTTGGCAGAATTAAGTCCGATTAAACATTATTATTAGTAATCTTCTATTTTGAATCGTGTATTATTTGCTATGTATGTAGCTTTAGTAAGGCCAAGTAAGAAACATGTTTCTCATTCCTGCCCGCTTCCCATTTGGTCACCGCCTCCTTTTTATAAAAAAAAAATATTTTAAAATGTTTCTCGGTTCTGTGATGAAATGTGGGTCCAAAACGTGCAATTTTAACCACTGTTAGACTCTTTCAGTTCACACTTTACAAGCTGTATTGCCACGGTGGCAGGCATCGTTGAAAAAATAGCAAAACAATCATCCTAAGCGTCCCTCTTTTTACCTCAAAAAGTCCAGACGAGAAACATATTTCTTTTTTGGCCTGAAAATATATAAATGTTTGATATAAATAGTATGACAGTCACAATACCTAGTGAGGATTCTAGATTTGTGATTAATTTACACAGCATCATCATGAGTATTTTAGGGTAAATTTATTCATAATTTATAGAGATGTAGAAATGGAAAATGACTGCCACATTGGCAAACTTTACAGTTATAACCATATCAAGTATCGTAAACAGGCATGCAGCTTTTGATACATTATTTGGATACGTAACTCGGTTAACACAAGTTTATTTTAAGAAAAGTACACATTATTTACAGTGCAGCTTCATCGACCAACGACATGCTTGATTCAAACTTCTAAACTAGTTGGCAACAAAAAGCAGTGCTGCCACCTGTTGATGTATTTTGTGTTTGTTCTAGGCGTTCGCTGGAAGACTGTATATGAGAGTGCTGTAGTGCGCACTCGTCTGACACTTAGCCAGAACAAACACGTTGCTGTGATTGGCGGCTATGGGTCATTCGCGGCAACCAGAGCAGCGGCAATGCGACTGGACAAATACCAAGTGGTTCTTGCATCTCCATATGGCGCTACCATCAACAGGAACGACCACACAGCACTGAATACATGTCTGGACAGAGCGAACAACACACATAGTCAGAATATCTGTGAAGTGGACACCATTATCAAATTGTTCATTTGTTATGATGTTAATGAAGTCAATTTCTTCTACAATGATGACGACTTTATACCGTTCCATAGTTCCAGACAGATTGGAGCTACATTACGTTGCTACATAGCTGTACTACAGGCAATTATAGGAAAGAACATTGCTATTAAGTTATATTTACAGGAAATGAGGAACAAACCCCATGTCATGTGGCAAAACACCCACAATCGTGACATGATGAAAGATTTCAAAATTGTTCAATATGGATCACAAAAACAGCAAAGTGACAATGAACAATTAGAGATTAAGCTACATGATGTGTTCTTTCATTCGTTGAGGAGTTACCTGGAGATGTATAGAAAACTTTACAATTTACAAGTAACAGTGTTCGTAAACTAATTTACTATATGTTACACTCAACTCTAATACCAATCTACTAGCCACCAGTAACATACTGCTAGAGCAACTGCGCAATGCTTTGTCAAATGTAGAACATTTCTCAGAGTAACCTTCTAATTTTATTATGCAACAAACAGACCTAGGGCAATACATTTAATATATTATACATTTGTCTACTATTTAAGTACAAATTATTTTATTTTAACATATTTATGTAGATGTGTTTTACAAGAGCATTTGAAGAAGAATATTTTGAATTTTCGTACGTGTTGTTAATTTGTTTGTATAAACATTGCATGTACAATTGTTATGCTTGCAATAATAAAAATCAAAACCATGAACTTGATCGATAAAAAACGTTTGTATCAAAATGCTTTCCAGTCTAATTAACCCCAGGTCTGGAGGGCACCTGCTTGCCTGTTTCCATTGCATTTTAGGTGTAGCTGGGATGACTAAATCATACTAACTTAAACAGCAGAATGAGATGAATGTACGTCAGTGGAGATGTTTTTTCTCCTCGTGATTAGTCTTGCTTCTGTTGTAGTGATTGTTTCTCGCGCTCAATCAGAAAGTTAATTTGCTTCTTCACAATCAGGTTCATTGTTGAGCAGATGTATGTGAAGAAGTTGGCCTCTGTAACGGAACAAGATTATTAGGTGCATTGTAACCATAGTCACTTTGACAATGTCTTTAAACAAGATGTCATTGACAATGTCATTAAACGAAATGTCATTTTCTAACAATGATCTAGAGTTCACATTTTCATATCATGATGCAACTGTTATGCAATTATTGATGCATATTCTGGAAACAACTGAAGTGTTTATCTGCAAAATGCGCTATATGCCAAAATCACACAAATAAAGTTAAGATTCTTCAATTGCCATGATATGGGGGTATGTCTAAGTTCACTGGTTAAATCAGTGCACTGGACAAAAAGGTTACCTACCACATAGCACCTGGATTGGAATGAATTCAAGTAGCATTTTCTTTTCTGTCGGCTGACCCTGACTGACGACATCTTCTATTATCTGCAGTACTTTTTCCACATGACTGATCAAGAATGGTGGAGGTGCATCACGGCAGTTTCTGGCAACAACGTACACTAACTCACTGCTGCCATCATCACTTCCAAATATGGTCATCTGCCATAAAACAAACACAATATAAGCTGAATGTTGAACAGCTTCACATCTAAAGCATATATTGAATTACCACTTGTAGCACAACGGTTGTGAGATAGAAAACCTCATGACAGCTATTTATGGCCAGGAATCTTTCTATCCAAATGCAACATACACATCAAGAAAACATGACTGTCATTAAATCCCATTAACACATGGCAGCTTGAAGTTCAGAAAATCATTCTGGCTTTGAATCCAGTGGAAGCACACGTCTCCAGCGGTCCTACTAGCAGACCCTTTTTCAGTATAACTTCACTATGGAAAACAATGCTTAAAAAATGCCTACCAGTCAAGATGAAATGCATAAATACACATGTAATATACAAATGAATAGTATAGGAAAATTAATCCATATAATTTTTATTTTAGGAGTTTTGTATATATGTAATATATATATATGTTCATTGGAAATGCAGCTTAATAGAGGAACAGAAATTTATAAAAAAAAAAACCAGAGAAAAGGTAATTGTATTGGTGCAGTAAACCCCAGTATAATTTCACCACCAGTCAGTCACCCCAAATATAATTTCATTGTAAATGTGGTATGCTTGTTGTCATAAACAGAAATCTATTCTTGGTAGTAGATATTAATATTTGTTGAATGCTTTTAAATACTTGTTAAATATTGTTTCTTGAAACATTAAACACATAAAAGTATGCCGATTACTTTAATGAAAACTGTTCATATTATTTTTAAAACTCTATCCTCAACTGATCTAGCCTATCGCAAATCCGGTTTGTTGATCTCCAAATATTTTGTGTGTGAATAATCTATGTGACATCTGCTGTCGATTTAATAAAAAATGCCTATTTTTGTTCAAATCATCGAAAGAATTTACTTTAGTCTTTATATCTGGCAAAGCTCAACAGTGGATATCCAAAAAGGCAAACACTGTGCGGGATGCCTTTATGGGCGAGACTTCCATCCTCTCGCTGAGTAAGTAAAAAAATGTCAGCAAGTATTTATGAGTTTTCAGCCTTTCCATTGTCACCTCAATTAATGTTTGACCAAACATTAAGTAATTTAATAGTTAGTCTGCTGATTTCACACAAAAAACTACATACAAAAGTTGCGCTAACAAGTTAGCATGTTGCAGTGGATACTAGGTAGGTTGGATTTTTTGCAAAATGAATTTGAAATGAGACTAAAAAAATCGAATTGAGGAGGGACCTTTAACACAGACACAAAAAAACTTAATTTAATTTTTAAGGCTTGCCTGTATAATGTAGTGGGAGGGTTAACGATTAGGGGATAACTGCTCTGGTACCTGCTGGCATATGGTCTTACCTGTTCAAACAGAGAATACAAAATAAAGATTACACCGGTCATTACTCTGGTCAAGGGGATGGCCGTCTGCATGACAAAGTCATTTCCACGTTTCAACTCCTGCAACAGTGGATATTTGTCACAACCAATACTGATGACATGGTCTCAAAACATTGATGTATGACAGCACACATGTATTAAAAAAATATTGTTTATCTTTCGATCACAGTTTCTAAGGGTGCTGACTTCGAGTGCATCCAGGCAATTTTGTGTTATGATGGCTGAATATGAATGGTATGTGATGGTGACAGCATGAAGGATAAGGACATTTTCATGGGTATCCACAGGTTGTTTTACCGTATTCGACCTATTAAGCGTACATGCCCTAATTAGCATGCACCCCATTTTTTAATTGGTAGGATCCATAATTATTGTAATTCGACATCTGGTTGGCACCACTTTTCAGTTGTTTTACACTAGTCACCAAATGACACCACGAGCGTTAAACAGTTACCTTATTGTGTAGAGAAACACATTTTGGTGTATGCTTATAAGAACAGATTCCCTGACATTTTTCCATGGCCTAATTTTTTTAAAGCGTACTGTACGCTTATTACGTTGAATACAGTAATTCAAAGTTTCATGTGGGGGAGAGGGTAAATGACATCATGTACATTTGTACATCAATGTTTTGAGATCATCCCTTATCATAAAATAGGTCAAACTATTCTTATTAAATCCCTGACAAATAAAATACAATTTATCACAAATGCACATAAACAAAATTAACAGCAGGTTAGTAAACAACATTAATAATGCTTTTAGGTTGAATTACGCAATAAATTTAGCTGCCCACATTCAACGCATTTGTTTAAGGCAATATATTATACTAATTAGACCTGATGTGTCTCAGTGTATAAAAATACATCTGGTAATCTTATAAATTCCCGAACAAATAAAATACAAATTACCACAACAATCCAAAATATTTAATAATTATACATTAAATTCAGCTGCCCACTTTCAACGCAGTTGTTAGATGGAGCAACGCCGTTCTGTTTCCCCATTCAATATTGTGTTCACAGCCTCTGTCTCCCTCTTCCTCCTCACTGCACAGTACTCTCTTCATTCCCTCCTCTTGTTCTCTGTCTTCACTGGATGCTGCAGATCTCATGTCTCCTGAGAGAGTTTTCACCTGTAACAATTTCCTGGATGCGTTATTATGGATCTATGCTATTTCCCTATCCATTCTCTCTAACGGAGGGAAATGGTTATTACATTTATACCAGATAGGAGGGGAGCACCTCAAAGGGTACATACAACAGCCTGAAGGAGCTGTGCAGATTTCTCTGCTTGCAAAGCAGAGAGTTTTTATCACACAACCACAAATAAGGCAAACTATTTGTCCATTCTCTCAGAGTATTGCTAATGTGTTCTCTGCACTGTTGCTATATAAATTATGTTAAAACACGTTATTGCTTGGAATAAATCTGCTATAATAAAGGGATCTTAACATTAATGCCATTCAAAAACATAACATTTGGCTCAAAAAGATCCAGACATTTTTGTAAGCAGTTGTAATTGAGAATACTAACAAAGCAGAGACAAGGCGCCACATATTTTTTGAAAGGTCTAACACTCCAACACGTGTGTTTAAACAACTCACATTGCCAGGGAAATGTTGCTGGACATGGGAGAGGAATGCACCGCTTGTATCTCCCAGGTTGATGAGTGTCCATGTCTGGTCCGTGTCACCACTGTCAGTTGACATGAGTTCTATCAGTTGTGTCATCACATTGCTGACACTGTCTCTGTAGCAATTCTCTGTGACATTTGTGGACATATTCCGACACTGAAATGTAATGTGTCAGACATCTCATAAGTTGTTTCTTAGATTTAAAGGGAGTATAGAACGATTTTCAATCAATGATTTATTGGACTGTCAATAATTACCATAAAGCGATCTTTATGTGTCATAAAACTGGCTTATTTTATTTCATCGCCAAATTGAAACTATAAAGAGGTGAAAGATCAAATTTGTTATGGATATTATTTTTATCTAACCAATGGCCACACGTTTGCACCCATAAAGACTTATTATAATAATAATAATAATATGAATTCTTATTTTTTGTATCTAGTTCTACATAGGAATTCAAGGATTGGGATAATTATATAATGGACCAGGAAATAACTCAACTGGAATCAAAAAGTATCTAGAAAAATATTGGTACTGACATTCTGAAGAAGAACTGCAACTATGAATGCATTTTTCAAAAATAAGTAATAAAAAATAACAAAGTGACTACAATTCAACTGTGCTTACATAACATATACAGTCATGTCTCATTCATCTGCACACTTTGGTTCCCAACAGTGATAATAAAAAGTGAAAGTGAAATATCCCATCATTGGCTGTGCTATAACTACCAGTAATATATCATGACTTCTATTGCTGTATTATTTTACTCATCTCCACTAACTGACAGGACCTTGTACAAAGAACAATGTAGCTGTGATGCAAAAGCAATCAATGAGACCATTAATTTTCTGATTTGGTGCATCTGATGTTTGAAGTTCTGAGTGAAATTTTTTTACGTGAATGATGCTACAACATCCAGCCAATTGGTGCCCAAATCGGTCCAAGAAGTTGTTAATTAAAGTTGTTATAAGAAAATGCCATAAAGCACCACAACATTTTAGCAACTGCAAACAAGATCCATTTTTATACACTTCTCATTTGTTTTAATATTTCCATATAAATTAGACAGCAGATGGGAAACACATAAACTGTAGGAAAATATATCGATATTGTTAGGAAATGAAGAAAACAGGAATATTCTTTTTTTCTTAATTTGTATACTCAAAACACACACCCCATTCTTGAACTAACAAAAAAAATAGCAGGTTACACATTTACCCCATGTAGGATGTTTGACTTCCCTTGGCATAAACACCAGGTAGAACGTATACTGCTTTTAGCGTCCCTTCTGAAAGACACCTACAAAGTGGGGTGAACGAAATTGTCCAAGCTTTGAAACACTGGTAGATGGACTCAAACGTCTTTTTGTTGATAGTCCAGCGTTCTAACCACATAGCCACTATGTCCCACACGTTTACAGAACAGTTATATCTACACAGAAATGTCAGGAACAATAATGACATAAGACATCTCACCTGGGCATTGGTCAGTAGTTCATTGTATTGCTGCAGCAATTGGTGGTCACAGAACTTGGAAGAACAGATGCAGGATATTGGCTGACCAAGCACAGTTGTCCACTGTGTTACTTCTGCCTCGTCCATAAAACAATGACCCTGAAAATAATATTATATTCTGATGTTTAAAGGGAATGTACAATTATTTTAACTGGTTAACTCATATGGCACTTGTTGGGGGTTTCATGTAATTAAAATGTCCCAGCCTAGAGAATTTTTATCTCAAGGTACATCTAAATTAACAATGTTACACTTTGAATCATTACTGCTGTAGTAGATTTGTCATCGGAAATTTAATAAAATGGGAATTTGACAGATTATAACTAAATTTTTATGACTGTTCAACAAAATCCTTCAACATATTCAGTGCTGTACCATTGTTACTATGCACCAAGGGTCATGATAAAAAAAATTAACATTTTATTTTAGTTGATTATGAATTTTTTTTTTTATTTAACTAGATTAAAAATTTTTTTTATCTGATATATAGATAGCTACATCTATAAACCCTTTCAAACATGTAAACACACAATCCTGTATCTTTTTAGACATAATGAAAAAACAGCCAACTTATTAGCTGTGCTTAGCACCTGTATCCACGTGATCTCAGCGTCGCATACATCATAGCCTTGCATCTGCCAGACCCTCTGTTGCCATGGTAACTGTATGTTCACCTGGCGTTCAACGAAGCTTCCTTTGTGACGTTTCCTGCTACGGTACAGGTGTGTCGATGACTTACGACTGTCCCTCTCCACCTGTGACAGTCTCATCATACTAAATCGCACAGAGTCACACTTAGGGGGTCAATTAAAAAATACCAGCCTGACTATCTAACTGCTGTGCAATATTTCCCCTTTCACTGCAGGATCACAATAATGTCATGATAAGCATACATGCCAGACATGAGGCAATTAACTTGACAAATTTATTAATTAAATTACAAGTAACTCAGAAATTCTCCAATTAAATTAACATCACACATTGTTCAGATCAATTAAATTATTCACAAAACTGTTCAATAAAATTAATAATTAACTTCAGCTGAATAAAACTAACAGTAACATTTCTGTGTTGGTAAAATGCTGATTAGATTAATATGTGACTGCCTTTTGTAATCATAACCCAAAGTACAAGCCAATAGGTGCAAAAAGATATGGTAAGGTAAGGTACAATGGTAGTACACATTTCTAGATTACAAACTACAGTGGAACCTCACTATTAAAGTCACCCTCAGGACTTGGCCAAAGTGACCTGAATAGCGAGGTGACTCTATTAGAGGGGTATTAATGTCCTATACTTTACTGTTACGGAAATAATTTGTGACTGCCCAGGGTGACCATAATGGCGAGATGGCTGTGCTACAGCAGTGACCGTAAAGTGAGATTCCACTGTAAAGAGACAAACCATGTGAAAGTCAGGAACAACGCGTTGATTGTTGTCGATCGGCATGAGGTGACACCGCTCCAGGTACATCCACGCACAACACTGCTTCACTCTCTCCATCCGTGATCGCTCCTCCACGGACATGCTCTCGAACCAGTGCAGGTTTCGCATGATCGTGTCGATCTGCTGTCCGACAAACAGATGGCAGCACTGGAGATGCTGCTGCATGAAAGATTCGGGTATGTCGTCACAGGCGAACATAACTGTCAGAGGTTTATTGGGGCCTAGAAGGAAACAAACAGGAGTTAGGTCAAAACTTCATATATGCAGCTGTTCGCGTATCTCTCCAATAATAATACATTTATAAACTAATTAAATATATATGTAATTACAAATTAGAACTAACTCAGTATCACCATCTCAGCCATACATAGCAAGTGGACAAGGAAGCCATTAGCTTATCAAGAGTCCAACAATTTTTCATCTATGTGTAACCTGCCCTCTTGAGATAGGTGTCAACCTTATTTTCAAACATATTCACACTATTAGCATTTACATAATCTGTAAATAATTTTGTTCCATTGATTTATTGTCCTGTCAGAACGAGTACTTCCTGATATCCAATCTACTCTGATCCTTTATTAATATCATCTCATGTCCTCTAGTTCTACTGTCTTTCTTGAGTGAGAAAAACATTTCTATCTATACTTTCATACTCATTCAATATCTGAAGAAATTTTTTTTTACTTTGAATAGATGCATTGCACAATTATGTTTGTATGAAGAAAAAGAAATTTTTTATGGGCAGATCGATTTCATGAAATGGGGAATATGGCACCTATACGGTATTAATTGATCGGTTTCATGTAGTGTTGTACATTGGTGTTTTGAGATCACCCTTATAAAGACTTCACCATGGAACGGCATGACAAGATTCTGATGAAAGTCATTATAGTGTATTGTCTACAACAATGGTTAGAGATTTGTTTATAATAATATGCCAGATATAGATTTTTCTCTCCATAAAATTGTACAATGCCAGGGAGAGCACAGAATATATAAAAAGTAGAAATCTGACCATCAGAAGTGATAACAAATGTTGGCAAGTCAGTCTTTGATGATCTTCCTTGTGATCCTCACTGAATATAAAATTATGGCAATTGTTTTCTTGCTATTCACACCTACAGAGGCCCTGAAAGAGAGGTAATGCGTGTCACACACCAAGAAACTGTGTGAACCGGCGCAGATCCAGGCTAGCCTTGTAGTTGACAGCAATGACATACACCTCTGAGTTGCCTGCCTTGCTTGTGGCAGGCTTGAAGACATTCACCTGTAAGTAAAGCAAGAAATATCATAGAACACACCACAAGTTGTCTGGCAAAAATTAGAAAAATATACACGGCACGGTATCTAGTCCTTGGGGCCGCTCAAAGCACTTTACACTCCACCCATGGCAGATTTTACACTCCACCCCCTGGCAGACCTTACACTCCACCCCCTGGCAGATCTTACACACCACCACTGGCAGACCTTACACTCCACCCTTGGCAGACCTTACACTCCACCCCCTGGCAGATCTTACACACCACCAATGGCAGACCTTACACTCCACCCCTGGGAAAGTGAATCGTCACTGTCCACAGCACATGCAAACAGCGGGAGATTCCCCTGGACCTGTCAAATGGAGAGTTTTTCAGAGATTCAATGATTTTTCCACTGATGGCGCTGCCTACCAAATGTATTTTATGTGAATTCTTTACACAAGAGTGCTGATTTGTTTCTACATCTGGCTGCTTGTGATAAAAGTTAACATTTGCAAGTGAAGTGATTTTCAAGTTTTGGCCTCATTCAGTTTATTTATATCCATAACTAATTAATTCAATTATATCATACAATCATATATAAATAAACTTAATAAAGCCACAGACCTGAAAATCAATGGAAAATCAACTATAAAAAAGCAGAAGCTTTTTCTTAAATCGGAAGATTGGGAAGATGTTTGTAAAATGGCTAAAAAGCTGAAGTTTTCCCACTGTATGGGGAGACTTTAAAGGCCTGAAGGTGATTGTCAGTCAGCATCGAGTGATTCCAACAAGAATTACAGCCCACCAACTCAACTTGATCATCACCTTTCCTATCACATCTCTCATACATACATCATCAACTACATCTTAGAATTGGCATAGGACAGCAACAAACCTTGACAAACAGCTTGCACAGCAGAAACATTAGGCACACAGACGTGTCTTCGAGCAGTGTGAACATCTTGATGACTAGAGTGCCACCTGGTGAGAGGATACGGAGGCCGGCGATCACTTCACAATAGTGAAGTTGCGCTACGAGCTGCTCCTGCTCTGCGGGATTGTTGGCGCAGTCGATGCTGCCATCTGCTGTCACCTGGTGTTGCCGTTGTAATTACATGGAAACATATATCAGTCAGAATGAGAGGTGATTGTTTTACTTTTATAGGAGTGTGTGGTTTATTACAATTTATTACAATCTTCATTCAGACTCAAGATCCATTATTATTAGACGTTTGTTGACAACGACAACAATAAAGGAAATCCCTTGCGGCGGAATGTTTGCCAAAAAAGCATGCTGTGTACAACGACAAATGTGATTGATGTATCTTGTATAAAAATGCAGTGTATTATAAGGTTTTTTAATACCAATGATGAGTGATAGCTTTAAAATGTGTTATCCAGATTGCAACAGGTACTCCATATCACTCAATGCCTGTCATCACTATGTGAATTAACCTATTATACATTGGCCCATATCCAAGGAATGGACATTTCTGTCTGTTTGTGCTAACATGCACACAATGGGCATAAGTGACTCGGGAAAGAAGTCCATCGTCCAAGCACGGACTTACCAAATGGATATTCCCCAAGTGCTCACAGGCGTCCTTCAGTCTCCCCACGTTGTCAGCCATCATAATGTCTCCAGTGTTGTCCTCACCGAAATACCAGTTCTTCAGCGTGTCGAATATGAAGCGGTCATCATCTATCATACGTGTGTGGTCATTGCCCTCATAGTATGGGTTCAGTGTGTTAGCTAGCCAGTTCCACTTTTTGCAGCTACCTGGTTTTCAACATACAGTGCACACATATTTGTTTTGTTTTTTAAATTCAATACAGTTGATTACGTCACGTGGTGTCCCATATTCTTAGACATGGAATGCAAACAAAACTGTTCTTAAGACGTTGCAGGAACTAGAACATCACATTCATCTAGTTTCATTTAACATATTATACAATTTATTACACAGTTGTGTGGTGATAAACTTTAGATAAATATCACACAAATGAACTTTGCAATGATATGAGTACTAAAGAGAACCAGGTATTGTAAAGATGGAGTAGATATTGTTTAGGGTGGTAACTTTATATGTGAAAGTACAAAACAAACAACAGCTTGGTAAGAGTGATAATGCAGGGAATGGTTGAAAGACAAAGAACACAGGGGTGAGGTGGATCGATGGCATCAATGTAGTCACCAACACGAATATGCACAACCTGAGAACAATGGCGAGAAATAGAATGGATCAACGTGGTTTGGCTTGGAGGGTCAGCCATACCTGGAAACAGATAAAGGCAACTGAATAAACACCAATTCGGGGGACATTTCTGAATGGGTGAAATTTCATATTTAAAATTTGCTATAAATTATAAGATTTCAGCTAACATTTGCTTTCATGTTGTATTCTTAAGATATTCCAATATCACGTACAAGTTTCCATCCACAGGATGGAGCACAGAGGTGAGTTTTTCTCAACAAAACAAAACAGATTTATCGCATTTTGCCCTGAAACCCTTCATGTACAATGTATGTCTACAATGATTACCTGTTGACTTAATGCAGTGATTGAGGCTGGTGATAAATGCACCAGGCGCCTCGCACAGATGTACAGAGTTGAACTCATCAGCATCACTTGGAACTAGAGGAAAGCTGGTCTGTATCTCGTAGAACTTGCACCAGGCCTGTGTACACAGTTCAGGTCGAATGTGCCTCTTCACGTAAGGTATCACGTAACCCGCCCGATTTGTAACACTTGTATGTTGATGCCACTCTGCAATGTCCTTTGAGCTGAGCAAGCTCTTTGTCTCATTCAATTTCTCCTTGAGTGCCTGTAGCTGCGTGTCCCTCCATGGCGGGCTTGTGAAAGTACCAGCAGAACTGTCTGAGGTGAGACATTCATCGTTGAGAGTGGAATAAGTGAAACGTTTAACAAATGTTGATTCAGCTTCATGTTTAATGTCTTTGCCAAAGTTTGTCATGTCGTTAGATTTCCTGCGATGGTGAAACATCGTGTAGTTTATTGGTGACGCTGCACTGCTGAGCTCAGTTGCCGCGTCTTATGTGTACAATTGCTCTCTTCTTACAAGTTAACTTTTCATCCTACAATCTGAAACAATAAAAATTGCATATTTTGATCAACCTCTGCTGTGCTTTTTGTTCTTATAATGTTATATTCCACAACGTTATTTCTAGCAATGTGTTATTTCTAGCAATGTGGTGGACTCAGCTTAATATATTCACATTGGGCCAGAGCAATTGGATTCTATTAACAAAAAGACAGAGCCATGAAAATATTGACTGGGAGGACTGGCACTTGTTGTTATCAAAGAATTTTTTAGCATTTACTCAGTTTCTGATTAACTTACATGCATATCTATCAGTATTTTGTCTTTAATAAAATACAAGTTACCCTATGACAAGAAATTATACTGATGTTAATAACCAAATAAAACATGTCTATACCAGAAGCACAACTGGTGACTTATGACAGGTCTAGGGCTAACATAGCATAGCTATATGAGTGGTTATTTTCAGAGTTTTCCTTCTCTAGAGTTAGTAAGTCGATAGCAGGTTTTATAAATGTTTTACTTCCTCTGGCATAGACACCAGTGATTAGGTAGAAGGGACCAACGACTTCTTCTGAAAGACTCAGGCAAAGTGGGGTGAGCGAAATTCCCCCCCCCCAGTTTTGAAATGGCAGTAGGTGGACATGGATGGAACACGGTCAGAATGCCCCTCTACCTGAATGCACCAGCCGGAATGCACCAACCGCCTGGTCGTAGTGCTGCATTGATGGTTGCAATGCCTCACTTTGATGGTAATGATTTGTAACATATTTGAATATAAAACTGATGTTATTTTTTTATTACTGATGATAATATTGGTGCTCTTTTTATGAAACGTGTGTGTGACTTATGCTTCTTTCCATATCGCCCATGGCCTACCCCATATCGCCCATGGCCTACCCCATATCGCCCATGGCCTACCCCATATCGCCCATGGCCTACCCCATATCCCAGGTATAGGGGGCAATCGTGTTGTTTCATTCTTCTGATTAACCATAGACGACAATGTATCCAAGTAAATTAAACATTGAAATACGAACAAAAGAAAAATATGTATAATTTATAATCATCGGTCTGAGCATAAAAATTGTAAAATATACTCAAACACAATCAGAGATGATATTATTATTATGTTTTTTTTCTTCTCTTCTCGGAAGAATTATATATGTTTCACCAACTGATTTAGTTTAATTTTATTTTGCAAGGTGGCTCCTCGATAGCGACTATCAAAGTCTTAGAGGAGTCTCCTGATCCTATTTGTTTGTTTACCTTAATATATACCTTGTTTACTTACAACCATATACACCTGTATTATTTAAAATTATAATTTAACATGGATATATATATGTATTATGTGAAATGTATGATGGGTCAAATTCTTCTTCTTCTTCTAATAGGCTGCAAGTTTTAAACATCTCTCTCATTTTAAACATACTCTTGAGACTAGGCAATTGAGAGCCGACCTACTAGAGGTGTTCAAAATATTCAACGGGTTAGAAAGTATTCTGCCTGCTGACTTCTTTGACACAGATAAGGCACGGTATGCAACACGAGGGCATCCATTTAAAATCACTAAAATGCACTCTGGACTAGATCTAAGGAAGTATTAATTTACTCAAAGAATAATACCAAAAATGACTGGAACCAACTTACAGAGGCAGCGGTTATGTCTAATGATATTAAGACATTTAAAGGTCACATTGACAAATATTTAAAGAATAGGGCAGAGGATTATACGAGTCAATGACTGACTCGCTTCCTCGTCATCTTCTCGACTGCAGCGACTGTGTAGAAGAGGAGAATCTAGGTAAAGGGTGTCGAATGTTTCGGCCCATAACAACCAACCGTCTTTGCAACCGGTGAACCATGTATGTAACCGGTGCCAGTGGGCTCTGTGGTCCCAAAACGACTATCGTATTCTAACTGGAAAGTGGGTTCCGTGGACCATATTACATTCGTTATTTTTGACTTGACTTTTGCAACTTACGTGTTGTAACTGAGAAATGTTATATGATAAATTATTAGCATTTTGGAATCTTGAAAAACGTACAGATGTGTTAAGAATTAAATTGTTTTTTATTAAACAAAAACATATATAGCATAATACACAGATGAAGATGCAAAAACAAGTTTAACACTTGACATTAAGACAGTCATTTGGTTTAATCATCAAATTACAACTGTAATTAATAAAAGCTTTTTGATACATAGATAATACCAAATATACCAAAGTATAAACATATATACAAAAACAAGTTTAATTTACAAATTTAACAATTTTAGCCGTTTCGTTGATGACCTTGAATTTAAAAGTCAATTAATATTATTTGCTAAGATATGTTAATAGATAATATTATATGTAATAAATAAAACGTATTATATGCAACATAATATCACTATGATATAAATATTCAATAGCCATAGAATTGTCAGATGCCTAATCAAGTTATAAACATTTCCCAACTTTGACGATAGTAGCTGGTCAGTTGATAACCTTAAATTTATTGTCATATCCGTTAACTTATGGATATTGCTCTATAATAATTATATGTTATTATTATATTAGCATATGCATATATTTTTGTGCGCAAACATAATTAAATTTTTTATCGAATCAGGCTGTGGGCTGAAACGACTATTCTTAGAATTCTGCTACTAGCGTGGGACGAATCGACCGTCGCAGAATTCAATAGCGACGCGGTTTTCAGTGAAGTGGGCCGAACCATCCGTCTGCGTGGGCCGAAACGACTAGGCCAAACCATCCGTCGGCATGGGCCGAACCATCCGGAACCCCGGCAAATCCAGTGAAGGGAAACGCTACCAGACCCCTTTATCGCCCACGTTACAGTACATTTCTAGAATGCTGATAAATTTACTGTGATCGCAAATATGACCGATATAACGCATGAACTTAATAAATGCGTACAATCAGTGACACTATCGTAAGCTATCACCTACACCTCAGCAAATATCAAACATTCGACGGGCGCACTATCAAAAAGATGTTATGGTCAGGTGGCTCCTCCAAACGGGGATCTTGAATAGCAATACATCGCTTGAACAAAGTTGCAGTTTATACTACTAGACTAGTGTCGTGAGTTGTGTCGTTTCATCGGCTTAACTTAAGGTCATATCATAAAGTGAAATACTAGTACGTTGCACCTTGTACTCCTAATTAAGCTTTTCATACTTTCTTCTCACAATGCTGTCTACTATGTTTTAGCATTTTTGTTAGTGACGTTGCCCCAGTCGACTTTGCTCAACAAGAATGGCTGGAGAGTATATGCCGGGCACACATTCCATGGTATTTGTGACCGTACCTAATCCAGATGTTGCAAAGAAATTGGCTTCGTAAGCATCAGATGGGAATTTTAAATGTAATTTAAAAAGTGTTGTATATTACGCTAATTCTAAAGAACACAAACATTACTAGTATATTTATATTAAGTGGTGAATACATAACAAGACGACAATATGAAATGCCTCATTACAAACTAAATTGGATTTACAAACACTCATTTTGTTTATTTAGAGAACAGGCCATGATTATTTAAACTATTTAAAATGTATGACTTACCTGTGATGTTAGATAAATTTTTTAATTTAGCAATGCCGTTTGTCTACACTGCTGACGGTATGTATACAAGCGTCATTCCATCTTTCAATGTATAACATTGCTCTGTATTCCGGCATTCAATTAGATTTTTTTATATGTCAAGTTAAATAATTGAGAGGAAGGAAATTCTCCTGCTGGGGGATGAAATAAAGGAAGGTTTGCAATAGAGGGAGTGGGAGGGGCCACTATGCATAAGGGAGGGGGTCACTATACATAAGGGAGGGGGGTCACTATACACAACTGTTTTAAATGATGGTCTCATGCGTTACGTAGCCACTTTTTTGCAGAAAATTTAACCATATCATGAATTGGTTCAAAACAAAGAGACTATTTGAAAAGGAAGGAAACACAAGATATTTAACGAGTGGCATAAAAGAAGGAGAACTCATTCCCAAAAAGCACACTTCTGAGAGATGTTTCAAAATGTTTTTAAGAATCTGCTTTTCAGAGGCCTTGTCCAGAACAAGCTGGCTGCTTGTGTTAACATCATCCCTCAGATTATGTCTGTGTAAGTATAGTTATTTGTTCAAAGTGGTAATGTAACTTTGTTATTTTGTTGTAATTGACAGGCTAAACATTATGCAAATTTGGTTAAGAACATAAATTTGGACAATAACCAGTTTACATCAGTATACATTTTCAACTGAAACTGTTTATTTTATATTGTATTATAATATTTATTATTATTCATATGTCTGGATCTGGATAATTACTCAGCAAAGTCCTATTAGGATATTACTCTGAGAGTTTATTTCAGAGTGTCCTTCTCTAGAGTTAGTGAGTCCATCACGTTTTTTCCATTTCCCTGTGTGGGATCTTTTACTTCCTCTGGCATAGACACCAGATAGAAGGGACCAATGGTTTTTAATGTCTCTTCCGAAAGACAGGCAAAGTGGGGTGAATAAAATTGCCCAAGTTTCGAAATAACGGAGGTGGAATCAAAGTACCATCCTCTCGATCGACAAGCGGGTGCTTTAACCATTAGACCACCACTCCCCACTGTGTTTTATGGTTTACCCTGTTACCCTGCCTGTTATGTATGAATTTGAAGGGAAAATTGACGAAGACCGATTTATATTGTATTATAATATTTTTTTGTATTATGTATTAATTTATATTATGGTTGTACCTGTTAGGTATGAATGGGAAGGGAAAATTGAAGAAGACAGTGAGTTGTTGCTGGTAGGTCAGAACCATTGATTTTGATAGTGTTTGTCACTTGTGAATAGAAAACACATTTTGATTTAATTTTTCTATAGACGCCTTTATTTTTGTAAGAAATTTGTACTGCATTACTGTATGTAATAGGCGGACTAATCAATGCAACAACATGTTGGCATTCTTCCAGATATTTAAACACAAATTATGTACTGTTGATGAACACATTTGCCCCACTATAACACTTTGTCATAATATCAAGGTCATGTGACTGCTCTTATCCACAGCTTAGGGTGAAACATTTATTAACATAGTTAATTGATTGCTTTGATTTCTTGTGTTTCAGATGATTAAAACACGAACGTCTCGGATTAATGATGTCTCCAAGTTTGTCAGGTACCATTACAATGTGTGGCTAATTTAGAGATGCTCTGGTAAACATAAAACAGTTTATGCAGCTGGCTTTTGTGTCTTAATTCTAAATATTACTCGATTTAGTTATTAATAAATATGTGATGTGGTAAAGGGAATGCACAATTTTTTCATTGGTTAACTGCACAAAGTTTTATGTGATTTTGCAACATTGTTTCAACTACAATGCATCAGTATCTAGTACTGTCAACTATATATAACACTTTGGTTTCATGGATAAAAAGAATACCCATACAAGAAATCACATTATGACTTTAAAAGACAGATCAATACATTTTCACATTTAAAGGTGAAATATAATGTTTTTCATCAGATGATTTGTAAGTCTATCTAATTTGTCTTGTATGCAATTTCTGACAGTAAATAGACTACAGCAGTAAAGATTCAAACATTCTTAAAAATAAGAGAATTGGGGCATTTTAATTATACAAAACCCCCCCAACTAGTTCTGTATTAGTTAAGCAATAAGAATTGCTGTACATTCCCTTTAAGCAACCTTTTAGGCCATTCAATATATGTCAATAGACAGAAGCTTTTGTAAATGTGTGTATATTTCCTACCATGTGACTTGTCTTTGCAGAGAGAATCATCCATATGACGTGCCTGAAGTTATCAGTGCCAAGGTTAGTACGGTTATTAAAAATATTTTCTTTTGCAAATAAATCCAGAAGTTATTTACATGCTCTTTCCAAGTTTTTTTTATTTAACAAGATTTACAATTTATGATGTTTTAAAGCTCCTAACATCCCTCCTGTTGTTAGACATGTTAAAGGTACAACATGCTCGTTTTTGTCATAAAATCATGTTATATAGCATATCAACTATATTCTAACATCTTAACTGCCCAAATTAATTTAACTGTTATCTAATTAATTTTATTTTACTTGGATATCATGTTTACATTGCATGCTGAATGGTAAAGGTGATATTCATAAAGAGATATCATGTTTACATTGCATGCTGAATGGTAAGGTTGATATTCATAGAGATAACTTTAGAACTATATTAAACACTTGTGGTTCATCAAGACACATTTGGGCGGTCAAAAGTTAGTGCTGGCTCTGTCGATTTCTTTGTGTTTTCAGATTGAAAATGGCAGTGCACCATATCTAGACTGGATTGGCAGCATCGTTCCTAGCAAGACTTCATGGTATTCAACTGACTTATCTGTCATTACAGCACTGCATACAGTGATGACAGTTAGGTTGTTGTGACTGTGATGTGCAAGAATCACTAACTGAGTTATTCTGCAGCAGTGATAGAGGGGGTGAGGAAGAGAGCGAGGGTGTTTGTGGGGGATTCGATAGTTAGGAAGACCGACAGAGTCTTAAACAAGGGAGATGATGTGGTGGTCTGCTTGCCTGGAGCCAAAATAGAGGCGATAACTGAGAGGGTAAAAAACATCGTAGGCTCGGGTAAGGGTGGATCTGTTTTAGTACACGTAGGGACAAATAACGTAGAGAGGGAGGGTACAACTGCCATAGTTAGGAAATATAGGTAGTTGGTCAGAACACTAAAACAGACGCGGGTTGAGCAGGTAATACTGTCAGGGATTTGACCTGTAATGGGCAGGAGGGGTCACAAATATCGAAATTGTCGGGGGATGGCAATTAACATGTTAGTCCAGAAGTTATGTAGGGAAGAGGAAGGTGGATTTATGGGGAAGTTTTGTTGGGAGGGCTGATATGTACATGAAGGATGGGCTTCATTTAAGTGGAAAGGGGGCAGCAGTATTCGCGGACAAACTTTCAGCAGCAGTAGATAGTGACTTGGGTACAATGACAAATATTTTTGGAAGTAAACATTCTTTAAACTAGAAGTGCAGGGGGGTTACCTACAGGTGTCTCAAGCAGAACAAGAGGCCACTAGCACAGATAAACCAATATCAAATCATCCGAAAAACATCTCTGAAAAAGGTTATAGATGCGTATGTTTAAATGCAAGGAGCATAGTAAATAAGAAAAACGAATTAAACATTATGGTAGAAGATATTGACCCTCACATAATTGGTATAACTGAATCATGGGCCAACATAGATATAACAGATGCTGAATTAGGACTGACAGGATATGTAATGTTTAGGAAAGATCGAATAGGAAGACGGGGCGGGGGAGTTATTTTATATGTTAAAGAATCTATTCAGGCTTATGAAATAAAACTAGAAAGGGAAGCAGATTGCGATGAAGCTGTTTGGTGCAAAATTGTTTCAGGAAATTCAAAATTAACTATTGGATTAGTTTACCGAAGTCCAAACATAAACGAAGAGGACAAAAAAAAATAAAAAATGCTATAAAGGAAGTTAGTAAAGGGGAATGTATCATAATGGGAGATTTTAACCATGGACACATACAATGGAATTCTCTAGAGAGCACAGGGATTGAGGACCAACAATTTCTATTTTTAATCCAGGATAGCTTTCTTACTCAGCACGTACTAGAACCAACCAGGGGAGAAAATGTATTAGATATAGTTTTGTCATCACAAAAAGAATTAGTGGACAATGTAAAAATATTTGAACCATTGGGTAATAGTGACCATAATCAAATACATTTTGACATCAATGTAAAATCAGAAAGTAAAAATAAGAAAACGTACAAGAGAAACTTCCACAAAGGTAACTACAAAGATATGAGAAAATACTTAGCAAAGCTAGATTGGAATAACATGCTGATGAATAAGACCACAATTGAATGTTGGAATATTCTAAAATATGAAATTGAGAGTATCATCGATAAATATGTTCCCTTCCAAAAACAAGGAAAACGGTGTAGAAAGAAACAATTGTCAAAAGAGGCTATTAGAAAAATAATGCTAAAACAAACTATGTGGAGGGTTTATAGGCGTACCAGAAAGGACAAAGACTATGCAAAATACAAAGAGGCACTTAATGCAGCTACAACTGAAATCAGACAATCTAAAAGAAGCTATGAGCAAAAACTAGCATGTAACATAAAAAATGACAGCAAGAGTTTTTATGCATATGTCAGGAGTAAACAAAACGTACAAGACAAGGTTGGACCTCTAGAAGACAGTGCTGGAAATATAATATCACGGGTTTTTAATGGCGGAAGACCTAAATGGTTACTTCAGTTCAGTGTTTACCAAAGAAGATATTAGTTCATTACCAGTTGCTGATGCTAAATTTCAGGGGGCTAAATCTGACTATTTAGGTCCGTTAGTTGTAACTCCAGAATTGGTAGCTAAGAAAATAAAGGCAATGAAGGATAACAAATCACCGGGAGTGGATGGGATTCCTCCAAAATTACTAATGGAAACAGTAGAACAAATCAGTATACCACTTGCAAGAGTATTCAACTTGTCATTAAAAGAGGGAGTTGTTCCGTTTGAATGGAAAGAAGCAAACATCATACCATTATTTAAAAAGGGTTCGAGAAATAAGTCAGAGAATTACAGACCAGTGAGTTTAACGTCAGTGATTTGTAAATTATTAGAAAGGTTAATTAAAGACCATATGGTGGAATTCCTCGTTAAGCATAAATTATTAAATTCATCTCAACATGGATTCCTTAAAGCGAGGTCATGCTTAACAAATATGTTATGTTTTTTGGAAGAAATCACTAAGTGGATAGACGTGGGATTGCCAGTAGATATTATCTACTTAGATTTTCAGAAAGCTTTTGACAAAGTGCCACATCAAAGATTACTACTTAAATTAAAAGCCCATGGTATCGGGGATAGCATAACTGACTGGATAGAACAATGGCTGACTGACAGAAGACAACGAGTTGTAGTAGATGGAGAAGTTTCAAATTGGAAATCGGTTTTGAGTGGGGTACCTCAAGGATCAGTATTAGGACCTATATTATTCTTAATTTATATCAATGACTTGGACGACAGTATAACAAGTAACGTACTGAAATTTGTGGATGACACAAAACTGTTTAGAAAGGTTAATACTGATGGTGATAAACAACATTTACAAAACGATCTAGACAGATTAGTGAAATGGTCTGAGAAATGGCAGATGTTGTTCAATTTTGGGAAATGTAAATGCCTACATACAGGACATAGGAAGTTGAATGTAAACTATAAAATGGGAGATACTGTTCTGGGTACTACTGTAAAAGAAAAGGACTTAGGAGTTACAATAAGCGTTGATATGAAAGTTTCAGAGCAGTGTGGTATTGCAGCTTCAAAGGGTAATCAAATTCTTGGATTGATTAGAAGAAACATAACATACAAGGGAAAAAAGTTAATTATACCTCTTTATAAAGCAATAGTTAGACCTCATTTAGAATACTGTATACAAGCATGGAGACCATATCGTAAGAAGGATATAGATACGCTTGAACGCATACAAAGGAGAGCAACTAAAATGATTCCAGAACTGAGAGACCTTAGTTATGAAGAACGCTTGAAAGAATGTGGTTTAACACCTCTAGAGACAAGGAGGTTAAGAGGAGATCAGATTGAAGTTTTTAAGATATTGAATGGGTATGAAAATATTGATAGAAATATGTTTTTCTCACTCAAGAAGGATAGCAGAACTAGAGGACATGAGGTAAAATTAGTAAAGGATCAATGTAGATTGAACATCAGGAAGCACTCGTTCTCACAGAGGACAATAAATGAATGGAACAAATTGTCTACAGATTGTGTAACTGCTAGCAGCGTGAATATGTTTAAAAACAAGGTTGACACATATCTCAGGAGGGCAGGCTATAAGTAGATGAACATTGTTGGACTCTCGATAAGCCAATGGCTTCCTTGTCCACTTGCCATCTGGGCCTTTGGCTTGGATGGCAAATCTTGTTAAATCTAAACTGATAATTAAGTGACAACTCAGTTAGCCTCTTACCAATGAATATACCTGGAGTACATTATATCAAGTTTACATAAACGACAGAAATTGTAATAGTCTGGGAAACTCATGTAAAGCTACATTAACTAATATTCTGAATTATTTATTAAACCATTTTGTTTGTTGTTGTTGTTGTGTTACAACATATAGGTCAACTTATGTTGCATGTGTTGTACTGTTCTTCTTTTAAACAACTAATGTTATCCATTGGTTTGCATTCCAGATTCCAGGCAAAACAGTGAAACTGCTGAGAACAAATTGGCTGGCAAACTGCAAGGCCAGTTGAAGTACTGACAGCTGAATATCACATTATTAGCTACAGACTCATACTCGAATTTCATCTGGTGCTTAATAATAAGGCTAACCAGGCTTTTGTGGAACTTGTTTTTGAAGTTAGTAATGTGTGAGCTGTTGCATTTTGCAATCTTTTTTACCAAGAATCATAGAAATAACTTAGAATGCAAAAGTATATGTCTTGAGTATAAATTTAGAAAATACAGCATAGATAAGAATATGCTTAATATGTAGATGTTAGGTTATTAAGAATATGCTTCAACCCAGTTTGATTAATAATTGTCTTTATATACATACATTGTACAAGGAAATGTTTGACACAATTACAGTTCACCGACACTGCTTGCTGCAATGATTTGTTTTGCTATTTGTGTGATTGCTTAGCGTACAATTATCTCGACATGCTGGACAGTCGGTCGAGGGGACTGGGGTTCAAAATTTGGGCAATTTCGTTCACTCCATTTTGCTTGTGTCTTTCAGAAGAGATGCTAAAAGCTGTTGGTCCCTTCTATCTGGTGTCTATGCCAGGGGAAGTAAAATATCCCACACGGGGTAAATTTGTAACCTGCTATGGACTCCATCTCTCATGAGCCGCTGCAGAAGCGTCCGTGACGCGGCTCAGTCAGTTCTGCTAACCACCTCACAACAAGATATGACTGGATGAAGGCTTTTAAGCGCATATTTCACATTAAACATATGAGGTTGCACAGTGTCTGTAATTCCCCATTATGAATTGTACATGGATACTTCTTGTGAGACGGCAGCTACACGTATGCATCACTGACTGTCTAGATGTTGTGTTGCTGTTTTCATATGTAACGAACACTTCCAAGCTCGACAGTATGATCCATTGGCGAAGTACACGAAATCATATTTTTTAAATGTGTTAAATACGACCTCCCATCCAACCGGAATGGTCCTCATCAAGTCATCTCACCCATTCCGGTTGGATGGGAGGTCGTATTTAACACATTTAAAAAATACGATTTCGTGTACTTCGCCAATGGATCATACTATCGAGCTTGGAAGTGTTCGTTACATATGAAAACAGCAACACAACATCTAGACAGGCAGTGCTGCACACGTGTATGCATAACATTGGGGCAGGTGCTATAATTATCCAGTGAACCCGCATTTGAAATTTACTTCCCCTGGCATAGACACCAGATTTCTGTCTGTAATTATTCCCTCTATTTTCATCCATGCATTTGCTCACTGTATATTCCAGTCTACAAGACAGCAGGAAAGACGCCAAGGTAATATTGTTGTACACAAAGGCGTGACGTGGCAAACACGTCATTAATTATGTTAATGCGGCGATTTCACAGTCAGTACATTTCCTTTTTGTGCTTCCATAGATTTTGACATTGCATTTACACACGGACATTTGCGCACGCTGAATAGAAAGACGTGACATTCATCTAATGGCTCGTGGAGATGTCCACCCGGCGGCTCGTGGAGACGCGGAACACGGGATAATGGGTCGACATAGGAAAGTACATCCCGACCCAGAGACGGGGGTGGTACGTCCAGTAGACGACGTGTGGACGTGGCACCATCTCGTCACGGGGACGATCGCCTTTCTGTGCTGTCCGTTTCCCTGTGGTATCATCTCCTTCGTGTCTGCACTGCTCAGCTACACCGACTACAAGGTGGGCAGACTAGCTGATTGGCGTCGAAAACGTCGTTTGGCCAAGCGCTGCGGTATCGCTGCTATCCTCTGCGGAGTTGCGTTTTCGCTGTTCCTCTGGTTCGCCTACGCGTTGTTCCTTCATCAGCTGGTGCAGCGCCAACAGCTCATAGCGTCGCAGCAATCGCAACTCCAAGCCAGTGTCTTCAAGCAGGGCAAAGTATAGGCGGCTTGCCAGGGTCTAAGAGTCACCGACGTCCGAGGCAAGGGAGGTGTTTAGGTACAGCCAACAATTGGGCGTCCCTGAAAAGAACTCATGGCCATGGGAAGTCACGACAATTGTTCCAGTTCAAGAAATTGGCGCTGGCATTCTATGGCCTATATGTTTGCTATTGATGTTACAGTTACGATATGATCTGAAAACGATTAGAATTATTGAGTTACCCTTAAACTAAGACGCGTATCGAATGCGGCGTAGGGACAACCGCAGGGTCGGGGAGAACGTTTAACGGATTTGACGCAACGTTGTGTAAATGCAAAATGTTGAAAATTATATATATATTATAAATTATACGAAAGCGGGAAGCATTTAGTCCGTAACACAGTTTTTTCCAGCAACCTTTTCTGGCGGCGCAAAACGTTATAGCACGTGAGCTTCCGTGGCCTAATGGATAACAAGGCAACGGTCGGCCTGCTAAGCCGGGATTGTAGGTTCGAAAGACTTGTCCTTTTATGTGAAAAGGTGCCCTTTTCCAGGAAAATGCTGTTTTGTGACGTTGCTTCCAGTTAGTTCCAACTATTAGAGGAAAATACTTCTTTAATATAAAACTATTTTTACCAAGGAAGGTGTACTAATTTTCCATTTTTGACAAGTACCATTTCGGAACTTTGCTCCCATCTAGTTGTCCTTTAATGAACAAGTGTGGATTTGCCTTTTCAGGAACTTGCACTCAGTGTAAATTCACCAGATAATTCGCTGACAAAGATAAACCCTGTATATAATTATGGTCTACTGAGCAAGGGGCACTGTGCCGATAGGGCAGAATTGGAGGGCGGAGGGGCAAATGAAAGGGCTGCGAGCCCTCAGTGTGTATGATAACAATGGCCTGGTTGATATTGAGAGATCGACTCAATTACAGACTAGTGTGGGTTAGAGTGGCAAAAATTCAGAGGTAGGAGGCTGGTCCTAAAAATTGGTGGGAGGTTGGCCTAAAAAAATGGTGGGAGGTGGGCTCTAAAAAAAATGGTGGGAGGTTCGCCCCATAAACAGGTGGGGAATGAGAGGTTGGTCCACAAACAGTTGGGAGGTTGAGACCCGTGCCACGCACCCCTTGTAGCCATTGGATAATCAACAAGCGACGTTCGTTTTCGATTAATCACTAGATGGCAGCACTTTCAAAACAATTTTTGCAACCTGTATGAAGCGTGCCGATGTTATATTATTACTGCATGTGCTTCAAATTGCCGCATTCTGGGGCAAAATTATTTACACCGCTAAACGACATGTTTACATAATTTTTTCTGTGCCAGTTGCCAATACATTCTTTCAATCATTCCACGTACAAAAAAACAAAGTTATCCTCCCCTTTTCCCCCGGGGGGGGGGGGAGGATATCAAAGCGGTGGGGGTGTGCCGCCAGAGCCCCATGGAGCACATGGAGAGAGAGAGAAATCAAGAAATGTATGGTAACCAAGAGAGAATTATTGAACAATTTATCTAATATCTATAAGTGTAAGGTTAGCCCAGGCGGAACGTTTTCATTGGGAAATTTCCTCTTCGATGAAAGAGAGAATTATCAGGTTTAATTGGGGCACAAAGAGAGAAAATTTACATTTTTTCTTCGGACAGAGAGAAAAATGGTCGAAAACAAGGGCATTTGCGCGGCACATACATGTATACCTCAGTATCCCCCCGGCCCTTTCCTCGCCCAACGTCGTTGAAACCATTATAAACACAGTTAATAATACGAAGGCTTTCATTGTCCAGTAACTGGGAGATTGGGACATGATAACCAATCAAGTCTTCTTGTCTCTTCCTGTCATGTTTGTACTCAATGAAAAGCAGAATGAATAAAATTGAAAATAATCGATCACACAAGACTGATAGATTCCTTGATCAAACGCATGAACCAATCAATCGTCGACGAAATCGATTAATCCGAATACTACCGAATAGCCACTATAAATTGATTATTGTATGTCTTCCATGTACAATTACAAATAAAACATCAACGGGTAAGGTAAATTGCCTATTGTAGAGTTATTGTAGAGTAGTTTTTGGTATAAATTATTTAGTGGGAGTGGTGTGGCTTACTATCACTAGGTTAAATTAGTAATAACTAAATAATTCATGCAGGCCTTACATTATCTATATTCAGACAATATAAGAATTATTTAGCATAGATCAGTACACTTAGGCATAATGATGATCAATGGCATATCTGAGATTTCACCGGGGGGGGGGGGGGAGCTAGTCACGCATGCTACAATGTAGCAGCACAATGGAAAGGTACCATAAAAAATCAAAACATTTAAGCCAAGGGGGCCATAACCCCCCCATAAATACGCATATGATCATGATTAAAAACACCTTTTTATACAGTACCCAATATAGCAACAAGAACCTAAGCCATGGAAACAACATATAACAACCGAGTCATCACGTTTACTGATCCTCTTCAAACATGAACATTTTACAGCAGAATGGCTACAACCTAACATAATGCTCAATTTACTACATGTATACCATAGTTTTTAAGCAAAACTGGAGACACACCGTAGCCTTTCTGGTCACCTCTAGCGTTAGGTTATATATTGCTTATAATAAAGGTAATTTTAACATGATACCATATGAATATTTTACAGTGTACAAGCATCAGTAACTGTTCTACGAAAATTGTCTACAACTTGTTTCAAACGTCAAGCTACAGTTGTCTGTAGCAATGACCAACAGACACCAGTTAGCAATTAGTAATGTAGTTCCACTGCAAGAAAATGTGCTATCATAAATACAGCTTTTTTGTATAATAAAAACTCTGGATAAAAGAAACATGTTCATGAAGCCTAACAAAGTGTATGCTAAAATATATCAAACAAAAAATATAACCTAATGACACGTGTACGTATTCTAACAAAAATAAAATCAGTCTATATATCATGCATTGTAAGAAACATTCATAGTACATGACATGTATATGTTACTAAGTGCACAGTAACATGTAATTCCTGCGAGAATTAATATAATAGGATCAATTTTATCTGAATGAAACCAGCATATATCAAACTGAACAGCATAGTGCATAAAGACCCTGAGCATTGAGAAGCATCATCTCTGTGTTAACTCTTCTCCACATTGAACAAAAGCTACTTTTTAATATTAACGAAATGTACATCTTACTGCAGGACTGTCGGTTGACATAGTAAACCTCTAAAAATACAGTGAATATCAAACCACACTGCATCAAACAACCACGTGATGTACACATGCAGAGGTGAACAAAATAACTACCAGACTTCACCAGTTGCCTTATCGCCATTACTCCTGCATCATCTTGTCCAGGTCAGCCTGTGGGTTCTTGTTGTCAACCAGTGCGATCTTGAATTTGTCGACGAGGATCCCAGTCACGTTGGGGGTGAGAAAGGCGGGAAGGACGGGTCCGAGTCGGATGTTCTGGATACCGAGACTGAGCAACGACAGCAACACAGCAATAGCCTTCTGCTCCATCCACGCAAGGTTGATTGACAATGGCAGATGGTGGATGTCGGTTCCGAACGCGTCAGCAAGTGCCTGCGCAGCCAAGATGGCCGTGTAGGTGTCATTGCACTGGCCCAGGTCGAGCAGGCGGGGCAGGCCAGTGTCACTGAGGTTCCCGAAGTCCAGATGGTTGAAGCGGTACTTGGCACAGCCGAGGGTGAGTATCATTGTGTCTTCTGCCAGAGCCTGTGTAAACTGGGTGAAGTACTTGCGTTTATTCTCGCGGCCGTCGCATCCTCCCACGACAAAGATGCGCTTCAGCTTACCCGACTTGATAGCGTCAATTACCTGAAGCAGAACATGTGAGTTCGGTCACATCCAATGTACAGTGTCAGCTTTAATTAAACTGTAAAACAGCATGGTTTTCAGCGAGTCACAGCTGTACTGCATAACTATATCTAAACCACATTTCTAAACCAAACTAGTATTATCGAAACCATTTTTCAACAACCATAATATTGTCACCATCCACAATAAGCCTAACCTTCTCTCTTCCAAAAAATTCTGTGCATTAATGCTAATCTATAAGACATGACCTTCTTTTGAACAAATGAATGTATATTTAGCCACCACAGGGAGCAATTAGCTCAAGTGATAAATGGATGATTGATTGAAGCGAGTGACAGGAAGCGAGAACAATAGCTCGTCTAAAACATAATGAATTAAATGAAGCTCTTACTCCACATATGACCCAACATATGACCCGAGCTGTGTAAAGTTGAATTTGCACAAACGAATACCTCATAATTTCACAAAATTCATGGACAACAAAATCTATACCTAACAAAGCCAACATAAGACTGCACCATACCTAGTAACTGAGCTACCAACCTTTCCGGCATTAGCGATGATCGCGTCATGTCCAAAGCCAACAGTCAGCGACTTGATCCTCATCTCCTTCTGGGTGTCCGCTGCCGTGAAGCCGGACTGGTTCTTCGCGTTCGCCATGACCACGTCCATGCCATCTTTGTGGACATCGATGTGAGGAATGTCCGGCCAGCCTACCTCGTTCAGTGTGAACAGACGGTCCCTGTAGGACTTCATTGGCTCAATCAGACAGTTGGTTGTCACAAGGATGGGTCCAGGGAAGTCAGCCCATTCAAACTTCTGCAGCTGCCACGCGCCACCCCAGTGGCCCACAAGGTGCTGTCGGCAAAATACATAGGTGTTACCATCAGTTTCTCTTACCAGTTATTCCATTATTCTCTAATAATATAGAAAAAAGACCCACTAATTTCTTTCCATGCCAGTGACCAGCAAGGTGCTAGATAGATGTTACTGTCAGTTTCTCTTACCAGTCATTTTAATACTTTCTGATAACACGTAAAGAACAGCTAATTTCTGCAATTTGGGAACATACAAGTACATGGAGGTTTATTAAAAAGTACACCAGGCTCTGGGTCACTCTAAGCCGTGCTTCAACCAACCTAATGGACGTGGGAAAATCGGGGATTGATGCTAAAAAGTCGTGGTGCGTATTAAACTTGGGGGCGTATACAAGGAAAATTACGGCATACACATTTTTTCATAATAAATTAATTATCCTAGCCTTTATTTATGCTTTACCCTAGTAAAGTACTTTGTAATTTACTTAATTTCAACAAAAGTACTTAAATTGTTTTCCCACACTTTATGTACCCTGGCATGTATCTCAGAATAAAGCAAGAATGCAGAACCTATGGATATACCTTGTACTTCTTGAGTCCCGGGTAACTGTGGGCGGGAAGCATCTCTCCATGTGTGTACACGTTGATGCCTGAGTTCTCGGTCGCCTGGAGGATAGCCTCCATGTCGTTCATGTCATGTCCTGACACCAAAATAGCCTGCCAGAAACAACGCAAGAATTCTTCTGTCATGTTGCCTTAGTCGAGTTCAAGACACTGTTAAACACATCTACTTCGTGTAGTTGTCGGAACACTGTTGCTGGCAGAAGTGAAATTTTAATGACTAGGATGTTTGATTTATTTAACTTATTATTTAACTTTTATGCTTAACTTATATGTTTATATAATATATCAAATTAATTTACTTGTTTATTTAACTTATTTATTTAACTTGTTTAGTCTAATAAAAAAATTATTTTAGCTTACAAATGTATAAACAAATAATAACAGTGGTCAAGCTACACTCACATAGCCGTAAGTCAGCTTGACCATCCAAATGTGTTTTAATTAACCACAATTTCGTAATATAATTTCATCATTATTTGTTTATGAATGTCGACCTTGCCATTTAAAATGACATAACATTCAAGTCGAAACATTCAAATTAAACACATAACAGTCAAATTAGATTGACAGACTGTGCTTGAATAAAACACATTTGGGCAATCCAGATGCTAGGATAGATATCATTTATACTATATAGTATGACTTTATGATAAAAACAATAAGATTTTGTACCTTTAACCAAAATTAAAATATGGGTGCACTTCAATAACCTAGCTTATATCGTCTATACCTGGTAAAGCTGTATGTAAATAACTTTTACTTGAAATGGATAAAATTTTCAATGCCAGTACTAAGTGATGCTTTGGAATAGGTATATAAAGTGTAATTATTGTAAAATATTCCTTTCGTCATACAACAACATGAAAGTACGGAACCTGATTAACCAGAAAGTAGGCAGAAGTTTACCTTTCCCTCTACGGGAATGAGATTAACAGCTGTTGGTTCAGGACTGCCAAATCGTGTGCAGTGACCTTTGTCAAGCAACTCCATGACCCTGATGTTGACCTCTCCAACCTTGAGTGCAAGACCAAGGTTGGCTCCAAGGTCATGTCGTTCCTTCTCGTCGCCATCAATGAGGAAGGCAAGAGTCTGAAACACACCAATTGTTACTGTTGGTGCAACTAAGGAATAGTAAATTTTCGTTCTTTCCTCCAGTACAGAACAATAATTATTAATAATAAGAAAACGCCTTTATTAAATATTAAAGTTGACAACAGGTGGTGGATACGCTAGATAGCTAAGGATGGTAAGATGGTAATATTTTCAAATGACAATGAAATTCTATTGTGTTTCCTACTGACCTAACACAGAGGGAGAGATTCCAAAGAGTTGGTCCTGCAACTGAGAAAGCTCCAGTTTCAATGTTAGTTTTAACTATGGAAAACTCGTGTTAAAGGCGGAGTTCAAACCGTTTTGCTTTTGTGGATCTTCATGGGTATTTATAACCAATTTCATGATGAAAACAGTGCCATTCATTCTGTTATAAGTCGATCGTAATTTCAATAATCAATGTACAATTCCGAGTTCAAAGAGTAGGATAGATATGCTGAGGAGGGAAAACTGGGGTGATATATAACTTCCAGACATTACAGCTTAGTGTGCCTTTCCAGTACAAGTGCATACAATCAATAACTCACCTCGTGGACAAACGCCCCGACAGCCAGGTCAAACTGACCCAACAGTTCTGCATGGCGTGCGTAGCTCGACAAACCCTTCATGCCATACATAATCATCTGTCTCACTCCGTGTACGTCAGCTCCGTATTCCTTAATGTCATTCTGTACTGTCACCTTGCGACCTGTGGCACCAGTGAAAATCATATACATTTTATGTACTATATATTCTTACATATATGAATATGTGTGTGTGTGTGTGTGTGTGTGTGTGTGTGTGTGTGTGCGCGCGCACATACGCATACCATAATAAAACGATACTGAACAACACCAAATTTACACGGAACAAAAAGATGATTCAGATTACACTGGGTATTGGTATACTGCTTATATCTTGGGTATCTTTTTGGCTAAGCCTAAGCATTAGGCTCAACAAACAGCCAATCGTTTCCATTTGCTCAAAAGATTGAGAGTAAACATGCAGAGATTAATTGACTGCATTACTATGTAATTAACTATACTAGGTGTATATAAGATAATACACCCTGTATATACATTGCATCTGCAAGTTCTATCTAAATTGACCACATTCATAAACTACTTCATTTATATACTTCAGATACTTTATTCACCACCCAGGCCAACAATTTACAGTGTTGCTTTTTTCAGCCAGATTAAATTTCAGTCACACCACTATGACCTATGTGATTGCAACATAACAGAACGTGACTTGGCTATTTCCAAATGAGTTCCTGCTTTCACTGCTTAAACAGTTCCCGTGATCATTATTCATCTATAACACTGGTTCCTGGAGTAAACAACACAGGACAACTGAGGACAACTAAGTTGAACTATGAGTCAACAGTGAATGAATAAATAAATAAATCAAGTGAACAAAATGATCTCATGTGCTGGGACAGTATATTCATCAAGTGCACAACATTTTGTTCTACTTTGGTGATGTCCCCCCATTGTGGAAAACAGGTGTGTCAGGAATGAGGGATCGCCTCCACATATAAATCAAGCAAACAAAATGCTCTCATGTGCTGGGACCATTATATTGATCAACTACAGCATTCTGCTGAAACCAGTTCTGTGCTATAGGGATGCCCCCCTTGTGGCGACACAGACTACATGGGCTTAGTTCATAGAGGGGCTATGTCAACATGTACTTCTGTAGTATTGTTGTACTCCCTGGGTGTGGCTTTTGATAGAATTGAAAAGTACAGAGAGGTCTGCACCAGAACTTGTTTTATAACCCACTAGGTCAGGCAACTAGTTACATGAATCATCCAGTGGCACAGCAGCAACACTATTCAGAGAAACTGAGGTCACGCCGACCCAGTGAACACATCACATTAACCTTGACAGACTGTCTGGTCTGACACATGTAGAACTTTATCCAAGTAGTACAAGGGTAGCATCCACAATAATTATGTGTACTCCAGCAGGGTCTAACCCCATCAGCCATTTATTTACCCATAGGTTCAGTGATATATAGAACCTTATAAATTATAAAATTTCCTTAATTAAACATTTCATATTTGTAATGTTTATTTTTGGCATCCTCCCCACATCTCATGTCCATCTTTGCAGACTGCGGATAAGAAAATTAGCAATACTAAATCTTCTTACATTTTCATCTGATTAAATTTTAATTTGCGCCTATCTTTTTTATACATCACTATGCTTGTTCGGGCCCACTTGTATTTATTTATTCACTTAAATATTATATGCAATTTAATTCTACATAACATTTTATTGCATTTAATGTTTAATAAATGTTTTAATATGCAACTTACGATTAATATTCAACCTCTATGGTTGCAAAATAAATAAACTTATTAATGGAGGACTCCGCTTAACAGAAACACTTCAGGCCAGAGCAATAGTTGGGGTGGCTATTATATGCTTGTCTTGAATTGAGTAGTTTCAGTAAAAGTTTTTAAGATAAATCTCTTCACATATTGTAGTTGAAATACTATATAATATTCCTGATGAATAACATTTTGAGTTTTTCATTTATTTGGTTATGTTACAAGATAAAATAGTTTTTGTAAATGTGGAAAAATAGCCACAAAATACCAAATTATATCATTTTGAGAAAACCCCCAAAGAAATAAAGCACATACATATAAGTATGACAGTGTCACTGATAACTTTTTGGTTACCCGGTAACATAAACGAATTACGTCTGCTACACCACCATGAATAAGTTACACAAACGTTGAATGACGGCCTAAAGTGGCAGTGTATAAATCCATGTTGCCTACATGAAAGACGCATTCATATGTCAAATTGCAGCATCGTAAGGGATGTAGTTTAAGAAATGTCAGTAGATACGAATATCATGCTTGAAATGTGATGATTTTCATTGGCATTTTACGTATTGTTGACAAAACATAATAGCCATTTCTAATAGACATGTCCCCTCAATTTGCCACCACAATGGCCCTCGAATCTGTATTTGTAACATGTTGTTGTCTACGATACCAGGTTACGTCAGCCATCTGACAAACACGTGGCAGGGCATGCTAACAATAATTTTTATTGGCCCGTTATCCGATGGGGTCACCAGGTCACATCTACTTGGCCGTTTCCATCATGGTTTCAAAGGCACAATAAACTGCGTTAGCACTGATATTTGCTGGTTAAAGGACATGATTTACTTAGGTATAATACTGATGTGTAATGGAATCACAGTAACCAGACGATATGTTCCGTGTTCATGGCGAACGCTTGAAGTTCGAAGCACACAAGGTAGTTACTATGGAAACATCTTCAGTGTTTCTAAGAAGTCAGGGGATTTCCAAAAGGACTATTTTTTAAAGGATGGATTGGAAAATATGATGTTAGTGGCGGGTGATTATTTGTGGTGTCGACATTCAGTTGAATATTTCCTGGCACATTATGAAGAAAAAACTCAACTGACACGATAGCCGCCCCAGCTACATGAAGTGGCTGATTCACTTCACCGACGTATATCTATTTTAAAATAGCAGGAATAGGAAATGATTCCGTCCCAGCCAATATACTTGAAACTACTAAACAGCTGATTCTGTTATATGTGATTCTGTGGCGACGTCCACTGCATTATATTAGTGTATACATACAAAGAATGACATAGATATATTTAATGTTTATTAATTTATATAGCACCAAATCTATACAACGATATTCTTTGGTGCTGTAAATGTTAATAAAATAATATAATAATATTATATTTCCCCACTGTTTGCAATGTGACCAAGTTCTTAACATGAGTTCCCACAACTCTACAGACCTTCCTCTTCCATGGCTTCTACATTGGACATCATCCCGTTGGCCGGGAGCCAGGAGGCAGCAGGATCCCTGAACTGCTTGGGAGAAACTCCCTTCTTGTTGCAGGCCTCCTCATACTGCTCCCTCAGTCTCTCCCGCAGGGCCACTCCCTCCGCGATGTACTCCAGGAATCGGTCTGGGTCGAAATTCACATTCGTCAGTGTGCTGTACAACAAAATGCCACGATATGCAATACATTTGTAATGATCATAATAATGTAGTTCCTTGGCAACCATAAAATTTAATAAAAGTATAATACGTACAATATATGCTAAAGGAAATATAGCAACATTACAGAGTCCCAAGACTGAGAAAGGTAGCTATATTTCCGGGAACAACTTGCTGAAACAAATTACAATAGATGCGGTTGTTAAAATTATATGAATACATTTTAGGTTAGAAAATATTATAAATAGACTAAACATCAATGTATATAAACATAATGATTATTATAACAAAGGTATATATTTAAGCAGTAATTAAACATGGCTAAATAAAAAGGAATTATTTACAAATATAAAATGATTTGTGACAGTATGAGCACACACATGAACAACTTGGGCTACTGATTAGACAGGCACCACTTTATAAAACAGTTCTTTGCCCTGTGTGTTTGCATATTTGTATGCCATGCCATTAATGGCGTCCTGTGAGAAAGTGTGTTGCTCCGAGTTGGAGATATACCGGTACACATTTCAATCAATCATTTGTGGTTACCATTTGTTTAAAACTACTTATAAGTGAAACATGGGAGACAAGTTATCAGTGGTAAGGAAAGCAAACAATCAATATGACAGATATGCAGTATCCATTCTAAATGACGGATATACAGTCGGCTACGTGCATAAAATTCTGGGAGGACACATCTCAGTTGAGCTAACTGGCAAGTGATTCAATGATGAGACTGGGTTGGAGCTACCAGCCATTTATACATTCACTAGTGGTCTAACGAATACCGGAGCACTGCAAGGTCTGCTGATATTGGTTGAACATTTGATCTTCTGTCGACGCTAACCTTTGAATTTGGTGAGAAGGAAATTACAATATGAATCTGCTAAGTCAAGATTGGAGATCGGTGATTAAAAATATTGGAGTGTATGCTTATTCGGGCATATAAGCTGAATAGGTCAAATAAATGGTAGTATTATAAAATTTTATAATATGGATAATTGCTGCTGATAAGGCACTGTCTACAGTGATATAGGCTGTCCTTGCACAGTGTGAGGCTCATCGGCATCGCGCAGTTATGCATGCGCGCCAAAGAATTCAAACAAAGAGTGCCGATTGTTCTTGAGAATTGCTAGTAAATTACTCATTCTGAAGCAACCGGTACATAAAACTGAGTATCATTCAATAAGTGTCTATCATTGACGAAGTAAATTCTGTGTATGTTTTTCCCACCTGAAGAGAGTACTGAACGTGTAGGAATACGTGTCCTGGCCTATCGGCACGCCCAACTCGTAGGCATTATGACTGTACAGACATACACCCTTAATAACGTGCACTAGCAGGTCCTGCAGTGCTGCCACCTGTGGGGTCTTTCCGCAAACACCAATTTCGGTGCAGTGCTTGTTCAGCTTCGACTGTTCACACTGGTAGCAGAACATGTCTGAAAGAATCACAACAAAAACATGTTAACAAGTTATGTTGCCAGATGTCACTAGATCTATTATCTAAGTAAAATGCATGTTTAAGCAAAATGCATGACTACTAATCATGTTGGATACAGGAAAATATGTCCATCTGGATTGAGTGGATTCTGAAAACAGTAAAAAGAAAAAGCTGGAGACAAAACACTGAACTAAACATACCAAATGTGAAGCACTGAAAACACTCTTGCAAAGTCCTCCACCGGATTTAATTAATTTTTTTAATTCTTCAAAAGCACATTTAAAAATAAAATTAAAAATAATATATAAAAGTCTATATTGAGCATTAGTAGTGTGAATATATTGAGTACACAAAAGTCATGGTGCAGTATGAATGGAAGCTTTAAAGATTTTGGAACAAAAAGAGGATGCATACATGTGATACTATACATACTGAATGTTAAATGGCACCTTTGTGAAGTGCATCGCCTGCGAATCATATGAGATGGTGGTGGAGTGGCAAAAATAATTGGACAAGGGCTCACAAGGCTAAATCTAAACCTGCAACATTTTAACAGTATATAGCTACAATTAGCATTAATTGTTTTTACCTTATTACTGTTATTGTTTATGTAAAAAAAAAATAGTATCTTCAGTAGCTTTACAAATGTTTCATTTACAAAAACTTGAAACCTAACCCTAATTAAGATCAATTCAACATAACAATGTATCAATTTTGTGCATGTTTCACAGATATATTTTGTTAAATGATCACTCCGATGGTTCTATTTATTTATAGATGTAAACATGGACATATTAAGATAACTTATTTTGTGGGCCTAGGGCCAATATTAGTATGTTCACATAAATAACATGCAGTGGCATCTTATCCTGATCAGTCACTGATCTTCCACCCTAGCTTGTCGCAAGTGCCTTATTAGGTTTTGTCAACTAAATTGTACATGCATCAAATTTGTCCATGTTTAATATAATATTTAGATGTTGTTATGATAATTATCACTTTGATCGTTCTACTCTTAGCTGTAAACAGGGCCATAATAACTGATTAAGATAACTAATTTAAGGACTAGGGCAATATTGGTATGCTCACAGATACCACAGTGTATCTGCCCTAGATCAGTCAGTGACCTTCTGCACTAGCCTCTGGCAAACGCCTTATCCAGGTTGTGTGCCTTCTAAATCAACACTTGTGCCAAAAATAGTTATCAATGAATAAGGTGTGTTATCCAGAAAAGTGAATCAAACAGTGCCAGTGCTGACATCTTAATTAGACCAATTAATGAGCCACAATCATGCCATACATATTACATGTACACACCATGTACAAGGTTGTTTACAATGTTCAGAGTTATGTATAATATAAGGTTGCAAGGTCATGATCAATGTTCATGTGGGAATGCTTATGCACTTGCTGAACTTACAATGATATTACATATAATATGTATTATAAACATTTGTATCGTTGTCAACAAGGTAAGATACAATTTGATAATTGTACACTGTAATTATACAATTTTAAATAGAAAATCATGTCAAAAGTGTAATGATATTGACGATAAATTAATCAGTGTAACTGAGCCATATGTGGCTGACAACAATGAACAATATATTGTATAACAATCTAAAGCAGTTTAATTAAATAAAGTAGTCAATGGTAGTTCTGCCAGACTGGTATCGCAATTTTATTTATGTTGCCACAATCGAAATCATATTTTGTTTTAACAGTGAAATTGTAAGTTACTAACAAAATGTTCTGAGAATGTTCTGAGGTCAACATATTAATCAGGATTTTGTACTCTTAAATTTAAATATATTATCACCCATCACTTTATGAATCATGAAGACATCACCATGCTGTTTGCCTATGTATACTTAAACAAAGTGTGCTGCTTATGTTTTGTACATTTGCTTATACATAACTGTGACACTAAACCAAACCAGTAAAATACGATCCTCCCATTACCTGGTAAGTTAGGTGGAGTTTAAAAAACCCACACCTGTAGAGTTAACTTCTGCTTGCTACCATTACAGCTGCTGAAATATGCAGCGTCACTGTACGTATTCACAGGACGTTCTTTACTATTTTTGTCTGACCTTTGGGGGTATCATTATTTAGATGTTAGAACCGCTGAAATGTGCAGTGTCATTGTACAGGAAGTTCTTTACTGAGGCCTATCCTTTGGGATCTAGAGTACACTATAGCAAGACAGAATGACAAATGCTGGTGAGATGTCAGGTGTATTCGCTGATTCTGGCTCCACTCCAGTTCTACTGATGATTGATGACATTTCTGGCCGTAGTAAGGCCAGACACATGTCATTCACAGTTTCTTGTCAGGGCAGGTTTTGTAAATGCTGCAATGACGTATTATGGCCTTTTATTTATTTTATGCCCACCAAGTTTGTGACTCAAAGTGTCTCAGACTAGGACAATTTAAACCTCCCTCCTTGATCAATTTAGCCCATTGCAAAACAGGTGAGTTGACGTTCAAAACTACATTGTGCGAAATAAAATATTTATCTTCCTTGTTCAGGTATGCTCATTAAGGCCTTCTGTTGCTGACCTTTGTGTGGTGGTTTGGTGTAGACGTAAACAGATTAATCATGAATGTTAAAATGTGCAAAGTCATTCAGTTCAATGTATCTGCTATCTGGGTCCTACGTTTTCAAACATTTACAACGTTACTACCATGATGAAATTAACGTCTGCTATAGCTAGAAATCTAAGAGAGATAACTAGATATAATTATGATCTGACTTGAATAATAATATTACAACATCTCCCGGACACAACACAGAACAAATAGAGAACTATACCTGGAAACACCAAAGATCTCAGAGACACTCAGGCAGAGGCGTGACCTATTTGCAAGTCACTGTTACAGAAGCTAAAAAGTAGTGAGAGTGATGGTTACTTGGCAACCAAAGCATGGACAGAGAGGACCAGGGAGACCATGGCTAACTTATCCTAAACTACTCACATCTGAATTTAAACAAGTTTCATAGGATTCATCCTCCAGATCTTGACAAGATCTGAATATGACACAATATTCTCAAAGCTCTTTAAGAGCTAAATGAGAAGAAATTTGGTGCATATGTCTGACGCAGCTAATAGCTATTAAGTTGTTCTTCGTTGTTGGGACAAAAAGAGTACTTATGGCAATCTTTGTTAAATGAGGCTAGTTGATATGCTAAATTTAGATTTATGGAGTGGCAGTTAACTGGGTGTAAACTTTTTTCTACTGGAATGGCAGTCTGGCTGTGTTGGAATCTATGGAGCATAGCGAGCCTAGCCCCATTCCTCCTACTTTCTAAGGTGTCCCATTGGAGGTTCGCTTGTAGTCTTTGCATACAAAGCAGACTGACTTTCTTTGGACTCTCTCAATTTGATCTTTGATAAAATTTAGATAACATAGGGAGTCCCAGACTGTCGATGAGTATTCATGGTATGGATGAACAAGAATTCAGTAGACTTGATTTGACGTAGTGGGGGCATGAATAAAGGTTACATCTAATAAATGTTATGAGATGAATTATAATAATGAGATGAATAATAATATTACAACACACGTTTTTTTATAGCACAGATCAACTCCCATATTCTATGGATTAAAATGCTTTACAATAAAATAAAATACTGAATGGACATGCATTCATTCTGATCTGATGTGCAACAGATGTTTTGTTGAGGAAATATATATGTTTCAAGCATTAACCAAAGCAGGTTAAAACTTGATCATTTGAAAAACTTGCCAACTGGAAGACAAGAGTTAGGACTGCACGTATACACATACGCAACAGAAACAGGTCAAGGCAAGCACACCCAGCCTAAAAATAATAACACATTACAAAGCAAAACCCATTGACAAGCTCCGTATCACTGACAGGCTGGGCGGTGCAGTTCTGCACGTAGGCATACATGGGCTAGGGTCACACAACACACATATTGAACCTATTCTAAACAACGTGTACACACAATACCACACATGTGTGCAAAAAAGGTCTATTTCCAATTAACACTAGTGCAATGCAGTACAAGTACGTTTATTTCAATGTGCCCAAAATTAGAAATGCAAGTCAGAGCCAGGGTCATACCACATCCGTGCTTGTTTACCTGACCTGATAAGTGGGTCACTGCTCCACTAATCTCCCTTCTTAGCATAGGCCTTTAGAATTATACAGATTTTATCAGGACATGGTTGGGTATGCTGAGTGTCCTGTAAATATTGATTACTTGAGGACAATACTAGGCAGGGCACTAGTTTCTATTGGCAAGATTATTGAATCTCCAATTTCCATACACTTCCAAGTAAGGTGGTTTTCATTGTGTGATTGTGTGTTAGGTTTACGGGTACGTCATTGGCAGTACATCAAGTACACATGACTGGACAAGACTGAAGTTTACTACTAGTTAGCTGCGGATTGTTCATACTGAAATATAAATCTGAAGAGCACAATAATTAATTGATCTACACCTTTGTTTCTGCATAAACACATTTGTAACATATTTGGTTTAGATGTTTAACTTACCAAACTTGCCTGCAGTACCTATGCCTTACTTTGGCAGTATTTATGCCTAAGAAAATTCTGTTTGAGGTAAAAAAAAAATGACAGCAAGAGTTTTTATGCATACATCAGGAGTAAACAAAACGTATGAGACAAGGTTGGATCATTAAAAGACAGTGCTGGAAATATAATATCACAAGGTTTTTTAATGGCGGAAAACCTAAATGGTTACTTCAGGTCAATTCCAGATGGTAAGTTTCAGAAGGCTAAATCAGACTATTTAGGGCAGTTAATTGTAACTCCAGAAATGGTAGCTAAAAAATAAAGGGACAAAAGTCATAAAACTTTGTGCATATATATAGTACAAATATGGGACTTCTAATTGAGCACAAATCATATTTGCCTCAGCCGAAGATGCATGGCAGGCGTAATGCCCTTATGATTCCGTGCTTACTGATAGCAATACATTATATCTTGCATACAAGTGACCTTGTTTGGATTCCAACTACTACACATACAAGCCAAGGTATTTACAGTTGCAGCCACCAATTACATGCAATGCATAGGGAAAATAAATATGAACCATTACAATGGAAATTCATATAAAAAACAAATTAACATAGTAAAGTACCGATGACAAGTATAAATTTAAATTATTTTTGGTGTCAAGTCAGAGTTGCTGCTTTTTTAAGTATGCATCAGGTATGCAAATCGGTTTGCATACATATATCATATATTATATAGAAAAATAATTAACTTGAAACCTGAAACCTCAGAAATAACTGTTTAGGCCTCCCAGACCCAGTGGTCACTGACATGTAAACTTGAGAACCTTTCTTCCACTGGTATTCAGGTATAACATTTATGACACTGACAGTCTGACAGTTTACTGTCTCTATATATGTCAGCACTGATATATTTTAAGATGTTGCACATGGCAATGTATCTGTAAGTACCATAAGTTAAATTGGTAATGTAAAGTTTTGTGCCACTAGTGGCACTACACTAGTGAGTGTTGAGCCACCAGTGGCACTACACTAGTGAGTGTTGAGCCACCAGTGGCACTACACTAGTGAGTGTTGAGCCACCAGTGGCACTACACTAGTGAGTGTTGAGCCACCAGTGGCACTACACTAGTGAGTGTTGAGCCACTAGTGGCACTACACTAGTGAGTGTTGAGCCACTAGTGGCACTACACTAATGAGTGTGCATGGTGATTTAATCAGATGTTGAAAGAGACCTGTCTTGAAAGTAGCTACCCTTAAGGCGAGCCGAGCACATCATACAAGGAAATCGAGCAAGAAGACACGTTACGCATCTGTCGGTTCGGTCATATCGCACAACTTCTAAGGTGAAGGTCATGTAGTTGTTTAACATAGTCAACAAAAAGGGCGGGACCCAATTAGTGTAGCTCCGACGAAAGCGAAGAGGAAGAAAATTTCAGCGTTGTGAATTTTACATATTAGTAGCAGTGTTCATTTTGACAGAACGCCCATTAGCATGTCTCAAGTTGATACTATAATTACAGCGTCAAAACTAAAAAAGAGTGATGACTGGTCTGATGTGTCGATTGGTATTAACTCTGATACGATACGTAATTTTTTCAAATGTGCACCATTGGTCGGCTTCCTGGAGAATAGCATGCTTCTCGCGGGCGCAGTTTCTATCTTTGTACAGTGGACTGGCCACATCAAGTCGTCCATGATAAAGCTCGATCAGTAATTGAAGTGAGGATGATAGTCGAATCAAACCTTCTGCCATTTTCCCAAGGAGGTCGGGAAGTCAGCCATGGTGGTCAAGTGGTAGAGCATCGGATGAAGGGACCGGAGTTCAAAACCACCTCCGCCGTTTCGAAGCTTGGGCAACTCCGTTTACCCCACTTTGCCTGTGTTTTTCGGAAGAGACAGTAAAAGCTGCCGGTCCCCTCTATCTGGTGCCTATGCCAGGGGAAGTAAAAGACCCCACACAGGGAAATGGAAAATACCTGCTGTGGACTCACTAATTCTAGAGAAGGAAAACTCTGAAAATAAACCACTCCTATGTTAGCTCAAGACAGGGCTGGCATCGTGTTCCTCTATTTTTGTTTTCTTCTTCTCTAAGACTTACGTTTTCTAAGAAACATTTAATATATTTCACGCCATAAATCAATAAATTAGCACCTGATGTGTAGCCCTTATATTAATAACTTTACGTTTATGTTAATAATAATATGGTATTTATTTACTAATTGGACATCTTACATATTAGAGTCACTTACTGACTTAGTCTTAGACTTAGTAACTTTTGTCTTTCATTGGATTAATTTATTGTTACAATATTGTAACAATAAATCAATCCAATGAAACTGTAATAACATGACAACTACATCATCATATGTTTTAACAGGTATTTGCGCAACTATAACTTACCTCCCTCGACAATCTGCTCCTCCGGTTGGGTGCTGATGGGACGCCATGCATTCCTGGCAGCGGCCGCAGCAGGAGCGCGCGATGCTTCCCCGCTCGTCAGCGAAGACTTCAATCTCCGGGCCGGTCGTAGCGACGATTGTGACACTCTCAATTCAGAAAACAATCGACCCAACCGGGAAGCCGCTCTCAACCTCATAGCAGCCATGATTCTCAACCTGTTCTAACCTCAGCTCCCACCAAAATAACTGTCAACTCGCGGCAGCACAACAGACACACCGAGTGCGAGCGCGTCGCTAGACCCCGGTAGATGGCAAGCAGCGCCTCCGACGGGCGACCTCTGGTTGCACTATGCGTGAGGTCACAGCAGTTGTTTACGAGACCGCGACAATACGTCGCTCATCCGTCAGCTAGTCAATCTTGTGGCCGGACGTGGCCTCGAGCGCAAGCACGTACACTCGGTCCCTGCATGTAGAGACCAGTAACCAGTTAGTTCTAATCTGAACAACTTGATCTTGTTCCAATCCTGGGACGAGCACCACTGGTTGGGCGGATTTTCGTAGTACCAACGGATTATGGATATCTAATAGAACTAGGGCTCTATTAGCGTGACAGTTTCTAATAGATATATAATAGAACTAGCTAGGCCTAGGGCTCTATTAGCGTGACAGTTTCTAATAGATATATAATAGAACTAGGGCTCTATTAGCGTGACAGTTTCAAATAGATATATAATAGAACTAGGGCTCTATTAGCGTGACAGTTTCAAATAGATATATAATAGAACTAGGGCTCTATTAGCGTGACAGTTTCAAATAGATATATAATAGAACTAGGGCTCTATTAGCGTGACAGTTTCTAATAGATATATAATGCACGCACAACAATTAAGTTTGCCCCAGTCCAGTAAATTTAATCAATCATTCTTTATATTGGTATTATTTTGGACAACACAGACAAACAATATGCAATTGATAATGTCACAGACCTGTGTATGTATTACTTTGAAGTATTTTAAGAATTGTTATGTCAAAATACACCAATCGTATATCATAATTATGCGTAATTTAACACTGCAACAACAATTTAAGTAGGTATAATTATTAATCCAAAATAGATGCACTAATTATATAATCCACCATTACGATGCTCACTCCAACATGCACTGGAAGCTCATTAAAACATATATTTATCTATGCAACCATGCATATTCAGGCATGACCGCTCCTGCAATAGCATTATGCTACAGGTCACTTTAATATCAAACCACATTAATTATTAGACTAGTGTTGCAATTATCATTGATTAACAACCATAATTCATGTTATTGTAAATGTGCATTATCTTCTAGATTCCTTTCTATGTTATTAAGTTAGTATAGTGGTGCTCCTCTATAATTATAATTCATTATACAACGGCTATAGCCGTGCTCATATCCATTCGACGTCCACAAGCGTATGTTTAACATTGAATTCTCAGAACGAGGCTGCCGTGCATTATCTGGATTTATATATCACGGTAATAAAACTACCTGATTTGTTTAGAGCATTTACAGTTATATATTCAGTAGCATAGTTATAAATGTAGGAAGTAAAACAGCTAGTGAGCATTAGTGTTAACTAACCGTTACATAACGGGAATAACACACTATTAGTTGATGTCACTCGAGTGTCACCAGCTATATAACATTACGAGCGCCAGCAGTGTATTATTCCCTAACTACACGGTAGGCATACATATATAGTTATTTACTTACGTGTTTGTTGCTCACCCGATCTATTTTCTCCCTGTCCAAGAAAGGGGAAAACAATGGGCGAAGTGAGTGGTGATCCATTCTCCAGAGGGCGTCACTGTGGCTTCTTTACCGGAAAATATCGGCTTATGCAACGGGAAAGCACCTGCATACCGTAATTGTTGATAGCATTATCATGGTTTAGGAAAGAGTTGAAGATCAACAAGCATGTAATGGCGATAACTACTGCGCATGGTTTGTTGCTCCATGGATGGGTGTATATTTAAATTAGTATATATTATATCATTATTGAACCAAGAACTTGGCCACAATGTCTTTGCAGGGAATAATTCCCACGCCAAGGGAGCTCGAGGCAATATCTCGTCAATATTTAATGCATAAGCAATACAGGCCTAATATATAAAACACCTAACAGGATTAAACATGATTTCGACTGTAAATACATTGTTTAGGTTATGTATGTGGGTATGTATGTATGTATATATATATATATATATATATATATATATATATATATATATATATATATATATATATATATATATATATATATATATATATATATATATGTGTGTGTGTGTGTGTGTATGTATATATGTATGTATATATACAGGGTTTTTGCTAAGTGTGGCTATAGCAGGGACCATGAACCCCAAAGCAGGGACCACTTATTATGCTCAGCCTGTGGCCAAGTCACTACGTATCACAGACCACAGTGGATACATCAGGAACTTATATATAATGTAATTGTACCTGCATTTTAGGATGTAACATCAATGAACGATAAGCAGAAGAACAGTGTGCACGAAAATAAAAAATATAATCACTTATAATTCACTGAGTGATATCAGCCTGTGTTTAATTGTTGTGTCCATTTTGCTATCATATGTTGTCACGGATACTGGTAATAATCTCTTGGTTCACTAGGAATGTAGTTACTATACTTTAAGAATAATACAGCCTTAAATTTGGACTTTTCCGACATTTTACGAATTTCAAAACCCAAAATTAGTATGTGGAACAAGTTCTATGATAACCATTTTTGCAAGTTGTGCACATTCCTTTATTAGGTAAACAGCATATTAAAATTTCAGAGTTTAGTTTATAATATAGCAATAGAAAATTACTGTTTTGCGTAATCTCGTTTTTCTCCCAAATAGTCCAATAATGTCCATACACATGTTCATGACCACGTAACAAATTAATGAAAATATTATGAATTATCGCACAGCAACAAATAGCAAAGGTTACTAATAGTACCTTGTTGATACGAACATTGGAAATGGTCACATAATTGTCCTGCTTTGCTGTTTCTTAGGGGGGTTATTCAAGTTTGATTTGATAGCACTTGCTTCTTTGTCACGTATTTTTTTTCAAAAGGAAGCAAGTGACACTAAGTTACCAAATAATCAACGTCATAAACAGTACAGTAACGTAGGGAAGAATCATTGCGTCGAGCCAGTCGCTATACGTAATATAATATGCTGTTTTCACAAAAATCCGGAGAAACGATTGCCTAAGATACGTATATTTTAAATCACTAATTAAACAATTTAGATTATCGAACTACACAAATTATATTATGTACTAGTCTATGACCTAGGGCCTAGCCCTAGGCTATATAGCGAATGTCAGGCCCATGGCATGGGCATGGTGTAGCAACCATTATAATTTTTTTTATAAATACACAGAGTCAAATAGTCCGTAGAATTGTGGATAATTACTGTATTATAATATACACAAGAGAGCAAAGCAATACCATGTTTTGTCCGATATCTAAAAAACATATCATCGTCTCTTGGTGCCTTTTGCTATTTCATGGCAGTATAGTGCCAGACTAAGCCACACTAGACTAGTAGGGGTTCGCCTAGGCAAAGTCAATCGCCCTACAATTTTTTTCTATCTGGCTGTTGCTGTAGTAGGGGCGAAGATCTCGTTCATCAAAAGCTTAAGTATTTTCATGAAACGTGAAACCTTACAAAAACGCCATAAACAGAGCAATAAACACGTCTTTCGTGTCTGTATGCATTCTTATAAGTATATCACTAAAGTTACCTGACAATAACCATGTAAAAATGTGAAATTATTACCTTTTTGTCAGAACGCATGTGCTTGTCAACATTTGTATATAACCGGATGTTGTTGTGAGCGAGAATACCAAGCGGGAATCCCGTGGATCTATATAAGGTTACGCTAAGAATTGCCGTCTACTGGCCATGGAGTTACATCATTAATCATGCCCCTATAAACTACTAACTTACTAACGGGTGTTTTATTTATGTCTGTGCTGCTGGCCCATTCTGGCCTCATTCTACACGAAATCGCGTTTGATCATGTGACCCAAAGGCAACATCACGTGCACAGTATGGCGGCTAATTGTGAAATGTTTTCTATGTCACCGATAAAAGTACTCATAAGTAATTATTTGGAGCACATTTCTTCAGTTTATTGACGCCCAATTGTCGGTTGTATGTCACAGAATACACATGTGAAACGGTTAGTGCGTATTGGTTTTAAAACTTAAGTTATTAGTTCCGTAGCCATTTGGCTACGGAACTGCCAAAACCATGCTTTAGCAAATGCCGGTCTCGACTTTCGCCCCAGAGACGAAGAGTGGGGCGGACAATTTTGCCTAGGGTTCGCCATGCGTCAGCAGCATATGCTGACCGGATCCGTAAAACTCTGGCATATTCAGACGCTATTTAAGGATAACGTTGTCCAAGTTCAGTTACTTTAACATTTCGGGATATGCTTTAACAAATGTTACCTTTTCATATAAGTTTGCTTAAAAATGCACTATGGACTACTGTCTCTTAGCCTTAGACATCTCATTCTCATGATTCTGCTAAACTAGCGACGCTACGGCATGGTTGCCGATCTATCCGCTACGCGTGAAGTGGTTGCCGACCTGTCCGCTAGGTGCTTGGCGGACTGTCTACTAACTACGAACCACAGGTAACGCTACAAATTGTGTGAAGTAAATATGCTTTAGCGACGCGTAAAATATCTGTGCGAATGATTTTAAAACTGCCATTTATTAAGGCAACATGACCGGCGCTGTTTTGCTGCCATATGTCGTGATCATCAACGATCGCTGACCTGTCTGTGGGACGTCCAAGCTGCAATGTTTAAATGCAAAAGCGGACCGGTCATTAGCCGACGCGAGGAATAATAAAAATCGGCCTTCCTCTACGATAGCCGGGTACGTGTGTGTGTGTGCGTGCGTGCGTGCGTGCGTGCGTTCGTTCGTTCGTTCGTTCGTTCGTTCGTTCGTTCGTTCGTTCGTTCGTTCGTTCGTTCGTTCGTTCGTTCGTTCGTTCGTTCGTTCGTTCGTTCGTTCGTTCGTTCGTTCGTTCGTTCGTTCGTTCGTTCGTTCGTTCGTTCGTGCGTGCGTGCGTGCGTGCGTGCGTGCGTGCGTGCGTGCGTGCGTGCGTGCGTGTGTGTGTGTATATATTTAATGGCCGCCAAATTCAATTTCACCATATCTTAATAACTGCGACACGTAGAGCCATGATTGTTATGTCCATGTACATGTTTTAGGGGACAGTGATTTCAAATATTTTACTTTTGAACTTCTCCAACGTTCATATCCGCCATTTTTAAAGATGGCGGTCGTCAATACAAAAGTCACGATATCTTAGCGACTATTTCACGTAGAGCCATAATTTCCATGTATGTATATATATATATATATATATATATATATATATATATATATATATATATATATATATTTGTGGGCAGCGATTTCAAATATGTTACATTTGACCTTCGCCGACATTCATATATCCGCCATTTTTAAAGATAGCGCCCGTCAAAGCCTATTATTCCATATCTTAAGAACTACACAACCTAGAGCCACAAAGTTGATGTCAAAATATAGTTTTAGATGCGATGATTTCAAATATATTACTTTTCACCTTCGTTGACATTCAGATATCCGCCATTTTGAAAGATGGCGTCCGACAAAGCTTGTTATCTGCATATCTTAAGAACTAGATCACATAGAGCCATACAATTAACTGATATGAAAACATAGGTTTTTGGATGCGACGATTTCAAATATGTTAATTTTATCTTCTCCGACATTCATATTCGCCATTTTCTCCATACCATATATGCATGCCACAATAAAGATTCTCCAGTACGAAACCACGGACAAAGTCACTTTTGTTCATGGTTTATGTGCGCATGCTATGTTGTGAAATCAAGATTTAACAAGATTTAACAAGATTGCCATCTCGAACAACAAGTTCCAGATGGCAAGTGGACAAGGAAGCCATTGGCTTATCGAGAGTCCAACAATTTTCTCATCTATGTGTAGCCCGCCCTTATCAGATATCTGTCAATTCTATTTTTAAACATATTCACACTACTAACATTAACACAATCATTTGGCAGTTTGTTCCATTCATTTATCACCCTCTGTGAGAAAGAGTACTTTCTCATGTCCAACCTACACTGCTCCTTAACTAATGCTGCTTTGTGTCCTCTGGTTCTACTGCCTTCTTTAAGTTTGAAGAATATATTCCTATCAACATCCTCATAACCGTTCACTATTTTTAACACTTCTATTTGGTCTCCTCTTAGTCTCCTGGTCTCTAGTGTTGTCAAACCACATTGTAATAAGCGACTTTCGTAACTAAGGTCTCTTAATTCTGCAATAATTTTAGTTGCTCTTCGTTGTATTCTTTCTAGCTTATCTATGTCTTTTTTTACGATATGGCCTTCATGCTTGAATACAATATTCCAAATTTGGTCTAACTATTGCTTGGTACAGGGGTACAATTAGTTGTTTCTCCTTATACGTGATAGTTCTCCTAATTAGCCCTAGAATTCGATTTCCTTTCGAAACAGCAATCCCACATTGCTCTGAAACTTTCATGTCAGCATTAAATGTTACTCCTAAATCCTTTTCTTTTGTGGTTCTACCTAGTACAGCATCCCCCATTTTATATTCCTCGTCCATATTTCCATGTCCTACGTGTATACATTTACACTTCCCAAAATTGAATAACATTTGCCATTTTTCTGACCATTTAACTAATTTTTCTAGATCATCCTGTAAACTTTGTTTATCTGTATCATTAGTAACCTTTCTGAATACTTTTGTGTCATCTGCAAATTTGAGTACTTTGCTAGATATGTCATCCTCCAAATCACATGTGAAAATACCCCCAATAGGTAATAACTGCCCCTGGAGGTAAGACCATCCCGTCTATATAGAGCAAACCATTAATCACGAGTTGGCGTTGTGTTATGGAAGATGTTGCCTGCCGGTGGCTGCCATCTAGCGAACACTCGACAAACTCACTCCAAGACGCTGTCGAATCAAGGTGTACACATAATTTCACATTAATGTTAATTATTTCTTCGGTCAAATTGATACTAACATATTCAACGTGTAATTCTCCTCCGGAGACTTGTACCAACGTAATCACTTTTATAAAAGCAACACGTTTTACACAAATGTGAGCTATAATAAAGGGTTACGCGCTAAGTTTCGACAGTGGTGTAAATTAGGTATCAGAATATATATTTTCCTGGATGACAATTTCAACAAAAGCACGCAGCCCAAAATAACCGCGTAATGCCATACACTGCTGTGGCGCCAACTTGCGGATAGTTTTGTAAACTCTTTAGAAACGACGAATGAACGTACTGACCTAACATATTTGTGCTTCGAAGCCTCATGGAGTCAGTGAATTATGCTTGTTTGTTTCAGAATGTTACAGGGCTGAACATGGAGACTAGAATATGTGCTTCTTCTGTCAAGTAGACACCAGCGAGAAACTCAGATGCCCAGCTGACTTTGCAGATAGATTCCAAGGCGCTGGCTATAAGTGAATTGCTGAAAGCATTTAATTACCTCGGTTGCTTGCCAGCAAAGCTGGAGTTGAGCCGTGTGAACGATGGCGTTGGGGTCGAGCAGACTTTAATAAGCAGGAAAGCAACATTTCATAAAATTTGCCGTCTTCAATTCAACACAACTAACATGAAACGAGCAAGCAAACGGACAACTACTGTTAGTGATGATAATGCATCTTGTGACGCTCACGGAAGATTCACTCGTCAAAAGATGTTTCGATCTGATCATGTCGATGGAGCTACTGACAAGTGTTTCTTTTATGACAAGCCTGCAACCAGAGGCAATCATCTCCATGAAGCCTCAACATTTGACGTTGACACTCGTGTGAGACAGTGCGCTTGCAATCTGCAGTATGAGAGTTTGATGGCAAAACTTAGCGAAGGCGACTTCATATCGATAGAGGCCAAGTATCACGGATAGTGTCTGAAGTCGTTGTACAACAGAGACATATGCAGATCCAGAACATTACAAGACGATGACGACGCAAGCACTGCCCAAAACACTGCATTTACTGAACGTATTTTGTACATACCCACTGAACTCTAGGAGGACGAACTTACTCCTGTTTTTAGACTGTCTGAACTGAAAAAAATGTACACTGTTAGAGTTGGACTTGGAAATGTATCTTCGGTAGTTCACTCAACTAGATTCAAGAACAACATTCTTAGCTACTTTCCTGTGTTAGAAGCTCACTGTGAGGGGCGTGACGTATTACTTGTGGCCAATGAGAATGTAGGAAAATCTCTCACAAAAGCATGCAAGCTAGATCATTTTAGGGAAGCATCTCTTTGTTTCAGCACCCAGACAATGATAATACTGGAACGGAACAAAAGCGCACAGCTCTAGGAAGTTCTGCCAAAAAGTCACCTCCCCACCGGAGAGCTACACACTTGTACCTGCAGTCGCTGCAGTCAAGAAATAAATTCCTGTTCCAGAAGTTCCTGGTCTGGTTGAATCAAGCTGGAATATGATGGCTGATGCGGTAGAAGAAGAGTACAAATTGTGTGAATACGTCAGGAAGGCAATTAACACAGATGCAGAACACCGAGTAGAGCTGGAGCTGCATGTGTCGTGGGCAGCATACCATGCAAAGAGGAACGAACCGGCAGAGGTAAATCAGTCTGGTCCCACAACAGTCACTGCACTACTCCGCGGTTTCCCGATGATTCAAAGTCAGTCGTCATGATTCGGCACTCCGTGGATGTGGTGGAAAAAGGCACTGGCAGTTCTCAATGCT